>JAEIFK010000671.1:0-233076 GCA_018901825.1 Drosophila funebris | reverse complement strand
TTTTTTTGTCAAAGTTCAGATTTGTCACAAAATGGCAAAATAACGGGTTTTTTCGACAAAAATCAGATTTGTCCAGAAATGTAAAAAATAACGTTTTTTTTTGTCAAAATTCAGATTTGTCAAAAAAATGGCACAATAACGTTTTTTTCGTCATAAATCAGATTTGTCGAAAAATGGTAAAAATAACGGTTTTTTTCGTCAAAATTCAGATTTGTAAAAAAATGGAAAAATAACGGTTTTTTCCGACAAAAATCAGATTTGTCAAAAAATTGAAAAAATAACGGTTTTTCGTCAAAATTCAGATTTGTTATAAAATGGCAAAGTAACGGTTTTTTCGACAAAAATCAGGTTTGTCAAACAATGGAACAAAAAAAAAAGTTTTTCCCGATAAAAAATCACATATGTCAATAAGTGGCGAAAATTACGGTTATGCCGACAAAAATCGGATTTGTCAAAAAATGGCAAAATAACGGTTTTTTCGAAAAAAATCAGATATGTCAATAAATGGCAAAAAAACGTTTTTTTTCCTACAAAAATAAAATATGTCAAAAAATGGAAAAAAAAATTTATTTTTTCGTCAAAATTCAGATTTGTCAAAAAATTGGCAAAATAAAGGTTTTTTTCGTTAAAAATCAGATGTGACAAAAAATGGCAAAATAACGGTTTCTTCGACCAAAATCAGATTTGTCAAAAAATGACAAAAATATCGGTTTTTCGTCAAAATTCAGATTTGTCATAAAATGGCAAAGTAACAAATGGCAATATAATGTTTTTTTTCGTCAAAAATCACATGTGTCCAAAAATTACAAAAAAAACAGTTTTTTCCGACAAATAATCAGATATGTGAAAAAGTGGCGAAATTAGCGGTTACTCCGACAAAAATCAGTTTTGCCAAAAAAAAAATAGTTTTTTTCGTCAAAAATCAGATGTTTCTAAAAAATGACAAAGTAACGACAAAAATCCGGTTTATCAAAAAATGGAACAAAAAAAAAGAATGTTTTTCCCGATAAAAAATCACATATGTCAATAAGTGTATGTCAATAATAAGTAAATATCTGGTTTTTTTTTTGGTCAAAATTCAGATTTGTCACAAAATGGCAAAATAACGGTTTTTTTTCGACAAAAATCAGATTTGTCCAAAAATGTAAAAATAACGTTTTTTTTTTGTCAAAATTCAGATTTGTCACAAAATGGCACAATAACGTTTTTTCGTCAAAAACCAGATTTGTCGAAAAATGGTAAAAATAGCTGTTTTTTTTTGTCAAAATTCAGATTTGTCAAAAAATGGCACAATAAAGTTTTTTCGTCATAAATCAGATTTGTCGAAAAATGTCAAAATAACGGTTTTTTTTTTGACAAAAATCAGATATGTCCAAAAATGTCAAAAATAACTGTTTTTTTTTTGTCAAAATTCAGATTTGTCAAAATACGGCAACATAACGGTTTTTTCGACAAAAAAATGTCAAAAAATATCAAAAAAACAATGTTTTTTCCGACAAATAATCAGATAAGTGAAAAAGTGGCGAAATTAGCGGTTACTCCGACAAAAATCAGTTTTGCCAAAAAAAGAAAAAAAGTTTTTTTCGTCAAAAATCAGATGTGTCTAAAAAATGACAAAGTAACGACAAAAATCCGGTTTATCAACAAATGGAACAAAAGAGAAGAATGTTTTTCCCGATAAAAAATCACATATGTCAATAAGTGGCGAAAATAGCGGTTATGTCGACAAAAATAAGATTAGCCAAAAAATGGCAAAATAAAGTTTTTTCGTCAAAAATCAGATGTGTCTAAAAAATGGCAAAATAACGGTTTTTTTTTCGACAAAACTCAGATTTTTCAAAAAATGTAAAAAATAACGTTTTTTTTGTCAAAATTCAGATTTGTCAAAAAATGGCACAATAAAGTTTTTTCGTCAAAAACCAGATTTGTCGAAAAATGGTAAAAATAACGGTTTTTTTTGACAAAAATCAGATTTGTAAGAAATGGCACAATAACGTTTTTTTCGTCAAAAATCAGATTTGTCGAAAAATGGCAAAATAACGGTTTTTTTTTTGACAAAAATCAGATATGTCCAAAAATGTCAAAAATAACTGTTTTTTTTTTTTTGTCAAAATTCAGATTTGTCAAAATACGGCAACATAACGTTTTTTTTCCGACAAAAATCAGATTTGTCCAAAAATGGCAAAAATAATGGTTTTTTTTAAATTCAGATTGGTCAAAAAATGGCAAAATAACGGGGTTTTTTCGTCAAAAATCACATGTGCCAAAAAATGTCAAAATAACGGTTTTTTTCGATAAAAATCAGAATTGTCAAAAAATTGTAAAAATAACGGTTTTTTCGTCAAAATTCAGATTTGTCAAAAAATGTCAAAATAACGTTTTTTTTTTTTGTCAAAGTTCAGATTTGTCACAAAATGGCAAAGTAACGGCTTTTTTCGACAAAAATCAGGTTGGTCAAACAATGGAACAAAAAAAAAGAATGTTTTTCCCGATAAAAAATCACATATGTCAATAAGTGGCAAAAATAGCGGTTATGCCGACAAAAATCAGATTTGTAAAAAATGGCAAAATAAAGTTTTTTTCGTCAAAAATCAGATTTGTCGAAAAATGGCAAAATAACGGTTTTTTTTCGACAAAAATCAGATTTTTCAAAAAATGTAAAAATAACGTTTTTTTTTTTTGTCAAAATTCAGATTTGTCAAAAAATGGCACAATAAAGTTTTTTTCGTCAAAAACCAGATTTGTCGAAAAATGGCAAAAATAACGGTTTTTTTTTGACAAAAATCAGATTTGTAAGAAATGGCACAAATAACGTTTTTTTTCGTCAAAAAATCAGATTTGTCGAAAAATGGCAAAATAACGGTTTTTTTTTGACAAAAATCAGATATGTCCAAAAATGTCAAAAATAACTGTTTTTTTTTTTTTGTCAAAATTCAGATTTGTCAAAAATACGGCAAAATAACGTTTTTTTCCGACAAAAATCAGATTTGTCCAAAAATGGCAAAAATAATGGTTTTTTTAAATTCAGATTGGTCAAAAAATGGCAAAATAACGGGGTTTTTTCGGCAAAAATCACATGTGCCAAAAAATGTCAAAATAACGGTTTTTTCCGATAAAAATCAGAATTGTCAAAAAATTGTAAAAATAACGGTTTTTTCGTCAAAATTCAGATTTGTCAAAAAATGGCAAAATAACGTTTTTTTTTTGTCAAAATTCAGATTTGTCTAACAAAATGGCAAAGTAACGGCTTTTTCGACAAAAATCAGGTTGGTCAACACAATGGAACAAAAAAAGAAGAATGTTTTTCCCGATAAAAAATCACATATGTCAATAAGTGGCAAAAATAGCGGTTATGCCGACAAAAATCAGATTTGCCAAAAAATGGCAAAATAAAGTTTTTTCGTCAAAAATCAGATGTGTCTAAAAAATGGCAAAATAACGGTTTTTTTTGACAAAACTCAGATTTTTCAAAAAATGTAAAAAATAACGTTTTTTTTGTCAAAATTCAGATTTGTCAAAAAATGGCACAATAAAGTTTTTTCGTCAAAAACCAGATTTGTCGAAAAATGGTAAAAATAACGGTTTTTTTTTTGACAAAAATCAGATTTGTAAGAAATGGCACAATAACGTTTTTTTCGTCAAAAATCAGATTTGTCGAAAAATGGCAAAATAACGGTTTTTTTTTTTGACAAAAATCAGATATGTCCAAAAATGTCAAAAATAACTGTTTTTTTTTTTTTCAAAATTCAGATTTGTCAAAAAACGGCAAAATAACGTTTTTTTCCGACAAAAAATCAGATTTGTCAAAAAATGGCAAAAATAATGGTTTTTTTCAAATTCAGATTGGTCAAAAAATGGCAAAATAACGGGGTTTTTTCGTCAAAAATCACATGTGCCAAAAAATGTCAAAATAACGGTTTTTTTCGATAAAAATCAGAATTGTCAAAAAATTGTAAAAAATAACGGTTTTTTCGTCAAAATTCAGATTTGTCAAAAAATGGCAAAATAACGTTTTTTTTTGTCAAAGTTCAGATTTGTCACAAAATGGCAAAATAACGGGTTTTTTTCGACAAAAATCAGATTTGCAAAAGAAAAAAAATAACGTTTTTTTGTCAAAATTCAGATTTGTCAAAAAATGGCACAAAAAAATGGTTTTTTCCCGTCAAAAATCAGATTTGTCGAAAAAGTGGCAAAAATAACGGTTTTTTCGACAAAAAATCAGATTTGTAAGAAATGGCACAATAACGTTTTTTTCGTCAAAAATCAGATTTGTCGAAAAATGGCAAAATAACGGTTTTTTTTTGACAAAAATCAGATATGTCCAAAAATGTCAAAAATAACTGTTTTTTTTTTGTCAAAATTCAGATTTGTCAAAATACGGCAACATAACGTTTTTTTCGACAAAAATCAGATTTGTCCAAAAATGGCAAAAATAATGGTTTTTTTAAATTCAGATTGGTCAAAAAATGGCAAAATAACGGGGTTTTTTCGTCAAAAATCACATGTGCCAAAAAATGTCAAAATAACGGTTTTTTCGATAAAAATCAGAATTGTCAAAAAATTGTAAAAATAACGGTTTTTTCGTCAAAATTCAGATTTGTCAAAAAATGGCAAAATAACGTTTTTTTTTTGTCAAAGTTCAGATTTGTCACAAAATGGCAAAGTAACGGCTTTTTTCGACAAAAATCAGGTTGGTCAAACAATGGAACAAAAAAAAAAAAGAATGTTTTTCCCGATAAAAAATCACATATGTCAATAAATGGCAAAAATAGCGGTTATGCCGACAAAAATCAGATTTGCCAAAAAATGGCAAAATAAAGTTTTTTCGTCAAAAATCAGATGTGTCTAAAAAATGGCAAAATAACGGTTTTTTTTCGACAAAACTCAGATTTTTCAAAAAATGTAAAAAATAACGTTTTTTTTTGTCAAAATTCAGATTTGTCAAAAAAGGGCACAATAAAGTTTTTTCGTCAAAAACCAGATTTGTCGAAAAATGGCAAAAATAACGGTTTTTTTTGACAAAAATCAGATTTGTAAGAAATGGCACAATAACGTTTTTTCTGTCAAAAATCAGATTTGTCGAAAAATGGCAAAATAACGGTTTTTTTTTGACAAAAAACTCAGATATGTCCAAAAATGTCAAAAATAACTGTTTTTTTTTTTGTCAAAATTCAGATTTGTCAAAATACGGCAAAATAACGTTTTTTTTCCGACAAAAATCAGATTTGTCCAAAAATGGCAAAAATAATGGTTTTTTTAAAATTCAGATTGGTCAAAAAATGGCAAAATAACGGGGTTTTTTCGTCAAAAATCACATGTGCCAAAAAATGTCAAAATAACGGTTTTTTTCGATAAAAATCAGAATTGTCAAAAAATTGTAAAAATAACGGTTTTTTTCGTCAAAATTCAGATTTGTCAAAAAATGGCAAAATAACGTTTTTTTGTCAAAGTTCAGATTTGTCAAAAAATGGCAAAATAACGGGTTTTTTCGACAAAAATCAGATTTGACCAAAAATGTAAAAAAAAAACGTTTTTTTTTTTCAAAAATCAGATTTGTCAAAAAATGGCAAAATAACGTTTTTTTCCGTCAAAAATCAGATTTGTCGAAAAATGGTAAAAATAACGGTTTTTTTTGACAAAAATCAGATTTGTAAGAAAATGGCAAAATAACGTTTTTTTCGTCAAAAATCAGATTTGTCAAAAAATGGCAAAATAACGGTTTTTTTTGACAAAAATCAGATATGTCCAAAAATGTCAAAAATAACTGTTTTTTTTTTGTCAAAATTCAGATTTGTCAAAAAACGGCAAAATAACGGTTTTTTTCCGACAAAAAATCAGATTTGTCCAAAAATGGCAAAAATAACGGTTTTTTCGCAAAATTCAGATTGGTCAAAAAAATGGCAAAATAACGGGGTTTTTTCGTCAAAAATCAGATGTGCCAAAAAATGTCAAAATAACGGTTTTTTTCGACAAAAATCAGAATTTGTCAAAAAATGGAAAAAATAACGGTTTTTTCGTCAAAATTCAGATTTGTCAAAAAATGGCAAAATAACGGTTTTTTTTGTCAAAATTCAGATTTGTCACAAAATGGCAAAAAAAACGGCTTTTTTTCGACAAAAATCAGGTTGGTCAAACAATGGAAAAAAAAAAAGAATGTTTTTTCCCGATAAAAAATCACATATGTCAATAAGTGGCAAAAATAGCGGTTATGCCGACAAAAATCAGATTTGCCAAAAAATGGCAAAATAAAGTTTTTTCGTCAAAAATCAGATGTGTCAAAAAAATGGCAAAATAACGGTTTTTTTCGACAAAAATCAGATTTTTCAAAAAATGTAAAAAATAACGTTTTTTTTGTCAAAATTCAGATTTGTCAAAAAATGGCAAAATAAAGGTTTTTTTCGTCAAAAACCAGATTTGTCAAAAAATGGTAAAAATAACGGTTTTTTTTTGACAAAAATCAGATTTGTCAAAAAATGGCAAAATAACGTTTTTTTCGTCAAAAATCAGATTTGTCGAAAAATGGCAAAATAACGGTTTTTTTTTGACAAAAATCAGATATGTCCAAAAAATGTCAAAAATAACGGTTTTTTTTTTTTTGTCAAAATTCAGATTTGTCAAAATATGGCAAAATAACGTTTTTTTCCGACAAAAATCAGATTTGTCCAAAAATGGCAAAAATAATGGTTTTTTTGTCAAAATTCAGATTTGTCAAAAAATGGCAAAATAACGGTTTTTTCGGCAAAAATCACATTTGTCAAAAAATGTCAAAATAACGGTTTTTTCTCGACAAAAATCAGAATTGTCAAAAAATTGTAAAAATAACGGTTTTTTCGTCAAAATTCAGATTTGTCAAAAAATGGCAAAATAACGTTTTTTTCGTCAAAAATCAGATTTGTCAAAAAATGGCAAAGTAACGGTTTTTTTCGACAAAAATCAGGTTTGTCAAACAATGGAACAAAAAAAAAAATGTTTTTCCCGATAAAAAATCACATATGTCAATAAGTGGCAAAAATAGCGGTTATGCCGACAAAAATCAGATTTGCCAAAAAATGGCAAAATAAAGTTTTTTCGTCAAAAATCAGATGTGTCTAAAAAATGGCAAAATAACGGTTTTTTTTCGACAAAAATCAGATTTTTCAAAAAATGTAAAAAATAACGTTTTTTTTGTCAAAATTCAGATTTGTCAAAAAATGGCACAATAAAGTTTTTTCGTCAAAAACCAGATTTGTCGAAAAATGGTAAAAATAACGGTTTTTTTTCTATCAAAACAAAAATCAGATATGTCAAAAAATGTCAAAAATAACGTTTTTTTCGTCAAAATTCAGATTTGTCAAAAATGGCAAAATAACGGTTTTTTTACAAACGACAAAAATCAGATTTGTCACAAAAAATGGCAAAAAATAATATGTTTTTTATTTTTCAAAAAATCAGATTTGCCAAAAAATGGCAAAATAACGTTTTTTTCGACAAAAATCAGATTTGTCAAAAAATGGCAAAAATAACGGTTTTTTTTCGACAAAACTCAGATTTGTCAAAAAATGGCAAAAATAACGTTTTTTTTGTCAAAATTCAGATTTGTCAAAAAATGGCAAAATAACGTTTTTTCGACAAAAATCAGATTTGTCGAAAAATGGTAAAAAATAACGGTTTTTTTTCAAAATTCAGATTTGTAAAAAATGGCACAATAACGTTTTTTTCGTCAAAAATCAGATTTGTCGAAAAATGGCAAAATAACGGTTTTTTTTTTGACAAAAATCAGATATGTCCAAAAATGTCAAAAATAACGTTTTTTTTTTTTTTGTCAAAATTCAGATTTGTCAAAAAATGGCAACATAACGTTTTTTTCCGACAAAAATCAGATTTGTCCAAAAATGGCAAAAATAATGGTTTTTTTAAATTCAGATTGGTCAAAAAATGGCAAAATATCGGGGTTTTTTCGGCAAAAATCACATGTGCCAAAAAATGTCAAAATAACGGTTTTTTCGATAAAAATCAGAATTGTCAAAAAATTGTAAAAATAACGGTTTTTTCGTCAAAATTCAGATTTGTCAAAAAATGGCAAAATAACGTTTTTTTTTTGTCAAAGTTCAGATTTGTCACAAAATGGCAAAGTAACGGCTTTTTTCGACAAAAATCAGGTTGGTCAAACAATGGAACAAAAAAAAAGAATGTTTTTCCCGATAAAAAATCACATATGTCAATAAGTGGCAAAAATAGCGGTTATGCCGACAAAAATCAGATTTGCCAAAAAATGGCAAAATAAAGTTTTTTCGTCAAAAATCAGATGTGTCTAAAAAATGGCAAAATAACGGTTTTTTTCGACAAAACTCAGATTTTTCAAAAAATGTAAAAAATAACGTTTTTTTTTGTCAAAATTCAGATTTGTCAAAAAAGGGGCACAATAAAGTTTTTTCGTCAAAAACCAGATTTGTCGAAAAATGGTAAAAATAACGGTTTTTTTTGACAAAAATCAGATTTGTAAGAAATGGCACAATAACGTTTTTTTCGTCAAAAATCAGATTTGTCGAAAAATGGCAAAATAACGGTTTTTTTTTTTTGACAAAAATCAGATATGTCCAAAAATGTCAAAAATAACTGTTTTTTTTTTTGTCAAAATTCAGATTTGTCAAAATACGGCAACATAACGTTTTTTTCCGACAAAAATCAGATTTGTCCAAAAATGGCAAAAATAATGGTTTTTTTAAATTCAGATTGGTCAAAAAATGGCAAAATATCGGGGTTTTTTCGGCAAAAATCACATGTGCCAAAAAATGTCAAAATAACGGTTTTTTCGATAAAAATCAGAATTGTCAAAAAATTGTAAAAATAACGGTTTTTTTGTCAAAATTCAGATTTGTCAAAAAATGGCAAAATAACGTTTTTTTTGTCAAAGTTCAGATTTGTCACAAAATGGCAAAATAAGGGTTTTTCGACAAAAATCAGATTAATAAAAAATAACGTTTTTTTTTTGTCAAAATTCAGATTTGTAAAAAAAAAGGGAAAAAAAATGTTTTTCGTCATAAATCAGATTTGTCGAAAAATGGTAAAAATAACGGTTTTTTCATATTTTTTTTTAAAAAAATGAAGGAAAATAACTGTTTTTTCCGACAAAAATTAGATTTGTCAAAAAATTGAAAAAATATCGGTTTTTCGTCAAAATTCAGATTTGTTATAAAATGGCAAAGTAACGGTTTTTTCGACAAAAATCAGGTTTGTCAAACAATGGAACAAAAAAAAAAATGTTTTTCCCGATAAAAAATCACATATGTCAATAAGTGGCGAAAATTACGGTTATGCCGACAAAAATCGGATTTGTCAAAAAATGGCAAAATAACGGTTTTTTCGAAAAAAATCAGATATGTCAATAAATGGCAAAAAAACGTTTTTTTCCTACAAAAATAAAATATGTAAAAAAATGGAAAAAAAAAATTTATTTTTTCGTCAAAATTCAGATTTGTCAAAAAATTGGCAAAATAAAGGTTTTTTTTCGTTAAAAATCAGATGTGACAAAAAATGGCAAAATAACGGTTTCTTCGACCAAAATCAGATTTGTCAAAAAATTACAAAAATATCGGTTTTTCGTCAAAATTCAGATTTGTCATAAAATGGCAAAGTAACAAATGGCAATATAATGTTTTTTTTTGTCAAAAAATCACATGTGTCCAAAAATTACAAAAAAAAAAAGTTTTTTCCGACAAATAATCAGATATGTGAAAAAGTGGCGAAATTAGCGGTTACTCCGACAAAAATCAGTTTTGCCAAAAAAAATAGTTTTTTTCGTCAAAAATCAGATGTTTCTAAAAAATGACAAAGTAACGACAAAAATCCGGTTTATCAAAAAATGGAACAAAAAAAAAAGAATGTTTTTCCCGATAAAAAATCACATATGTCAATAAGTGGCGAAAATAGCGGTTATGTCGACAAAAATAAGATTAGCCAAAAAATGGCAAAATAAAGTTTTTTCGTCAAAAATCAGATATGTCTAAAAAATGGCAAAATAACGGTTTTTTTTCGACAAAACTCAGATTTTTCAAAAAATGTAAAAAATAACGTTTTTTTTTGTCAAAATTCAGATTTGTCAAAAAATGGCACAATAAAGTTTTTTCGTCAAAAACCATATTTGTCGAAAAATGGTAAAAATAACGGTTTTTCGTCAAAATTCAGATGTGTCATAAAAATGGCAAAGTAACAAATGGCAATATAACGTTTTTTTCGTCAAAAAATCAGATGTTTCCAAAAATGGCAAAAAAAAACAGTTTTTTCCGACAAATAATCAGATATGTGAAAAAGTGGCGAAATTAGCGGTTATTCCGACAAAAATCACTTTTGTGTCTAAATCAGATGTGTCTAAAAATGACAAAGTAACGACAAAAATCTGGCTTATCAAAAAATGGAACAAAAAAAAAGAATGTTTTTCCCGATAAAAAATCACATATGTCAATAAGTGTATGTCAATAATAAGTAAATATCTGGTTTTTTTTTGGTCAAAATTCAGATTTGTCACAAAATGGCAAAATAACGGTTTTTTTTTCGACAAAAATCAGATTTGTCCAAAAATGTAAAAAATAACGTTTTTTTTTTTTGTCAAAATTCAGATTTGTCACAAAATGGCACAATAACGTTTTTTCGTCAAAAACCAGATTTGTCGAAAAATGGTAAAAATAGCTGTTTTTTTTGTCAAAATTCAGATTTGTCACAAAATGGCACAATAAAGTTTTTTCGTCATAAATCAGATTTGTCGAAAAATGTCAAAATAACGGTTTTTTTTGACAAAAATCAGATATGTCCAAAAATGTCAAAAATAACTGTTTTTTTTGTCAAAATTCAGATTTGTCAAAATACGGCAACATAACGGTTTTTTCGACAAAAGTCAAAAAATATCAAAAAAAATGTTTTTTCCGACAAATAATCAGATAAGTGAAAAAGTGGCAAAATTAGCGGTTACTCCGACAAAAATCAGTTTTGCCAAAAAAAAAAAGTTTTTTTCGTCAAAAATCAGATGTGTCTAAAAAATGACAAAGTAACGACAAAAATCCGGTTTATCAAAAAATGGAACAAAAAAAAGAATGTTTTTCCCGATAAAAAATCACATATGTCAATAAGTGGCGAAAATAGCGGTTATGCCGACAAAAATAAGATTAGCCAAAAAATGGCAAAATAAAGTTTTTTCGTCAAAAAAAATCAGATATGTCTAAAAAATGGCAAAATAACGGTTTTTTTCGACAAAACTCAGATTTTTCAAAAAATGTAAAAAATAACGTTTTTTTTGTCAAAATTCAGATTTGTCAAAAAATGGCACAATAAAGTTTTTTTCGTCAAAAACCATATTTGTCGAAAAATGGTAAAAATAACGGTTTTTCGTCAAAATTCAGATGTGTCATAAAATGGCAAAATAACAAATGGCAATATAACGTTTTTTTCGTCAAAAATCAGATGTTTCCAAAAATGGCAAAAAAAAAAACAGTTTTTTTCCGACAAATAATCAGATATGTGAAAAAGTGGCGAAATTAGCGGTTATTCCGACAAAAAATCACTTTTGTGTCTAAATCAGATGTGTCTAAAAATGACAAAGTAACGACAAAAATCTGGCTTATCAAAAAATGGAACAAAAAATAAAGAATGTTTTTCCCGATAAAAAATCACATATGTCAATAAGTGTATGTCAATAATAAGTAAATATCTGGTTTTTTTTTGGTCAAAATTCAGATTTGTCACAAAATGGCAAAATAACGGTTTTTTTTCGACAAAAATCAGATTTGTCCAAAAATGTAAAAAATAACGTTTTTTTTTTGTCAAAATTCAGATTTGTCACAAAATGGCACAATAACGTTTTTTCGTCAAAAACCAGATTTGTCGAAAAATGGTAAAAATAGCTGTTTTTTTTTTGTCAAAATTCAGATTTGTCAAAAAATGGCACAATAAAGTTTTTTTCGTCAAAAACCATATTTGTCGAAAAATGGTAAAAATAACGGTTTTTCGTCAAAATTCAGATGTGTCATAAAATGGCAAAGTAACAAATGGCAATATTATTTTTCGTCAAAAATCAGATGTTTCCAAATATGGCAAAAAAAAAAATGTTTTTTCCGACAAATAATCAGATATGTGAAAAAGTGGCGAAATTAGCGGTTATTCCGACAAAAAATCACTTTTGTGTCTAAATCAGATGTGCTAAAAAATGACAAAGTAACGACAAAAATCTGGCTTATCAAAAAATGGAACAAAAAATAAAGAATGTTTTTCCCGATAAAAAATCACATATGTCAATAAGTGTATGTCAATAATAAGTAAATATCTGTTTTTTTTTTTTGGTCAAAATTCAGATTTGTCAAAAAATGGCAAAATAACGGTTTTTTTTCGACAAAAATCAGATTTGTCCAAAAATGTAAAAAATAACGTTTTTTTTTTGTCAAAATTCAGATTTGTCACAAAATGGCACAATAAACGTTTTTTCGTCAAAAACAAGATTTGTCGAAAAATGGTAAAATAAAAGTTTTTTTTTTTGACAAAAATCAGATTTGTAAGAAATGGCACAATAACGTTTTTTTCGTCAAAAATCAGATTTGTCCAAAAATGGCAAAAATAATGGTTTTTTTAAATTCAGATTGGTCAAAAAATGGCAAAATAACGGGGTTTTTTCGGCAAAAATCACATGTGCCAAAAAATGTCAAAATAACGGTTTTTTCGATAAAAATCAGAATTGTCAAAAAATTGTAAAAATAACGGTTTTTTCGTCAAAATTCAGATTTGTCAAAAAATGGCAAAATAACGTTTTTTTTGTCAAAGTTCAGATTTGTCACAAAATGGCAAAATAACGGGGTTTTTCGACAAAAATCAGATTTGACCAGAAATGTAAAAAAATAACGTTTTTTTTTGTCAAAATTCAGATTTGTAAAAAAAATGGCACAATAACGTTTTTTTCGTCATAAATCAGATTTGTCGAAAAATGGTAAAAATAACGGTTTTTTCGTCAAAATTTAGATTTGTAAGAAAATGGGAAAATAACTGTTTTTTCCGACAAAAATTAGATTTGTCAAAAAATTGAAAAAATATCGGTTTTTCGTCAAAATTCAGATTTGTTATAAAATGGCAAAGTAACGGTTTTTTTCGACAAAAATCAGGTTTGTCAAACAATGGAACAAAAAAAAAATGTTTTTCCCGATAAAAAATCACATATGTCAATAAGTGGCGAAAATTACGGTTATGCCGACAAAAATCGGATTTGTCAAAAAATGGCAAAATAACGGTTTTTTCGAAAAAAATCAGATATGTCAATAAATGGCAAAAAAAACGGTTTTTTTCGACAAAACTCAGATTTTTAAAAAAATGTAAAAAATAACGTTTTTTTTTTGACAAAAATCAGATTTGTAAGAAATGGCACAATAACGTTTTTTTCGTCAAAAATCAGATTTGTCGAAAAATGACAAAATAACGGTTTTTTGACAAAAATCAGATATGTCCAAAAATGTCAAAAATAACTGTTTTTTTTTGTCAAAATTCAGATTTGTCTAAATACGGCAACATAACGTTTTTTTCCGACAAAAATCAGATTTGTCCAAAAATGGCAAAAATAATGGTTTTTTTAAATTCAGATTGGTCAAAAAATGGCAAAATAACGGGGTTTTTTCCGTCAAAAATCACATGTGCCAAAAAATGTCAAAATAACGGTTTTTTCGATAAAAATCAGAATTGTCAAAAAATTGTAAAAATAACGGTTTTTTCGTCAAAATTCAGATTTGTCAAAAAATGGCAAAATAACGGTTTTTTTGTCAAAATTCAGATTTGTCACAAAATGGCAAAATAACGGGTTTTTTCGACAAAAATCAGATTTGTCCAGAAATGTAAAAAATAACGTTTTTTTTGTCAAAATTCAGATTTGTCACAAAATGGCACAATAACGTTTTTTTTCGTCAAAAACCAGATTTGTCAAAAAATGTAAAAATAACTGTTTTTTTTTGTCAAAATTCAGATTTGTAAAAAAAATGGCACAAAAAATTGAATATATAGCGGTTTTTCGTCAAAATTCAGATTTGTTATAAAATGGCAAAGTAACGGCTTTTTTTCGACAAAAATCAGGTTTATCAAACAATGGAACAAAAAAAAAGAATGTTTTTCCCGATAAAAAATTACATAGTCAATAAGTGGCAAAAATAGCGGTTATGCCGACAAAAATCAAATTTGCCAAAAAATGGCAAAATAAAGTTTTTTTTCGTCAAATATTAGATGTGTCTAAAAAATGACAAAGTAACGGTTTTTTTTCGACAAAAATCAGATATGTCAAAATATGTCAAAAATAACTGTTTTTTTTTTTTGTCAAAATTCAGATTTGTCAAAATATGGCAAAATAACGGTTTTTTTCGACAAAAATCAGATTTGTCAAAAAATATCAAAAAAAACTGTTTTTTCCGACAAATAATCAGATAAGTGAAAAAGTGGCGAAATTAGCGGTTATGCCGACCAAAATCACTTTTGCCAAAAAAAAAAAGTTTTTTCGTCAAAAATCAGATGTGTTTAAAAAATGACAAAGTAACGAACAAAAAAAAATGTTTTTCCCGATAAAAATTAGATTTTGTAAAAAAATGGAAAAAATATCGGTTTTTCGTCAAAATTCAGATTTGTTATAAAATGGCAAAGTAACGGGTTTTTTCGACAAAAATCAGATTTGTCCAGAAATGTAAAAAATAACGTTTTTTTTTTTGTCAAAATTCAGATATGTCACAAAATGGCACAATACCGTTTTTTCGTCTAAAATCAGATTTGTCCAAAAATGTCAAAAATAACTGTTTTTTTTTTTGTCAAAATTCAGATTTGTCAAAATACGGCAACATAACGGTTTTTTTCGACATAAGTCAAAAAATATAAAAAAAAAAAAACTGTTTTTTCCGACAAATAATCAGATAAGTGAAAAAGTGGCGAAATTAGCGGTTACTCCGACAAAAATCAGTTTTGCCAAAAAAAAAAAAATAAGTTTTTCATCAAAAATCAGATGTGTCTAAAAAATGACAAAGTAACGACAAAAATCCGGTTTATCGACAAATGGAACAAAAGAAAAGAATGTTTTTCCCGATAAAAAATCACATATGTCAATAAGTGGCGAAAATAGCGGTTATGTCGACAAAAATAAGATTAGCCAAAAAATGGCAAAATAAAGTTTTTTCGTCAAAAATCAGATGTGTCTAAAAAATGGCAAAATAACGGTTTTTTTTCGACAAAACTCAGATTTTTCAAAAAATGTAACAAATAACGTGTTTTTTTTGTCAAAAATCAGATTTGTCAAAAAATGGCACAATAAAGTTTTTTCGTCAAAAACCAGATTTGTCGAAAAATGGTAAAAATAAAAGTTTTTTTGACAAAAATCAGATTTGTAAGAAATGGCACAATAACGTTTTTTTCGTCAAAAATCAGATTTGTCGAAAAATGACAAAATAACGGTTTTTTTGACAAGAATCAGATATGTCCAAAAATGTCAAAAATAACTGTTTTTTTTTTGTCAAAATTCAGATTTGTCAAAATACGGCAACATAACGTTTTTTCCGACAAAAATCAAATTTGTCCAAAAATGGCAAAAATAATGGTTTTCTTTAAATTCAGATTGATCAAAAAATGGCAAAATATCGGGGTTTTTTCGTCAAAAATCACATGTGCCAAAAAATGTCAAAATAACGGTTTTTTCGATAAAAATCAGAATTGTCAAAAAATTGTAAAAATAACGGTTTTTTCGTCAAAATTCAGATTTGTAAAAAAATGGCAAAATAACGGTTTTTTTTTTTTGTCAAAATTCAGATTTGTCACAAAATGGCAAAATAACGGGTTTTTTCGACAAAAATCAGATTTGTCCAGAAATGTAAAAAATAACGTTTTTTTTTTGTCAAAATTCAGATTTGTCACAAAATGGCACAATAACGTTTTTTCGTCAAAAACCGGATTTGTCGAAAAATGTAAAAATAACTGTTTTTTTGTCAAAATTCAGATTTGTAAAAAAAAATGGCACAATAACGTTTTTTTCGTCATAAATCAGATTTGTCGAAAAATTGTGAAAATAACGGTTTTTTCGTCAAAATTTAGATTTGTAAGAAAATGGGAAAATAACTGTTTTTTCCGACAAAAATTAGGTTTGTCAAAAATTTGAATAAATATCGGTTTTTCGTCAAAATTCAGATTTGTTATAAAATGGCAAAGTAACGGCTTTTTTCGACAAAAATCAGGATTGTCAAAAAATTGAATAAATATCGGTTTTTCGTCAAAATTCAGATTTGTTATAAAATGGCAAAATAACGGGTTTTTTTCGACAAAAATCAGATTTGTCCAGAAATGTAAAAAATAACGTTTTTTTTTTTGTCAAAATTTAGATTTGTCACAAAATGGCACAATAACGTTTTTTTTCGTCATAAATCAGATTTGTCGAAAAATTGTGAAAATAACGGTTTTTTTCGTCAAAATTTAGATTTGTAAGAAAATGGGAAAATAACTGTTTTTTCCGACAAAAATTAGGTTTGTCAAAAAATTGAATAAATATCGGTTTTTCGTCAAAATTCAGATTTGTTATAAAATGGCAAAGTAACGGCTTTTTCGACAAAAATCAGGATTGTCAAGCAATGGAACAAAAAAAAAATGTTTGCCAAAAAAAAAAGTTTTTTTCGTCAAAAATCAGATGTGTCTAAAAAATGACAAAGTAACGACAAAAAATCCGGTTTATCAAAAAATGGAACAAAAAAAAGAATGTTTTTCCCGATAAAAAATCACATATGTCAATAAGTGGCAAAAATAGCGGTTATGCCGACAAAAATCAGATTTGTCAAAAACTGGCAAAATAACGGTTTTCTCGAAAAAAAATCAGATATGTCAATAAATGGCAAAAAAACGTTTTTTTCCTATAAAAATAAAATATGTCAAAAAAAGGAAAAAAACGGGTTTTTTGTCAAAAATCACATGTGCCAAAATGTCAAAATAGCGGTTTTTTTCCATAAAAATCAGAATTGTCCAAAAATTGTAGAAATAACGGTTTTATCGTCTAAATTCAGATTTGTTAATAAATGGCAAAAAAAACGGTTTTTCTCAGTTTTGTCAAAAAATGGGAGAATAACGTTTTTCCCGACAAAAATAAAATATATCAAAGCTCTGATTTGTCAAGAAATAGCGAAAACAGCGGTTATTCCGACAAAAATCAAATTTGCCAAAAAATGGGAAAATAATTTTTTTTTTCAAAAAATAACAAAATAACGTTTTTTCGACAAAAATCAGATTGTCAAAAAATGGCAAAATAACGGTTTTTCGAAAAAAATCAAATATGTCAAAAAATAGAAAAAAAACGTTTTTTTCCGACAAAAATAAAATATGTCAAAAAATGGAAAAAAAAATTGGCAAAATAAAGGTTTTATTCGTTATAATCAGATGTGACTAAAAATGGCAAAATAACGGTTTCTCCGTCCAAAATCAAATTTGTCAAAAAATGGCAAAAATATCTGTTTGCAAAGTAACAAATGGCAATATAATGTTTTTTTTCGTCAAAAATCACATGTGTCCAAAAAATGGCAAAAAAAACTGTTTTTTCCGACAAATAATCAGATATGTGAAAAAGTGGCGAAATTAGCGGTTACTCCGACAAAAATCAGTTTTGCCAAAAAAAAAGAGTTTTTTTCGTCAAAAATCAGATGTGTCTAAAAAATGACAAAGTAACGACAAAAATCCGGTTTATCAAAAAATGGAACAAAAGAAAAGAATGTTTTTCCCGATAAAAAATCACATATGTCAATAAGTGGCGAAAATAGTGGTTATGCCGAAATAAGATTAGCCAAAAAATGGCAAAATAAAGTTTTTTTTCGTCAAAAATCTGATGTGTCTAGAAAATGACATAGTAACGGTTTTTTTCGACAAAAAATCAGATTTGTCCAAAAATGTAAAAAATAACGTTTTTTTTGCTAAATTCAGATTTGTCAAAAAATGGCAAAATAAAGTTTTTTCGTCGAAAATCAGATGTGTTTAAAAAATGACAAAGTAACGTTTTTTTTTGTCAAAATTCAGATTTGTCACAAAATGGCACAATAACGTTTTTTTCGTCAAAAACCAGATTTGTCGAAAAATGGTAAAAATAACTGTTTTTTCTTTGACAAAATTCAGATTTGTAAAAAAAATGGCACAATAACGTTTTTTCGTCATAAATCAGATTTGTCGAAAAATGGTAAAAATAACGGGTTTTTCGTCAAAAATCAGATTTGTCAAAAAATGGCAAAATAACTGTTTTTTCCGACAAAAATTAGATTTGTCAAAAAATTGAAAAAATATCGGTTTTTCGTCGAAATTCAGATTTGTCAAAAAACTGAAAAATATCGGTTTTTCGTCGAAATTCAGATTTGTCACAAAATGGCAAAATAAGGTTTTTTCGTCAAAATTCAGATTTGTCAAAAAATGGCAAAATAAAGTTTTTTCGTCAAAATTCAGATTTGTTATAAAATGGCAAAGTAATGGCTTTTTTTGGACAAAAATCAGGTTTGTCAAACAATGGAACAAAAAAAAAAAAGAATGTTTTTCCCGATAAAAATTCACATATGTCAATAAGTGGCGAAAATAGCGGTTATGCCGACAAAAATAAGATTAGCCAAAAAATGGCAAAATAAAGTTTTTTCGTCAAAAATCAGATGTGTCTAAAAAATGACATAGTAACGGTTTTTTTCGACAAAAATCAGATTTGGCCAAAAATGTAAAAAATAACGTTTTTTTTTGTCAAAATTCAGATTTGTCGAAAAATGGCACAACAAAGTTTTTTCGTCAAAAACCAGATTTGTCGAAAAATGGTAAAAATAACGGTTTTTTCGTCAAAATTTAGATTTGTAAGAAAATGGGAAAATAACTGTTTTTTTCCGACAAAAATTAGATTTGTCAAAAAATTGAAAAAATATCGGTTTTTTGTCAAAATTCAGATTTGTTATAAAATGGCAAAGTAACGGCTATTTTCGACAAAAATCAGGTTTGTCAAACAATGGAACAAAAAAAAGGAATGTTTTTCCCGATAAAAAATCACATATGTCAATAAGTGGCAAAAATAGCGGTTATGATGACAAAAATCAGATTTGCCAAAAAATGGAAAAATAACGGTTTTTTTCGATAAAAATCAGAATTGTCAAAAAATTGTAAAAATAACGGTTTTTTTCGTCAAAATTCAGATTTGCCAAAAAATGGCAAAATAACGTTTTTTTTGTCAAAATTCAGATTTGTCACAAAATGGCACAATAAAGTTTTTTCCTCAAAAACCAGATTTGTCGAAAAATGGTAAAATAACGGTTTTTTTCGACAAAAATCAGATTTGTCAACAAGTGGCAAAATAACGGTTTTTTCGACAAAAATCAGATTTGTCAAAAAATTGCAAAATAAAAATTTTTTTGTTTCCACAAAAATCAATTTTGTCCAAAAATGGAAAAAATAATGGTTTTTCTTTTTAATTTAGGTTTGTCAAAAAACGGGTTTTTTGTCAAAAATCACATGTGCCAAAAATGGAAAAATAACGGTATTTTTTTCGATTTAAATCAGAATTGTCCAAAAATTGTAAATATAACGGGTTTTTCGTCAAAATTCAGAAAAATAACGGTTTTTTTGTCAAAATTCAGATTTAAAAAAAATGGCACAATAACTTTTTTTTCGGTAAAAACCAGATTTGTCGAAAAATGTCAAAATAACGGTTTTTTTTTCGACAAAACTCAGATTTGTCAAAAAATGGCAAAATAACGTTTTTTTTTGACTAAAATCAGATATGTCCAAAAATGTAACAAATAACGTTTTTTTTTGTCAAAATTCAGATTTGTCACAAAATGGCACAATAACGTTTTTCGTCAAAAACCACATTTGTCGAAAAATGGTAAAATAACGGTTTTTTCGACAAAAATCAGATTTGTCAAAAAATATAAAAAAAAAAACGTTTTTTTCGAAAAAATATGAATGTCAACAAGTGGGAAAAAAATAAATTTTTTTTGTCAAAACTCAGATTTGTAAAAAAAATGGGAAAAAACGTTTTTTCCGACAAAAATTAAATTTGTCCAAAAATGGAAAAAATAATGGTTTTTTTTTAAATTTAGGTTTGTCAAAAAATGGCAAAATAACGGTTTTTTTTTGTCAAAAATCACATGTGTCAAAAAATAACGGTTTTTTCGATAAAAATCACAATTGTCCAAAAATTGTAGAAATAACGTTTTTATCGTCTAAATTCAGATTTTTTCGTCAAAAATCAGATGTGTCCAAAAAATGCCAAAAAAAAACAGTGTCAAAAAATAACGGTTTTTTTTCGATAAAAAATCAGAATTGTCCAAAAATTGTAGAAATAACGTTTTTATCGTCTAAATTCAGTTTTTTTTCGTCAAAAAATCAGATGTGTCCAAAAATGTAAAAAATAACGTTTTTTTTTTGTCAAAATTCAGATTTGTCAGAAAATGGCACAATAAAGTTTTTCGTCAAAAACCAGATTTGTCGAAAAATGGTAAAAATAACGGTTTTTCCGTCAAAATTCAGATTTGTCAACAAGTGGCAAAATAACGGTTTTTTCGACAAAAATCAGATTTGTCAAAAAATGGCAAAATAACGTTTTTTTGTTTCTACAAAAATCAGATTTGTCAAAAAATGGCAAAAAACGTATAATCTCAGATTTGTCAAAATATGGCAAAATAACGTTTTTTTTGACATAATTCAGATTTGTCAAATAATGTAATAAAAAAACATTTTTTTCCGACAAAAATAAGATATGTCAACAAGTGGGAAAAAAAATTTATTTTTTTGTCAAAATTCAGATTTGTCAAAATACGGCAACATAACTTTTTTTCCGACAAAAATCAGATTTGTCCAAAAATGGCAAAAATAATGTTTTTTTAAATTCAGATTGATCAAAAAATGGCAAAATAACGGGGTATTTTCTTCAAAAATCACATGTGCCAAAAAAAGGCAAAATAACAGTTTTTTTTTTTGATAAAAATCAGAATTGTCGAAAAATTGAAAAATAACGGTTTTTTCGTCAAAATTCAGATTTGTCAACAAATGCCAAAAAAATGTTTTTTTTTAACAAAACTCAGATTTGTCAAAAAATGGCACAATAAAGTTTTTTTCGTCAAAAACAAGATTTGCCAAAAAATGGTAAAAATAACGGTTTTTTTTGTCAAAAATCAGATTTGTCAAAAAATGGAAAAGTAACAATTTTTTTTGTTCCAAAAATCAGATTTGTCAAAAAGGGGCAACATTTGTAAAAAAAATGGCAAAATAAAGTTTTTTTTCCTCAAAAATCAGATGTGTTTCAAAAATGACAAAGTAACGTTTTTTTTTGTCAAAATTCAGATTTGTCACAAAATGGCACAATAACGTTTTTTCGTCAAAAACCAGATTTGTCGAAAAATGGTAAAAATAACTGTTTTTTTTTTGTCAAAATTCAGATTTGTAAAAAAATGGCACAATAACGTTTTTTTTCGTCATAAATCAGATTTGTCGAATAATGGTAAAAATAACGGGTTTTTTTCGTCAAAAATCAGATTTGTCGAAAAATGGCAAAATAACGGTTTTTTTGACAAAAATCACATATGTCCAAAAATGTCCAAAATAACGGTTTTTTTTGTCAAAATTCAGATTGGTCAAAATACGGCAACATAACGTTTTTTTCCGACAAATATCAGATTTGTCCAAAAATGGCAAAAATAATTGTTTTTTTAAATTCAGATTGGTCAAAAATGACAAAATAACGGGGTATTTTCGTCAAAAATCACGTGTCAAAAAATGGTAAAATAACGGTTTTTTCGATAAAAATCAGAATTGTCAAAAAATTTTAAAATAAATAAATTTTAATAATAATCGTCAAAATTCAGATTTGTCAAAAAATGGCAAAATAACGGTTTATTTGTCAAAATTCAGATTTGTCACAAAATGGCAAAATAACGGTTTTTTTCGACAAAAATCAGATTTGTCAAAAAATTTAAAAAATATCGGTTTTTCGTCAAAATTCAGATTTGTCATAAAATGGCAAAGTAACGGCTTTTTTCGATAAAAATCAGAATTTTCCAAAAAATTGTAGAAATAACGGTTTTATCGTCTAAATTCAGATTTTTTTCATCAAAAATCAGATGTGTCCAAAAATGGCAAAAAAAAACTTTTTTCCCGACAAATAATCAGATATGTGAAAAAGGTGGCGAAATTAGCGGTTATTCCGTCAAAAATCAGTTTGGCCAAAAAAAAAGTTTTGTTCGTCAAAAATCTGATGTGTCTAAAAAATGACATAGTAACGGTTTTTTTTCGACAAAAAATCAGATTTGTCCAAAAATGTAAAAAATAACGTTTTTTTGTCAAAATTCAGATTTGTCAAAAAATGGCAAAATAAAAGTTTTTTCGTCAAAAACCAGATTTGTCGAAAAATGGTAAAATAACGTTGTTTTTGTTTCCACAAAAATCAGATTTGTCAAAAAATGGCAAAATAACGGTTTTTTTCGACAAAATTCAGATTTGTCCAAAAAAAGTAAAAAATAACGTTTTTTTTTTCGACAAAAACCAGATTTGTCAAAAAATGGGAAAATAACTGTTTTTTCCGACAAAAATTAGATTTGTAAAAAAATGGAAAATATATCGGTTTTTCGTCAAAATTCAGATTTGTCATAAAATGGGAAAGTAACGGTTTTTTCGACAAAAAATCAGGTTTGTCAAACAATGGAACAAAAAAAAAAAGAATGTTTTTCCCGATAAAAATTCACATATGTAAATAAGTGGCAAAAATAGCGGTTATGCCGACAAAAATTAGATTTGCCAAAAAATGGCAAAATAAAGTTTTTTTCGTCAAATATCAGATGTGTCTAAAAAATGACAAAGTAACGGTTTTTTTCGACAAAGTTCAGATATGTCCAAAATGTCAAAAATAACTGTTTTTTTTGTTTGTCAAAATTCAGATTTGTCAAAATATGGAAAAATAACGGTTTTTTTCGACAAAAATCAGATTTGTCAAATAATATCAAAAAAAACGTTTTTTTTCGACAAAAATATGAATGTCAACAAGTGGGAAAAAATTAATTTTTTTGTCAAAACTCAGATTTGTCAAAAATGGGAAAAAAAAGAATGTTTTTCCCGATAAAAAATCACATATGTCAATAAGTGGCAAAAATAGCGGTTATGCCGACAAAAATCAGATTTGTCAAAAAATGGCAAAATAACGGTTTTCTCGAAAAAAATCAGATATGTCAATAAATGGCAAAAAACGTTTTTTTCCTACAAAAATATAATATGTCAAAAAAATGGAAAAAAACGGGTTTTTTGTCAAAAATCACATGTGCCAAAAATGTCAAAATAGCGGTTTTTTTCCATAAAAATCAGAATTGTCCAAAAATTGTAGAAATAACGGTTTTATCGTCTAAATTCAGATTTGTTAACAAATGGCAAAAAACGGTTTTTCTCAGTTTTGTCAAAAATGGGAGAATAACGTTTATCCCGACAAAAATAAAATATATCAAAGCTCTGATTTGTCAAGAAATAGCGAAAACAGCGGTTATTCCGGCAAAAATCAAATTTGCCAAAAAAAATGGGAAAATAATTTTTTTTTTCAAAAAATAACAAAATAACGTTTTTTCGACAAAAATCAGATTGTCAAAAAATGGCAAAATAACGGTTTTTTCGAAAAAAATCAAATATGTCAAAAAATAGGAAAAAAAAACGTTTTTTTCCGACAAAAATAAAATATGTCAAAAAATGGAAAAAAAATTGGCAAAATAAAGGTTTTATTCGTTATAATCAGATGTGACTAAATATGGCAAAATAACGGTTTCTTCGTCCAAAATCAAATTTGTCAAAAAATGGCAAAAATATCGGTTTGCAAAAGTAACAAATGGCAATATAATGTTTTTTTTCGTCAAAAATCACATGTGTCCAAAAATGGCAAAAAAAACTGTTTTTTCCGACAAATAATCAGATATGTGAAAAAGTGGCGAAATTAGCGGTTACTCCGTCAAAAATCAGTTTTGCCAAAAAAAAAAATGTTTTTTTTCGTCAAAAATCAGATGTGTCTAAAAAATGACAAAGTAACGACAAAAAATCCGGTTTATCAAAAAATGGAACAAAAGAAAAGAATGTTTTTCCCGATAAAAATCACATATGTCAATAAGTGGCGAAAATAGTGGTTATGCCGAAATAAGATTAGCCAAAAAATGGCAAAATAAAGTTTTTTTCGTCAAAAATCTGATGTGTCTAGAAAATGACATAGTAACGGTTTTTTTCGACAAAAATCAGATTTGTCCAAAAATGTAAAAATAACGTTTTTTTTTGTCTAAATTCAGATTTGTCAAAAAATGGCAAAATAAAGTTTTTTTTCGTCGAAAATCAGATGTGTTTAAAAAATGACAAAGTAACGTTTTTTTTTTTGTCAAAATTCAGATTTGTCACAAAATGGCACAATAACGTTTTTTTCGTCAAAAACCAGATTTGTCGAAAAATGGTAAAAATAGCTGTTTTTTTTGTCAAAATTCAGATTTGTAAAAAAATGGCACAATAACGTTTTTTTCGTCATAAATCAGATTTGTCGAAAAATGGTAAAAATAACGGGTTTTTTCGTCAAAAATCAGATTTGTCAAAAAAATGGCAAAAGAACTGTTTTTTCCGACAAAAATTAGATTTGTCAAAAAATTGAAAAATATCGGTTTTTCGTCGAAATTCAGATTTGTCAAAAAACTGAAAAATATCGCTTTTTCGTCGAAATTCAGATTTGTCACAAAAATGGCAAAATAACGTTTTTTTCGTCTAAATTCAGATTTGTCAAAAAATTGAAAAATATCGGTTTTTCGTCAAAATTCAGATTTGTTATAAAATGGCAAAGTAACGGCTATTTTCGACAAAAATCAGGTTTGTCAAAAAAATGGAACAAAAAGAAAAGAATGTTTTTCCCGATAAAAAATCACATATGTCAATAAGTGGCGAAAATAGTGGTTATGCCGAAATAAGATTAGCCAAAAAATGGCAAAATAAAGTTTTTTCGTCAAAAATCTGATGTGTCTAGAAAATGACATAGTAACGGTTTTTTTTCGACAAAAATCAGATTTGTCCAAAAATGTAAAAAATGTTTTTTTTTGTCAAAATTCAGATTTGTCAAAAAATGGCAAAATAAAGTTTTTTCGTCAAAAATCAGATGTGTCTAAAAAATGACATAGTAACGGTTTTTTTGACAAAAATCAGATTTGTCCAAAAATGTAAAAAATAACGTTTTTTTTTTGTCAAAATTCAGATTTGTCGAAAAATGGCACAATAAAGTTTTTTCGTCAAAAACCAGATTTGTCGAAAAATGGTAAAAATAACGGTTTTTTCGTCAAAATTTAGATTTGTAAGAAAATGGGAAAATAACTGTTTTTTCCGAAAAAAATTAGATTTGTCAAAAAATTGAAAAAATATCGGTTTTTTGTCAAAATTCAGATTTGTTATAAAATGGCAAAGTAACGGCTATTTTCGACAAAAATCAGGTTTGTCAAACAATGGAACAAAAAAAAAAGAATGTTTTTCCCGATAAAAAATCACATATGTCAATAAGTGGCAAAAATAGCGGTTATGCCGACAAAAATCATATTTGCCCAAAAATGGAAAAATAACGGTTTTTTTCGATAAAAATCAGAATTGTCAAAAAAATTGTAAAAATAACGGTTTTTCGTCAAAATTCAGATTTGCCAACAAATGGCAAACTAACGTTTTTTTTTGTCAAAATTCAGATTTGTCACCAAATGGCAAAATAACGGTTTTTTCGACAAAAATCAGATTTGTCAAAAAATATTAAAAAAAAAACTTTTTTTTCGACAAAAATATGAATGTCAAAAAGTGGGAAAAAAATTAATTTTTTTGTCAAAACTCAGATTTGTCAAAAAATAAGAAAAAACGTTTTATTCGACAAAAATCAGATTTGTCCAAAAATTTAAAAAATAACGTTTTTTTTATCAAAATTCAGATTTGTCACAAAATGGCACAATAACGTTTTTTCGTCAAAAACCACATTTGTCGAAAAATGGTAAAATAACGGTTTTTTCGACAAAAATCAGATTTGTCAACAAGTGGCAAAAATAACGGTTTTTTCGACAAAAATCAGATTTGTCAAAAAATTGCAAAATAAAGTTTTTTTTGTTTCCACAAAAAATCAAATTTGTCCAAAAATGGAAAAAAATAATGGTTTTTCTTTTAATTTAGGTTTGTCAAAAAACGGGTTTTTTGTCAAAAATCACATGTGCCAAAAAATGGAAAAATAACGTTTTTTTTTTCGATTTCAATCAGAATTGTCCAAAAATTCTAAATATAACGGGTTTTTCGTCAAAATTCAGAAAAATAACGGTTTTTTTGTCAAAATTAAGATTTAAAAAAAATGGCACAATAACTTTTTTTTTCGGTAAAAACCAGATTTGTCGAAAGATGGCAAAATAACGGTTTTTTTCGACAAAACTCAGATTTGTCAAAAAATGGCAAAATAACGTTTTTTTTGACAAAAATCAGATATGTCCAAAAATGTAAAAAATAACGTTTTTTTTTTTGTCAAAATTCAGATTTGTCACAAAATGGCACAATAACGTTTTTTCGTCAAAAACCACATTTGTCGAAAAATGGTAAAATAACGGTTTTTTCGACAAAAATCAGATTTGTCAAAAAATATCAAAAACAAACTTTTTTTTTTCGACAAAAATGTGAATGTCAACAAGTGGGAAAAATAATTATTTTTGTCAAAACTCAGATTTGTCAAAAAATGGGAAAAAAACGTTTTTTCCAACAAAAAATCAAATTTGTCCGAAAATGGAAAAAATAATGGTTTTTTTTTAAATTTAGATTTGTCAAAAAATGGCAACATAAAGTTTTTTTCGTCAAATATCATTTGTGTCTGAAAAAATGAAAAAGTAACGTTTTTTTCGACAAAAATTAGATATGTCAAAAAATGTCAAAAATAACTGTTTTTTTTTTGTCATAATTCAGATTTGTCACAAAATGGCAAAATAACGATTTTTTTCGACAAAAATCAGATTTGTCCAAAAATTTAAAAAATAACGTTTTTTTTATCAAAATTCAGATTTGTCAAAAAATGGCACAATAACGTTTTTTCGTCAAAAACCACATTTGTCGAAAAATGGTAAAATAACGGTTTTTTCGACAAAAATCAGATTTGTCAAAAAATATAAAAAAAAAAAAAACGTTTTTTCGACAAAAATATGAATGTCAACAAGTGGGAAAAAATAAATTTTTTTTGTCAAAACTCAGATTTGTAAAAAAATGGGAAAAAACGTTTTTTCCGACAAAAATCAAATTTGTCCAAAATGGAAAAAATAATGTTTTTTTTAAATTTAGGTTTGTCAAAAAATGGCAAAATAACGGGTTTTTTTGTCAAAAATCACATGTTTCAAAAAATAACGGTTTTTTCGATAAAAATCAGAATTGTCCAAAAATTGTAGAAATAACGTTTTTATCGTCTAAATTCAGATTTTTTTTCGTCAAAAATCAGATGTGTCCAAAAATGACAAAAAAAACTGTCAAAAAATAACGGTTTTTTTTTTCGATAAAAATCAGAATTGTCCAAAAATTGTAGAAATAACGTTTTTATCGTCTAAATTCAGATTTTTTTTCGTCAAAAAATCAGATGTGTCCAAAAATGGCAAAAAAAAAAAAAAGTTTTTTCCGACAAATAATCAGATATGTGAAAAAGTGGCGAAGTTAGCGGTTATTCCGACAAAAATCAGTTTTGCCAAAAAAAAAAAGGTTTTTTCGTCAAAAATCAGATGTGTCTAAAAAATGACAAAGTAACGACAAAAAATCCGGTTTATCAAAATGGAACAAAAAAAAAAAAGAATGTTTTTCCCGATAAAAAATCACATATGTCAATAAGTGTATGTCAATAATAAGTAAATATCTGTTTTTTTTGTCAAAATTCAGATTTGTCAAAATACGGCAACATAACTTTTTTTCCGACAAAAATCAGATTTGTCCAAAAATGGCAAAAATAATGTTTTTTTTAAATTCAGATTGATCAAAAAATGGCAAAATAACGGGGTATTTTCTTCAAAAATCACATGTGCCAAAACAAAGGCAAAATAACGGTTTTTTTTTTTTTGATAAAAATCAGAATTGTCGTAAAATTGAAAAATAACGGTTTTTTCGTCAAAATTCAGATTTGTCAACAAATGCCAAAAAAATGGTTTTTTTCGACAAAACTCAGATTTGTCAAAAAATGGCACAATAAAGTTTTTTTCGTCAAAAACAAGATTTGCCAAAAAATGGTAAAATAACGGTTTTTTGTCAAAAAATCAGATTTGTCAAAAAAATGGAAAAGTAACAATTTTTTTTCGTCAAAAATCAGATTTGTCAAAAAAGGGCAACATTTGTAAAAAAAATGGCAAAATAAAGTTTTTTTTCCTCAAAAAATCAGATGTGTTTCAAAAATGACAAAGTAACGTTTTTTTTTTTGTCAAAATTCAGATTTGTCACAAAATGGCACAATAACGTTTTTTCGTCAAAAACCAGATTTGTCGAAAAATGGTAAAAATAACTGTTTTTTTTTTTGTCAAAATTCAGATTTGTAAAAAAATGGCACAATAACGTTTTTTTCGTCATAAATCAGATTTGTCGAAAAATAGTAAAAATAACGGGTTTTTTCGTCAAAAATCAGATTTGTCGAAAAATGGCAAAATAACGGTTTTTTTTTGACAAAAAATTAGATTTGTCAAAAAATGGCAAAAATAATTGTTTTTTTAAATTCAGATTGGTCAAAAAATGACAAAATAACGGGGGTTTTTTCGTCAAAAATCACATGTCAAAAAATGGCAAAATAACGGTTTTTTCGATAAAAATCAGAATTGTCAAAAAATTGTAAAATAACGGTTTTTTCGTCAAAATTCAGATTTGTCAAAAAATGGCAAAATAACGGTTTATTTGTCAAAATTCAGATTTGTCACAAAATGGCAAAATAACGGTTTTTTTTCGACAAAAATCAGATTTGTCCAAAAATGTAAAAATAACTGTTTTTTTTTTTGTCAAAATTCAGATTTGTAAAAAAAATGGCACAATAACGTTTTTTTCGTCATAAATCAGATTTGTCGAAAAATGGTAAAAATAACGGGTTTTTTTTCGTCAAAAATCAGATTTGTGAAAAAATGGCAAAATAACTATTTCTTCCGACAAAAATTAGATTTGTCAAAAAATTTAAAAAATATCGGTTTTTCGTCAAAATTCAGATTTGTCATAAAATGGCAAAGTAACGGCTTTTTTTCGATAAAAAATCAGAGTTTTCCAAAAATTGTAGAAATAACGGTTTTATCGTCTAAATTCAGATTTTTTTTCATCAAAAAATCAGATGTGTCCAAAAATGGCAAAAAAACTTTTTTTCCGACAAATAATCAGATATGTGAAAAAGTGGCGAAATTAGCGGTTATTCCGTCAAAAATCAGTTTGGCCAAAAAAAAAAAGTTTTGTTCGTCAAAAATCAGATGTGTCTAAAAAATGACAAAGTAACGACAAAAATCCGGCTTATCAAAAAATGGAACAAAAAAAAAAAAGAATGTTTTTCCCGATAAAAAATCACAAATGTCAATAATTGGCGAAAATAGCGGTTATGCCGACAAAAATCAGATTAGCCAAAAAATGGCAAAATAAAGTTTTTTCGTCAAAAAATCTGATGTGTCTAAAAAATGACATAGTAACGGTTTTTTTTCGACAAAAATCAGAATTGTCCAAAAATGTAAAAAATAACGTTTTTTTTTTTTGTCAAAATTCAGATTTGTCAAAAAATGGCAAAATAAAGTTTTTTCGTCAAAAACCAGATTTGTCGAAAAATGGTAAAATAAAGTTTTTTTTGTTTCCACAAAAATCAGATTTGTCAAAAAATGGCAAAATAACGGTTTTTTTTCGACAAAATTCAGATTTGTCCAAAAAAGTAAAAAATAACGTTTTTTTTGTCAAAATTCAGATTTGTCACAAAATGGCACAATTACGTTCTTTCGACAAAAACCAGATTTGTCAAAAAATGGTAAAAATAACTGTTTTTTTTTGTCAAAATTCAGATTTGTAAAAAAATGGCACAATAACGTTTTTTTCGTCATAAATCAGATTTGTCGAAAAATGGTAATAATAACGGTTTTTTTCGTCAAAATTTAGATTTGTCAGAAAATGGGAAAATAACTGTTTTTTCCGACAAAAATTAGATTTGTCAAAAAATGGAAAATATATCGGTTTTTCGTCAAAATTCAGATTTGTCATAAAATGGCAAAGTAACGGCTTTTTTCGACAAAAATCAGGTTTGTCAAACAATGGAACAAAAAAAAAGAATGATTTTCCCGATAAAAATTCACATATGTAAATAAGTGGCAAAATAGCGGTTATGCCGACAAAAATCAGATTTGCCAAAAAATGGCAAAATAAAGTTTTTTTTCGTCAAATATCAGATGTATCTAAAAAATGACAACTGTTTTTTGTCAAAAATTCAGATTTGTCAAAATACGGCAACGTAACGTTTTTTTCCGACAAAAATCAGATTTGTCCAAAAATGGAAAATAATGGTTTCTTTTTAATTCAGATTGGTCAAAAAATGGCAATATAACGGGGTTTTTTCGTCAAAAATCACATGTGCCAAAAAAAGGCAAAATAACGGTTTTTTTTTTGATAAAAATCAAAATTGTCGAAAAATTGAAAAATAACGGTTTTTTCGTCAAAATTCAGATTTGTCAACAAATGCCAAAAAATGGTTTTTTTCGACAAAACTCAGATTTATCAAAAAATGGCACAATAAAGTTTTTTCGTCAAAAACAAGATTTGCCAAAAAATGGTAAAAATAACGGTTTTTTTGTCAAAAATCAGATTTGTCAAAAAATGGAAAAGTAACAATTTTTTTTTTTCGTCAAAAATCAGATTTGTCAAAAAGGGCAACATTTGTAAAAAAAATGGCAAAATAAAGTTTTTTTCCTCAAAAATCAGATGTGTTTCAAAATGACAAAGTAACGTTTTTTTTGTCAAAATTCAGATTTGTCACAAAATGGCACAATAACGTTTTTCTGTCAAAAACCAGATTTGTCGAAAATGGTAAAAATAACTGTTTTTTTTTTTGCCAAAATTCAGATTTGTAAAAAAATGGCATCAAATAACGTTTTTTTCGTCAAAAATCAGATTTGTCGAAAAAATGGTAAAAATAACGGGTTTTTTCGTCAAAAATCAGATTTGTCGAAAAATGGCAAAATAACGGTTTTTTTGACAAAAAATCACATATGTCCAAAAATGTCCAAAATAACGGTTTTTTTTGTCAAAATTCAGATTGGTCAAAATACGGCAACATGACGTTTTTTTCCGACAAATATCAGATTTGTCCAAAAATGGCAAAAATAATTGTTTTTTTAAATTCAGATTGGTCAAAAAATGACAAAATAACGGGGTTTTTTCGTCAAAAATCACATGTGTCAAAAAATGGCAAAATAACGTTTTTTTCGATAAAAATCAGAATTGTCAAAAAATTGTAAAAATAACGGTTTTTTCGTCAAAATTCAGATTTGTCAAAAAATGGCAAAATAACGGTTTATTTGTCAAAATTCAGATTTGTCACAAAATGGCAAAATAACGGTTTTTTTCGACAAAAATCAGATTTGTCCAAAAATGTAAAAATAACTGTTTTTTTTTTTGTCAAAATTCAGATTTGTAAAAAAAAATGGGACAATAACGTTTTTTTCGTCATAAATCAGATTTGTCGAAAAATGGTAAAAATAACGGGTTTTTTTTCGTCAAAAATCAGATTTGTGAAAAAATGGCAAAATAACTATTTCTTCCGACAAAAATTAGATTTGTCAAAAAATTTAAAAATATCGGTTTTTCGTCAAAATTCAGATTTGTCATAAAATGGCAAAGTAACGGCTTTTTTCGATAAAAATCAGAATTTTCCAAAAATTGTAGAAATAACGGTTTTATCGTCTAAATTCAGATTTTTTTTCATCAAAAATCAGATGTGTCCAAAAATGGCAAAAAAAACTTTTTTCCGACAAATAATCAGATATGTGAAAAAGTGGCGAAATTAGCGGTTATTCCGTCAAAAATCAGTTTGGCCAAAAAAAAGTTTTGTTCGTCAAAAATCAGATGTGTCTAAAAATGACAAAGTAACGACAAAAATCCGGCTTATCAAAAAATGGAACAAAAAAAAAAAAGAATGTTTTTCCCGATAAAAAATCACAAATGTCAATAATTGGCGAAAATAGCGGTTATGCCGACAAAATCAGATTAGCCAAAAAATGGCAAAATAAAGTTTTTTCGTCAAAAATCTGATGTGTCTAAAAAATGACATAGTAACGGTTTTTTTTCGACAAAAATCAGATTTGTCCAAAAATGTAAAAAATAACGTTTTTTTTTTGTCAAAATTCAGATTTGTCAAAAAATGGCAAAATAAAGTTTTTTCGTCAAAAACCAGATTTGTCGAAAAATGGTAAAATAAAGTTTTTTTGTTTCCACAAAAATCAGATTTGTCAAAAAATGGCAAAATAACGGTTTTTTTCGACAAAATTCAGATTTGTCCAAAAATGGCAAAATAATGTTTTTTTTCGACAAAATTCAGATTTGTCCAAAAAGTAAAAAATAACGTTTTTTTTTTGTCAAAATTCAGATTTGTCACAAAATGGCACAATTACGTTCTTTCGACAAAAACCAGATTTGTCAAAAAATGGTAAAAATAACTGCTTTTTTTTTGTCAAAATTCAGATTTGTAAAAAAAATGGCACAATAACGTTTTTTTCGTCATAAATCAGATTTGTCGAAAAATGGTAATAATAACGGTTTTTTCGTCAAAATTTAGATTTGTCAGAAAATGGGAAAAATAACTGTTTTTTCCGACAAAAATTAGATTTGGCAAAAATGGAAAATATATCGGTTTTTCGTCAAAATTCAGATTTGTCATAAAATGGCAAAGTAACGGCTTTTTTCGACAAAAATCAGGTTTGTCAAACAATGGAACAAAAAAAAGAATGTTTTTCCCGATAAAAATTCACATATGTAAATAAGTGGCAAAATAGCGGTTATGCCGACAAAATCAGATTTGCCAAAAAATGGCAAAATAAAGTTTTTTTCGTCAAATATCAGATGTGTCTAAAAAATGACAAAGTAACGGTTTTTTTTCGACAAAAATCAGATTTGTCCAAAAATGTAAAAAATAACGTTTTTTTTTTGTCAAAATTCAGATTTGTCAAAAAATGGCAAAATAAAGTTTTTTCGTCAAAAAGCAGATTTGTCGAAAAATGGCAAAATAACGATTTTTTTGACAAAAATCAGATATGTCCAAAAATTGTAGAAATAACGGTTTTATCGTCTAAATTCAGTTTTTTTTCGTCAAAAATCAGATGTGTCCAAAAATGGGAAAAAACTGTTTTTTTCCGACAAATAATCAGATATGTGAAAAAGTGGCGAAATTAGCGGTTATTCCGATAAAAATAAGTTCTGCCAAAAAAAAAAAAATTTTATTCGTCAAAAATCAGATGTGTCTAAAAAATGACAAAGTAACGACAAAATTCCGGCTTATCAAAAAATGGAACAAAAAAAAGAATGTTTTTCCCGATAAAAAATCACATATGTCAATAAGTGGCGAAAATAGCGGTTATGCCGAAATAAGATTAGCCAAAAATGGCAAAATAAAGTTTTTTCTGTCAAAAATCAGATGTGTCTAAAAAATGACATAGTAACGGTTTTTTCGACAAAAATCTGATTTGTCCAAAAATGTCAAAAAATATCTGTTTTTTTTGTCAAAATTCAGATTTGTAAAAAATGGCACAATAACGTTTTTTTCGTCAAAATTCAGATTTGTCGAAAAATGGCAAAATAACGTTTTTTTGACAAAAATCACATATGTCCAAAATGTCAAAAATAACTGTTTTTTTTTTTTTTGTCAAAATTCAGATTTGTCAAATTACGGCAACATAACGTTTTTTTCCGACAAAAATCAGATTTGTCCAAAAATGGCAAAAATAATGTTTTTTTTTTAATTGAGATTGGTCAAAAAATTGCAAAATAACGGTGTTTTTTCGTCAAAAATCACATGTGCCAAAAAAATGGCAAAATAACGGTTTTTTTTTTTCGACAAAAATCAGATTTGTCCAAAAATGTAAAAATAACGCTTTTTTTGTCAAAATTCAGATTTGTCAAAAAATGGTACAATAAAGCTTTTTCGTCAAAAACCAGAAAAATGGCAAAATAATGTTTCTTTCGACAAAAATCAGATTTGTCAAAATATGGCAAAATAGCGTTTTTTTTTTTGACAAAAATAATATATTTCAAAAACTTGAAAAAAATTAATTTTTTTGTCAAAACTCAGATTTGTCGAAAAATGGCAAAATAACGGGTTTTTTTGTCAAAAATCATATGTGCCAAAAAATTTCAAAATAGCGGTTTTTTTTCGATAAAAGTCAGAATTGTCCAAAAATTGTAAAAATAACGGTTTTTTCGTCAAAATTCAGATTTGTCAACAAATGGCAATAAACGTTTTTTTTCGACAAAACTCAGATTTGTCAAAAAATGGGAAAGTAACGTTTTTTCCGTTAAAATTCTTATTTGTCAACAAATGGCAAAAACGGTTTTTTTTTCAACAAAAATTAGAGTTGTCAAAAAATGGGAAACTAACGCTTTTTCTGGACAAAAATACTATATTTCAAACTTGAAAAAAATTAATTTTTTTGTCAAAACTCAGATTTGTCAAAAAATGGCAAAAGAAGGTTTTTTTTGCAAAATTCAGATTTGTCACAAAATGGCAAAATAACGGTTTTTTTCGACAAAACTCAGATTTGTCAAAGAATGGAAAAGTAACGGTTTTTTTTCGTCAAAAATCAGATTTATCAAAAAATGGCAAAATAACGGTTTTTTTTTGTCAAAAAATCAGATATGTCCAAAAAATGACAAAGTAACGGTTTTTTTTTTTCTAATTTGTCCAAAAATGTCAAAAATAACGGTTTTTTTTGTCAAAATTCAGATTTGGTAAAAATGGCACAATAACGTTTTTTCGTCAAAAAATCAGATTTGTCGAAAAATGGCAAAATAACGGTTTTTTTTTTGACAAAAATCAGATATGTCCAAAAAATGTCAAAAACAACGTTTTTTTTAAATTCAGATTTGTCAACAATTGGCAAAAAACGGTTTCTTTCGACAAAACTCAGATTTGCCAAAAAATGGAAAAATAACGTTTTTTCCGTCAAAATTCAAATTTGTCAATAAATGGCAAAATAACGGGTTTTTTCGTCAAAAATCACATGTGCCAATAAATGTCAAATAGCGGTTTTTTTTCGATAAAAATCAGAATTGTCCAAAAATTGTAAAAATAGCGGTTTTTTTTGTCAAAACTCAGATTTGTCAAAAATGGCAAAATAAAGGTTTTTTTTGTCAAAAACCAGATTTGTCGAAAAATGGTAAAAATAACGGTTTTTTTTGTCAAAATTCAGATTAGTCAACAAGTGGCAAAATAACGGTTTTTTCGACAAAAATCAGATTTGTCAAAAAATGGCAAAAAACGTATAATCTCAGATTTGTCAAAAAATGGCACAATAAAGTTTTTTTGTCAAAAACCAGATTTGTCGAAAAATGGTAAAAATAACTGTTTTTCGTCAAAATTCAGATTTGTCAACAAGTGGCAAAATAACGGTTTTTTCGTCAAAGTTCAGATTTGTCAGCAAGTGGCAAAATAACAGTTTTTTCCGACTAAAATCAGATTTGTCCAAGTGTCAAAAATAACTGTTTTTTTTTTTTGTCAAAATTCAGATTTGGCAAAATATGTCAAAAAAAACTTTTTTGGCAAAATAACGGGTTTTTTTCGTCAAAAATCACATGTGCCAAAAAAAATTTCAAAATAGCGGTTTTTTCGATAAAAATCAGAATTGTCCAAAAATTGTAAAAATAACGGTTTTTTCGTCAAAATTCAGATTTGTCAACAAATGGCAATAAACGGTTTTTTTTCGACAAAACTCAGATTTGTCAAAAAATGGGAAAGTAACGTTTTTTCCGTTAAAATTCTTATTTGTCAACAAATGGCAAAAAACGGTTTTTTTTTCGACAAAAATTAGAGTTGTCAAAAAATGGGAAACTAACGCTTTTTCTGGACAAAAATAATATATTTCAAACTTGAAGAAAAATTAATTTTTTTGTCAAAACTCAGATTTGTAAAAAAATGGCAAAATAACGGTTTTTTTTTTCAAAATTCAGATTTGTCAAAAAATGGCAAAATAACGGTTTTTTTTTTGTCAAAATTCAGATTTGTCACAAAATGGGAAAAACGGTTTTTTCGACAAAACTCAGACTTATCAAAAAATGGAACAGTAACGGGTTTTTTTCGTCAAAAATCAGATTTGTCAAAAAAAATGGGAAAATAACGGTTTTTTTTTTCGACAAAAATCAGATTTGCCCAAAAATGGCAAAATAACGTTTTTTTCGCCAAAAATCAGATATGTCCAAAAATGACACAGTAACGGTTTTTTCTAATTTGTCCAAAAATGTCAAAAATAACGGTTTTTTTTGTCAAAATTCAGATTTGTCAAAATACGGCAACATAACGTTTTTTTTTCCGACAAAAATCAGATTTGTCCAAAAATGCCAAAAATAATGTTTTTTTTTAAATTCAGATTTGTCAACAAATGGCAAAAACGGTTTTTTTTCGACAAAACTCAGATTTGTCAAAAAATGGGAAAATAACGTTTTTTTCGTCAAAATTCTGATTTGTCAACAAATGGCAAAAAAACGGTTTTTTCTTCGACAAAAATTAGAGTTGTCAAAAAATGGCAAAATAACGGTTTTTTTTTGACAAAAATCACATGTCCAAAAATGTCAAATATAACTGTTTTTTTTGTCAAAATTCAGATTTGTCAAAATACGGCAACATAACGTTTTTTTCCGACAAAAATCAGATTTGTCCAAAAATGCCAAAAATAATGTTTTTTTTTAAATTCAGATTTGTCAACAAATGGCAAAACGGTTTTTTTTCGACAAAACTCAGATTTGTCAAAAAATGGGAAAATAACGTTTTTTCCGTCAAAATTCTGATTTGTCAACAAATGGCAAAAAAACGGTTTTTTCTTCGACAAAAATTAGAGTTGTCAAAAAAATGGCAAAATAACGTTTTTTTTCGACAAAAATCAGATTTGCCAAAAAATGGCAAAATAAAGTTTTTTTCGTCAAAAATCAGATGTGTCTAAAAAATGACAAAGTAACGGTTTTTTCGACAAAAATCTGAATTGTCCAAATATGTCAAAAATAACGTTTTTTTTTTGTCAAAATTCAGATTTGTCAAAAATGGCAAAATAACGGTTTTTTTTTTTCCTCAAAAGTCAGATTTGTCAACATGTGGCAAAATAATGGTTTATTCGACAAAAATCAAAATTCAGATTTGTCAAAATACGGCAACATAACGTTTTTTTTCCGACAAAAATCAGATTTGTCCAAAAATGCCAAAAATAATGTTTTTTTTAAATTCAGATTTGTCAACAATTGGCAAAAAACGGTTTCTTTCGACAAAACTCAGATTTGGCAAAAAATGGAAAAATAACGTTTTTTCCGTCAAAAAAAACATCAGATTTGTCGAAAAATGGCAAAAGAACGGTTTTTTTGTCAAAATTCAGATTTGTCAACAAGTGGCAAAATAACGGTTTTTTCCGACTAAAATCAGGTTTGTCCAAAAATGTCAAAAATAACTGTTTTTTTTTTGTCAAAATTCAGATTTGTCAAAATATGTCAAAAAAAAAACTTTTTTTCGAAAAAATAAGAATGTCAACAAGTGGGAAAAAAATTATTTTTTTTTTCAAAACTCAGATTTGACAAAAAATGGCAAAATAACGGGTTTTTTCGTCAAAATCACATGTGCCAATAAATGTCAAATAGCGGTTTTTTTTCGATAAAAATCAGAATTGTCCAAAAATTGTAAAAATAGCGGTTTTTTTTGTCAAAACTCAGATTTGTCAAAAATGGCAAAATAAAGGTTTTTTTTTTTGTCAAAAACCAGATTTGTCGAAAAATGGTAAAAATAACGGTTTTTTTTGTCAAAATTCAGATTAGTCAACAAGTGGCAAAATAACGGTTTTTTCGACAAAAATCAGATTTGGCAAAAAACGTATAATCTCAGATTTGTCAAAAAATGGCACAATAAAAGTTTTTTTTGTCAAAAACCAGATTTGTCGAAAAATGGTAAAAATAACTGTTTTTCGTCAAAATTCAGATTTGTCAACAAGTGGCAAAATAACGGTTTTTTCGTCAAAGTTCAGATTTGTCAGCAAGTGGCAAAATAACAGTTTTTTTCCGACTAAAATCAGATTTGTCCAAGTGTCAAAAATAACTGTTTTTTTTTTTGTCAAAATTCAGATTTGGCAAAATATGTCAAAAAAAAACTTTTTTTTCGAAAAAATAAGAATGTCAACAAGTGGGAAAAAAAATTATTTTTTTTTCAAAACTCAGATTTGACAAAAAATGGCAAAATAACGGGTTTTTTTCGTCAAAAATCACATGTGCCAAAAAATTTCAAAATAGCGGTTTTTTCGATAAAAATCAGAATTGTCCAAAAATTGTAAAAATAACGGTTTTTTCGTCAAAATTCAGATTTGTCAACAAATGGCAATAAACGTTTTTTTTTTCGACAAAACTCAGATTTGTCAAAAAATGGGAAAGTAACGTTTTTTCCGTTAAAATTCTTATTTGTCAACAAATGGCAAAAAAACGGTTTTTTTTCAACAAAAATTAGAGTTGTCAAAAAATGGGAAACTAACGCTTTTTCTGGACAAAAATAATATATTTCAAACTTGGAAGAAAAATTAATTTTTTTGTCAAAACTCAGATTTGTAAAAAATGGCAAAATAACGGTTTTTTTTTTCAAAATTCAGATTTGTCAAAAAATGGCAAAATAACGGTTTTTTTTGTCAAAATTCAGATTTGTCACAAAATGGGAAAAAACGGGTTTTTTCGACAAAACTCAGACTTATCAAAAAATGGAACAGTAACGGGTTTTTTTCGTCAAAAATCAGATTTGTCAAAAAAAAAATGGGAAAATAACGGTTTTTTTTTCGACAAAAATCAGATTTGCCCAAAAATGGCAAAATAAAGTTTTTTCGCCAAAAATCAGATATGTCCAAAAATGACACAGTAACGGTTTTTTCTAATTTGTCCAAAAATGTCAAAAATAACGGTTTTTTTTTGTCAAAATTCAGATTTGTCAAAATACGGCAACATAACGTTTTTTTCCGACAAAAATCAGATTTGTCCAAAAATGCCAAAAATAATGTTTTTTTTAAATTCAGATTTGTCAACAAATGGCAAAAAACGGTTTTTTTTCGACAAAACTCAGATTTGTCAAAAAATGGGAAAATAACGTTTTTTTCGTCAAAATTCTGATTTGTCAACAAATGGCAAAAAAACGGTTTTTTCTTCGACAAAAATTAGAGTTGTCAAAAAATGGCAAAATAACGGTTTTTTTTTGACAAAAAATCACATGTCCAAAAATGTCAAATATAACTGTTTTTTTTGTCAAAATTCAGATTTGTCAAAATACGGCAACATAACGTTTTTTTTCCGACAAAAATCAGATTTGTCCAAAAATGCCAAAAATAATGTTTTTTTTTTAAATTCAGATTTGTCAACAAATGGCAAAAAACGGTTTTTTTCGACAAAACTCAGATTTGTCAAAAAATGGGAAAATAACGTTTTTTCCGTCAAAAAAAAACTCAGATTTGTCGAAAAATGGCAAAAGAACGGTTTTTTTTGTCAAAATTCAGATTTGTCAACAAGTGGCAAAATAACGGTTTTTTCCGACTAAAATCAGGTTTGTCCAAAAATGTCAAAAATAACTGTTTTTTTTTTTGTCAAAATTCAGATTTGTCAAAATATGTCAAAAAAAAAACTTTTTTTCGAAAAAATAAGAATGTCAACAAGTGGGAAAAAATTATTTTTTTTCAAAAACTCAGATTTGACAAAAAATGGCAAAATAACGGGTTTTTTTCGTCAAAAAATCACATGTGCCAAAAATTTCAAAATAGCGGTTTTTTTCGATAAAAATCAGAATTGTCCAAAAATTGTAAAAATAACGGTTTTTTCGTCAAAATTCAGATTTGTCAACAAATGGCAAAAAACGGTTTTTTTTCGACAAAACTCAGATTTGTCAAAAATGGGAAAGTCACGTTTTTTCCGTCAAAATTCTTATTTGTCAACAAATGGCAAAAACGGTTTTTTTTCTACAAAAATTAGAGTTGTCAAAAAATGGGAAACTAACGCTTTTTCTGGACAAAAATAATATATTTCAAACTTGGAAGAAAAATTAATTTTTTCTCAAAACTCAGATTTGTAAAAAATGGCAAAATAACGGTTTTTTTTTTTTTTCAAAATTCAGATTTGTCAAAAAATGGCAAAATAACGGTTTTTTTTTGTCAAAATTCAGATTTGTCACAAAATGGGAAAATACGGTTTTTTTCGACAAAACTCAGACTTATCAAAAAATGGAACAGTAACGGGTTTTTTTCGTCAAAAATCAGATTTGTCAAAAAAAAATGGGAAAATACCGGTTTTTTTTTTCGACAAAAAATCAGATTTGCCCAAAAATGGCAAAATAAAAAGTTTTTTCGCCAAAAATCAGATATGTCCAAAAAATGACACAGTAACGGTTTTTTCTAATTTGTCCAAAAATGTCAAAAATAACGGTTTTTTTGTCAAAATCAGATTTGTCAAAATACGGCAACATAACGTTTTTTTTCCGACAAAAATCAGATTTGTCCAAAAATGCCAAAATAATGTTTTTTTTTAATTCAGATTTGTTAACAAATGGCAAAAAACGGTTTTTTTCGACAAAACTCAGATTTGTCAAAAAATGGGAAAATAACGTTTTTTCCGTCAAAATTCTGATTTGTCAACAAATGGCAATAAACGGTTTTTTTCGACAAAACCTCAGATTTGTCAAAAAATGGGAAAAGTAACGTTTTTTCCGTTAAAATTCTTATTTGTCAACAAATGGCAAAAAAACGGTTTTTTTTTCGACAAAAATTAGAGTTGTCAAAAAAATGGGAAACTAACGCTTTTTCTGGACAAAAATAATATATTTCAAACTTGGAAGAAAAATTAATTTTTTTGTCAAAACTCAGATTTGTAAAAAAATGGCAAAATAACGGTTTTTTTTTTTCAAAAATTCAGATTTGTCAAAAAATGGCAAAATAACGGTTTTTTTTGTCAAAATTCAGATTTGTCACAAAATGGGAAAAAACGGTTTTTTTCGACAAAACTCAGACTTATCAAAAAAATGGAACAGTAACGGGTTTTTTCGTCAAAAATCAGATTTGTCAAAAAAAAATGGGAAAATAACGGTTTTTTTTCGACAAAATCAGATTTGCCCAAAAATGGCAAAATAACGTTTTTTTCGCCAAAAAATCAGATATGTCCAAAAAATGACACAGTAACGGTTTTTTCTAATTTGTCCAAAAATGTCAAAAATAACGTTTTTTTTTTGTCAAAATTCAGATTTGTCAAAATACGGCAACATAACGTTTTTTTTCCGACAAAAAATCAGATTTGTCCAAAAATGCCAAAAATAATGTTTTTTTTAAATTCAGATTTGTCAACAAATGGCAAAAAACGGTTTTTTTTCGACAAAACTCAGATTTGTCAAAAAATGGGAAAATAACGTTTTTTTCGTCAAAATTCTGATTTGTCAACAAATGGCAAAAAACGGTTTTTTCTTCGACAAAAATTAGAGTTGTCAAAAAATGGCAAAATAACGGTTTTTTTTTGACAAAAATCACATGTCCAAAAATGTCAAATATAACTGTTTTTTTTTGTCAAAATTCAGATTTGTCAAAATACGGCAACATAACGTTTTTTTTTTCCGACAAAAATCAGATTTGTCCAAAAATGCCAAAAATAATGTTTTTTTTTAAATTCAGATTTGTCAACAAATGGCAAAAACGGTTTTTTCGACAAAACTCAGATTTGTCAAAAAGTGGGAAAATAACGTTTTTTCCGTCAAAATTCTGATTTGTCAACAAATGGCAAAAAAACGGTTTTTTCTTCGACAAAAATTAGAGTTGTCAAAAAATGGCAAAATAACGTTTTTTTTCGACAAAAATCAGATTTGCCAAAAAATGGCAAAATAAAGTTTTTTTCGTCAAAAAATCAGATGTGTCTAAAAAATGACAAAGTAACGGTTTTTTTCGACAAAAATCTGAATTGTCCAAATATGTCAAAAATAACGTTTTTTTGTCAAAATTCAGATTTGTCAAAAATGGCAAAATAACGGTTTTTTTTTCCTCAAAAGTCAGATTTGTCAACATGTGGCAAAATAATGGTTTATTCGACAAAAATCAAAATTCAGATTTGTCAAAATACGGCAACATAACGTTTTTTTTCCGACAAAAATCAGATTTGTCCAAAAATGCCAAAAATAATGTTTTTTTTAAATTCAGATTTGTCAACAATTGGCAAAAAACGGGTTTCTTTCGACAAAACTCAGATTTGGCAAAAAATGGAAAAATAACGTTTTTTTCCGTCAAAAAAACTCAGATTTGTCGAAAAATGGCAAAAGAACGGTTTTTTTGTCAAAATTCAGATTTGTCAACAAGTGGCAAAATAACGGTTTTTTCCGACTAAAATCAGGTTTGTCCAAAAATGTCAAAAATAACTGTTTTTTTTTTTTGTCAAAATTCAGATTTGTCAAAATATGTCAAAAAAAAAACTTTTTTTCGAAAAAAATAAGAATGTCAACAAGTGGGAAAAAAAATTATTTTTTTTTTCAAAACTCAGATTTGACAAAAAATGGCAAAATAACGGGTTTTTTCGTCAAAAATCACATGTGCCAATAAATGTCAAATAGCGGTTTTTTTTTCGATAAAAATCAGAATTGTCCAAAAATTGTAAAAATAGCGGTTTTTTTTGTCAAAAACTCAGATTTGTCAAAAATGGCAAAATAAAGGTTTTTTTTGTCAAAAACCAGATTTGTCGAAAAATGGTAAAAATAACGGTTTTTTTTGTCAAAATTCAGATTAGTCAACAAGTGGCAAAATAACGGTTTTTTTCGACAAAAATCAGATTTGGCAAAAAACGTATAATCTCAGATTTGTCAAAAAAATGGCACAATAAAGTTTTTTTTGTCAAAAAACCAGAGTTTGTCGAAAAATGGTAAAAATAACTGTTTTTCGTCAAAATTCAGATTTGTCAACAAGTGGCAAAATAACGGTTTTTTCGTCAAAGTTCAGATTTGTCAGCAAGTGGCAAAATAACAGTTTTTTCCGACTAAAATCAGATTTGTCCAAGTGTCAAAAATAACTGTTTTTTTTTTTTTGTCAAAATTCAGATTTGGCAAAATATGTCAAAAAAAAACTTTTTTTTCGAAAAAATAAGAATGTCAACAAGTGGGAAAAAAATATTTTTTTTTTCAAAACTCAGATTTGACAAAAAATGGCAAAATAACGGGTTTTTTTCGTCAAAAATCACATGTGCCAAAAAATTTCAAAATAGCGGTTTTTTCGATAAAAATCAGAATTGTCCAAAAATTGTAAAAATAACGGTTTTTTCGTCAAAATTCAGATTTGTCAACAAATGGCAATAAACGGTTTTTTTCGACAAAACTCAGATTTGTCAAAAAATGGGAAAGTAACGGTTTTTCCGTTAAAATTCTTATTTGTCAACAAATGGCAAAAAACGGTTTTTTTTTTCAACAAAAATTAGAGTTGTCAAAAAATGGGAAACTAACGCTTTTTCTGGACAAAAATAATATATTTCAAACTTGGAAGAAAAATTAATTTTTTTGTCAAAACTCAGATTTGTAAAAAATGGCAAAATAACGGTTTTTTTTTTCAAAATTCAGATTTGTCAAAAAATGGCAAAATAACGGTTTTTTTTGTCAAAATTCAGATTTGTCACAAAATGGGAAAAAAACGGTTTTTTTTTCGACAAAACTCAGACTTATCAAAAAAATGGAACAGTAACGGGTTTTTTTCGTCAAAAATCAGATTTGTCAAAAAAAAAATGGGAAAATAACGGTTTTTTTTTTCGACAAAAATCAGATTTGCCCAAAAATGGCAAAATAAAGTTTTTTTCGCCAAAAATCAGATATGTCCAAAAAATGACACAGTAACGGTTTTTTCTAATTTGTCCAAAAATGTCAAAAATAACGGTTTTTTTTGTCAAAATTCAGATTTGTCAAAATACGGCAACATAACGTTTTTTTCCGACAAAAATCAGATTTGTCCAAAAATGCCAAAAATAATGTTTTTTTAAATTCAGATTTGTCAACAAATGGCAAAAAACGGTTTTTTTTCGACAAAACTCAGATTTGTCAAAAAATGGGAAAATAACGTTTTTTTCGTCAAAATTCTGATTTGTCAACAAATGGCAAAAAAACGGTTTTTTCTTCGACAAAAATTAGAGTTGTCAAAAAATGGCAAAATAACGGTTTTTTTTTTGACAAAAATCACATGTCCAAAAATGTCAAATATAACTGTTTTTTTTGTCAAAATTCAGATTTGTCAAAATACGGCAACATAACGTTTTTTTTCCGACAAAAATCAGATTTGTCCAAAAATGCCAAAAATAATGTTTTTTTTTTTAAATTCAGATTTGTCAACAAATGGCAAAAAACGGTTTTTTTTCGACAAAACTCAGATTTGTCAAAAAATGGGAAAATAACGTTTTTTCCGTCAAAAAAAAACTCAGATTTGTCGAAAAATGGCAAAAAGAACGGTTTTTTTTGTCAAAATTCAGATTTGTCAACAAGTGGCAAAATAACGGTTTTTTCCGACTAAAATCAGGTTTGTCCAAAAATGTCAAAAATAACTGTTTTTTTTTGTCAAAATTCAGATTTGTCAAAATATGTCAAAAAAAAAACTTTTTTTCGAAAAAAAATAAGAATGTCAACAAGTGGGAAAAAAAATTATTTTTTTTTTTCAAAACTCAGATTTGACAAAAAATGGCAAAATAACGGGTTTTTTTCGTCAAAAATCACATGTGCCAAAAAATTTCAAAATAGCGGTTTTTTCGATAAAAATCAGAATTGTCCAAAAATTGTAAAAATAACGGTTTTTTCGTCAAAATTCAGATTTGTCAACAAATGGCAAAAAACGGTTTTTTTTCGACAAAACTCAGATTTGTCAAAAAATGGGAAAGTCACGTTTTTTCCGTCAAAATTCTTATTTGTCAACAAATGGCAAAAAAACGGTTTTTTTCTACAAAAATTAGAGTTGTCAAAAAATGGGAAACTAACGCTTTTTCTGGACAAAAAATAATATATTTCAAACTTGGAAGAAAAATTAATTTTTTTCTCAAAACTCAGATTTGTAAAAAATGGCAAAATAACGGTTTTTTTTTTCAAAATTCAGATTTGTCAAAAAATGGCAAAATAACGGTTTTTTTTTGTCAAAATTCAGATTTGTCACAAAATGGGAAAATACGGTTTTTTCGACAAAACTCAGACTTATCAAAAAATGGAACAGTAACGGGTTTTTTTCGTCAAAAATCAGATTTGTCAAAAAAAAAATGGGAAAATACCGGTTTTTTTTTTCGACAAAAATCAGATTTGCCCAAAAATGGCAAAATAAAGTTTTTTCGCCAAAAATCAGATATGTCAAAAAATGACACAGTAACGGTTTTTTCTAATTTGTCCAAAAATGTCAAAAATAACGGTTTTTTTGTCAAAATTCAGATTTGTCAAAATACGGCAACATAACGTTTTTTTTCCGACAAAAATCAGATTTGTCCAAAAATGCCAAAAATAATGTTTTTTTTAATTCAGATTTGTTAACAAATGGCAAAAAACGGTTTTTTTCGACAAAACTCAGATTTGTCAAAAAATGGGAAAATAACGTTTTTTCCGTCAAAATTCTGATTTGTCAACAAATGGCAAAAAAACGGTTTTTTCTTCGACAAAAATTAGAGTTGTCAAAAAATGGCAAAATAACGGTTTTTTTTCGACAAAAATCAGATTTGCCAAAAAATGGCAAAATAAAGTTTTTTTCGTCAAAAAATCAGATGTGTCTAAAAATGACAAAGTAACGGTTTTTTCGACAAAAATCTGAATTGTCCAAATATGTCAAAAATAACGTTTTTTTTGTCAAAATTCAGATTTGTCAAAAATGGCAAAATAACGGTTTTTTTTTCCTCAAAAGTCAGATTTGTCAACATGTGGCAAAATAACGGTTTATTCGACAAAAATCAGATTTGTCAAAATATGGCAAAATAACGTTTTTTTGTTTCCACAAAAATCAGATTTGTCAAAAAATGCCAAAAATCGTATAAGCTCAGATTTGTCAAAAAATGGCACAATAAAGTTTTTGTGTCAAAAACCAGATTTGTCGAAAAATAGTAAAAATAACGGTTTTTCGTCAAAATTCAGATTTGTCAACAAGTGGCAAAATAACGGTTTTTTCGCCAAAAATCAGATATGTCCAAAAAATGACACAGTAACGGTTTTTTCTAATTTGTCCAAAAATGTCAAAAATAACGGTTTTTTTGACAAAATTCAGATTTGGTAAAAATAGCACAATAACGTTTTTTTTGTCAAAAATCTGATTTGTCGAAAAATGCCAAAATAACGGTTTTTTTTTGACAAAAATCACATGTCCAAAAATGTCAAAAATAACTGTTTTTTTGTCAAAATTCAGATTTGTCACAAAATGGCAAAATAACGGTATTTTTTCCTCAAAAGTCAGATTTGTCAAAAAATGGCAAAATAACGGTTTTTTCTCGATAAAAATCAGAATTGTCCAAAAATTTTAAAAATAACGGTTTTTTCGTTAAAATTCAGATATGTCAACAAATGGCAAAAAAATGGGTTTTTTCGACAAAACTCAGATTTGTCAAAAAATGGGAAAATAACGTTTTTTGTCGACAAAAATCAGATGTGTCTAAAAAATGACAAAGTAACGGTCTTTTCGACAAAAATCTTATTTGTCCAATAATGTCAAAAATAACAGCTTTTTTTAAATTCAGATTGGTCAGAAAATGGCACAATAACGTTTTTTCGTCAAAAATCACATTTGCCAAAAAATGGCAAAATAACGGATTTTTTTCCATAAAAATCAGAATTGTCCAAAAATTGTAAAAATAACGTTTTTTTCATCAAAATTCAGATTTGTCAACAAATGGCAAAAAAACGTTTTTTTTCGACAAAAATCAGATTTGTCACAAAATGGAAAGGTATCGGTTTTTTTTTCGTCAAAAATCAGATTTGTCAAAAAATGGCAAAATAACGGTTTTTTTTCGAAAAAAATCAGATTTGGCAAAAATGGCAAAATAAAGTTTTTTTCGTCAAAATTCAGATGTGTCTAAAAAATGACAAAGTAACGGTTTCACAATAACGTTTTTTCGTCAAAATCAGATTTGTCGAAAAATGGCAAAATAACGGTTTTTTTTTTGACAAAAATCAAATATGTCCAAAAATGTCAAAAATAACTGTTTTTTTGTCAAAATTCAGATTTGTCAAAATACGGCAACATAACGTTTTTTTCAAAATGCCAAAAATAATGGTTTTTTTAAATTCAGATTGGTCAAAAAATGACACAATAACGTTTTTTTCGTCAAAATTCAGATTTGTCGAAAAATGGCAAAATAACGGTTTTTTTTTACAAAAATCAGATATGTCCAAAAATGTCAAAAATAACTTTTTTTTTTTTGTCAAAATTCAGATTTGTCAAAATACGGCAACATAATGTTTATTTCCGACAAAAAATCAGATTTGTCCAAAAATGGCAAAAATAATGGTTTTTTTAATTCAGATTGGTCAAAAAATGGCACAATAACGTTTTTTCGTCAAAAATCACATGTGCCAAAAAATGGCAAAATAACGGTTTTTTTCGATAAAATCAGAATTGTCCAAAAATTTTAAAAGTAACGGTTTTTTTCATCAAAATTCAGATTTGTCAACAAATGGCAAAAAAAACAGTTTATTCGACAAAAATCAGATTTGTCAAAAAATGGGAAAATAACGTTTTTTTCCGACAAAAATCAGATTTGTCCAAAAATGGCAAAAATAATGATTTTTTAAAATTCAAATTTGTCAAAAAATGGCAAAATAACGGGTTTTTTTCGTCAAAAATCACATGTGCCAAAAAATGTCAAAAGAGCGGTTTTTTCGATAAAAATCAGAATTGTCCAAAAATTGTAAAAATAACGGTTTTTGTCAACAAATGGCAAAAAAACGGTTTTTTCTTCGACAAAAATTAGAGTTGTCAAAAAATGGCAAAATAAAGTTTTTTTCGTCAAAAATCAGATGTGTCTAAAAAATTACAAAGTAACGGTTTTTTTCGACAAAAATCTGACTTGTCCAAAAATGGCAAAAATAACGGTTTTTTTTGTCAAAATTCAGATTTGTCACAAAATGGCAAAATAACGTTTTTTTCTCGATAAAAATAAGAATTGTCCAACAATTGTAAAAATAACGGTTTTTTCGTTAAAATTCAGATATGTCAACAAATGGCAAAAAAATGGGTTTTTTTCGACAAAACTCAGATTTGTCAAAAAATGGGAAAATAACGTTTTTTGTCGACAAAAATCAGATGTGTCTAAAAAATGACAAAGTAACGGTCTTTTCGACAAAAATCCTATTTGTCCAATAATGTCAAAAATAACAGCTTTTTTTAAATTCAGATTGGTCAGAAAATGGCACAATAACGTTTTTTCGTCAAAAATCACATTTGCCAAAAAATGGCAAAATAACGGATTTTTTTCCATAAAAATCAGAATTGTCCAAAAATTGTAAAAATAACGTTTTTTTCATCAAAATTCAGATTTGTCAACAAATGGCAAAAAAACGTTTTTTTTCGACAAAAATCAGATTTGTCACAAAATGGAAAGGTATCGGTTTTTTTTCGTCAAAAATCAGATTTGTCAAAAAATGGCAAAATAACGGTTTTTTTTCGACAAAAATCAGATTTGGCAAAAATGGCAAAATAAAGTTTTTTTCGTCAAAATTCAGATGTGTCTAAAAAATGACAAAGTAACGGTTTCACAATAACGTTTTTTCGTCAAAAATCAGATTTGTCGAAAAATGGCAAAATAACGGTTTTTTTTTGACAAAAATCAAATATGTCCAAAAATGTCAAAAATAACTGTTTTTTTGTCAAAATTCAGATTTGTCAAAATACGGCAACATAACGTTTTTTTCAAAATGCCAAAAATAATGGTTTTTTAAATTCAGATTGGTCAAAAAATGACACAATAACGTTTTTTCGTCAAAATTCAGATTTGTCGAAAAATGGCAAAATAACGGTTTTTTTTTTACAAAAATCAGATATGTCCAAAAATGTCAAAAATAACTTTTTTTTTTTTTGTCAAAATTCAGATTTGTCAAAATACGGCAACATAATGTTTATTTCCGACAAAAATCAGATTTGTCCAAAAATGGCAAAAATAATGGTTTTTTTAATTCAGATTGGTCAAAAAATGGCACAATAACGTTTTTTCGTCAAAAATCACATGTGCCAAAAAATGGCAAAATAACGGTTTTTTTTCGATAAAATCAGAATTGTCCAAAAATTTTAAAAGTAACGGTTTTTTTCATCAAAATTCAGATTTGTCAACAAATGGCAAAAAAACAGTTTATTCGACAAAAATCAGATTTGTCAAAAAATGGGAAAATAACGTTTTTTTCCGACAAAAATCAGATTTGTCCAAAAATGGCAAAAATAATGATTTTTTAAAATTCAAATTTGTCAAAAAATGGCAAAATAACGGGTTTTTTTCGTCAAAAAATCACATGTGCCAAAAAAATGTCAAAAGAGCGGTTTTTTCGATAAAAATCAGAATTGTCCAAAAATTGTAAAAATAACGGTTTTTGTCAACAAATGGCAAAAAACGGTTTTTTCTTCGACAAAAATTAGAGTTGTCAAAAAATGGCAAAATAAAGTTTTTTTCGTCAAAAATCAGATGTGTCTAAAAATTACAAAGTAACGGTTTTTTCGACAAAAATCTGACTTGTCCAAAAATGGCAAAAATAACGGTTTTTTTTTTGTCAAAATTCAGATTTGTCACAAAATGGCAAAATAACGTTTTTTTCTCGATAAAAATAAGAATTGTCCAACAATTGTAAAAATAACGGTTTTTTCGTTAAAATTCAGATATGTCAACAAATGGCAAAAAATGGGTTTTTTCGACAAAACTCAGATTTGTCAAAAAATGGGAAAATAACGTTTTTTGTCGACAAAAATCAGATGTGTCTAAAAAATGACAAAGTAACGGTCTTTTCGACAAAAATCCTATTTGTCCAATAATGTCAAAAATAACGGCTTTTTTTAAATTCAGATTGGTCAGAAAATGGCACAATAACGTTTTTTCGTCAAAAATCACATGTGCCAAAAAATGGCAAAATAACAGTTTTTTTTCGATAAAAATCAGAATTGTCCAAAAATTGTAAAAATAACGTTTTTTTTCAAAAATCAGATTTGTCAAAAAATGGCAAAATAACGTTTTTTTCGTCACAAAATCAAATTTGCCAAAAATGGCAAAATAAAGTTTTTTTTCGTCAAAAATCAGATGTGTCTAAAAAATGACAAAGTAACGGTTTTTTTTCGACAAAAAATCTGATTTGTCCAAAAATGTCAAAAATAACGGTTTTTTTTTTTTGTCAAAATTCCGATTTGTCAAAATACGGCAACATATGTTTTTTTCCGACAAAAATCAGATTTGTCCAAAAATGGCAAAAATAAGGGTTTTTTTAAATTCAGATTGGTCAAAAATAGCACAATAACGTTTTTTCGTCAAAAATCACATGTGCCAAAAAATGGCAAAATAACGGTTTTTTTTTTCGATGAAAATCAGAATTGTCCAAAAATTTTAAAAATAACGGTTTTTTCGTCAAAATTCAGATTTGTCAACAAATAGCAAAAAAAAACCGGTTTTTTCGACAAAACTCAGATTTGTCAAAAAATGGAAAGGTACCGGTTTTTTTTTTTTGTCAAAATTGAGATTTGTCAAAATATGTCAAAAAAAAAACTTTTTTTCGACAAAAATAAGAATGTCAACAAGTAGGAAAAAAAATAATTTTTTTTGTCAAAACTCAGATTTGACAAAAAATGGGAAAATAACGTTTTTTTTCCAACAAAAATCAGAATTGTCCAAAAATTGTAAAAATAACGTTTTTTTTCATCAAATTTCAGATTTGTCAACAAATGGCAAAAAAACGGTTTTTTTCGACAAAAATCAGATTTGTCAAAAAATGGAAAGGTATCGGTTTTTTTTTTCGTCAAAAATCAGATTTGTCAAAAAATGGCAAAATAACGGTTTTTTCGACAAAATCAGATTTGCCAAAAATGGCAAAATAAAGTTTTTTCGTCAAAAATCAGATGTGTCTAAAAAATGACAAAGTAACGGTTTTTTCGACAAAAATCTGATTTGTCGAAAAATGGCAAAATAATGTTTTTTTTCCGACAAAAATCAGATTTGTCCAAAAAAAATGGCAAAATAACGGTTTTTTTTTTCGACAAAAAATCAGATTTGCCCAAAAATGGCAAAATAAAGTTTTTTTCGCCAAAAATCAGATATGTCAAAAAATGACAAAGTAACGGTTTTTTCTAATTTGTCCAAAAATGTCAAAAATAACGGTTTTTTTTTGACAAAATCCAGATTTGGTAAAAATGGCACAATAACGTTTTTCGTCAAAATTCAGATTTGTCAAAATACGGCAACATAACGTTTTTTTCAAAATGCCAAAAATAATGGTTTTTTTAAATTTAGATTGGTAAAAAAATGGCACAATAACGTTTTTTCGTCAAAATTCAGATTTGTCAAAAAATGGCAAATTAACGGTTTTTTTTCGACAAAAATCAGATTTGTCAAAAATGGCAAAGAAATCGTTTTTTTTTTCGACATAAATAAAATATGTCAAAATCAGACAAAAAATCAGATTTGCCAAAAAATGGCAAAATAAAGTTTTTTTCGTCAAAAATCAGATGTGTCTCAAAAATGACAAAGTAACGTTTTTTTTCGCCAAAAATCAGATTTGTCAAAAAATGGCAAAATAATGTTTTTTTCCGACAAAAATCAGATTTGTCCAAAAAAATGGCAAAATAACGGTTTTTTTTTTCGACAAAAATCAGATTTGCCCAAAAATGGCAAAATAAATTTTTTCGCCAAAAAATCAGATATGTCCAAAAAATGACAAAGTTACGGTTTTTTCTAATTTTTCCAAAAAATGTCAAAAATAACGGTTTTTTTTGACAAAATTCAGATTTGGTAAAAATGGCACAATAACGTTTTTTCGTCAAAAATCAGATTTGTCGAAAAATGCCAAAATAACGGTTTTTTTTGACAAAAATCACATGTCCAAAAATGTCAAAAATAACTGTTTTTTTTGTCAAAATTCAGATTTGTCACAAAATGGCAAAATAACGGTTTTTTTTCCTCAAAAGTCAGATTTGTCAAAAAATGGCAAAATAACGGTTTTTTCGACAAAATCAGATTTGCCAAAAAATGGCAAAATAAAGTTTTTTTCGCCAAAAATCAGATATGTCCAAAAAATGACAAAGTAACGGTTTTTTCTAATTTTTCCAAAAACGTCAAAAATAACGGTTTTTTTTTGACAAAATTCAGATTTGGTAAAAATGGCACAATAACGTTTTTTCGTCAAAAATCAGATTTGTCGAAAAATGCCAAAATAACGGTTTTTTTTTTTGACAAAAATCACATGTCCAAAAATGTCAAAAATAACTGTTTTTTTTGTCAAAATTCAGATTTGTCACAAAATGGCAAAATAACGGTTTTTTTTCCTCAAAAGTCAGATTTGTCAAAAAATGGCAAAATAACGGTTTTTTTTCGACAAAATCAGATTTGCCAAAAAATGGCAAAATAAAGTTTTTTCGTCAAAAAATCAGATGTGTCTAAAAAATGACAAAGTAACGGTTTTTTCGACAAAAATCTGAATTGTCCACATATGTCAAAAATAACGTTTTTTTTGTCAAAATTCAGATTTGTCAAAATACGGCAACATAATGTTTTTTTCCGACAAAAATCAGATTTGTCCAAAAATGGCAAAAATAATGGTTTTTTAAAATTCAGATTGGTCAAAAAATGGCACAATAACGTTTTTTTGTCAAAAATCACATGTGCCAGCAAATGGCAAAATAACGTTTTTTTCTCGATAAAAATCAGAATTGTCCAAAAATTGTAAAAATAACGGTTTTTTCGTTAAAATTCAGATATGTCAACAAATTGCAAAAAAATGGGTTTTTTCGACAAAACTCAGATTTGTCAAAAAATGGGAAAATAACGTTTTTTGTCGACAAAAATCAGATGTGTCTAAAAAATGACAAAGTAACGGTTTTTTCGACAAAAATCTTATTTGTCCAATAATGTCAAAAATAACGGCTTTTTTTAAATTCAGATTGGTCAGAAAATGGCACAATAACGTTTTTTCGTAAAAAATCACATGTGCCAAAAAATGGCAAAATAACGGTTTTTTTTTTCGATAAAAATCAGAATTGTCCAAAAATTGTAAAAATAACGTTTTTTTCATCAAAATTCAGATTTGTCAACAAATGGCAAAAAAACGGTTTTTTTTCGACAAAAATCAGATTTGTCACAAAATGGAAAGGTATCGGTTTTTTTTTTTTCGTCAAAAATCAGATTTGTCAAAATATGTCAAAAAAAAAACTTTTTTTCGACAAAAATAAGAATGTCAACAAGTAGGAAAAAAAATAATTTTTTTTGTCAAAACTCAGATTTGAAAAAAATGGGAAAATAACGTTTTTTTCCAACAAAAATCAGAATTGTCCAAAAATTGTAAAAATAACGTTTTTTTTTCATCAAAATTCAGATTTGTCAACAAATGGCAAAAAAACGGTTTTTTTTCGACAAAAATCAGATTTGTCAAAAAATGGAAAGGTATCGGTTTTTTTTTTTTCGTCAAAAATCAGATTTGTCAAAAAATGGCAAAATAACGGTTTTTTCGACAAAAAATCAGATTTGCCAAAAATGGCAAAATAAAGTTTTTTTCGTCAAAAATCAGATGTGTCTAAAAAATGACAAAGTAACGGTTTTTTCGACAAAAATCTGATTTGTCGAAAAATGGCAAAATAATGTTTTTTCCGACAAAAATCAGATTTGTCCAAAAAAAATGGCAAAATAACGGTTTTTTTTTCGACAAAAATCAGATTTGTCAAAATACGGCAACATAACGTTTTTTTCAAAATGCCAAAAATAATGGTTTTTTTAAATTTAGATTGGTAAAAAAATGGCACAATAACGTTTTTTCGTCAAAATTCAGATTTGTCAAAAAATGGCAAATTAACGGTTTTTTCGACAAAAATCAGATTTGTCAAAAATGGCAAAGAAATCGTTTTTTTTTTCGACATAAATAAAATATGTCAAAATCAGACAAAAATCAGATTTGCCAAAAAATGGCATAATAAAGTTTTTTCGTCAAAAATCAGATGTGTCTCAAAAATGACAAAGTAACGTTTTTTTTTCGCCAAAAATCAGATTTGTCAAAAAATGGCAAAATAATGTTTTTTTTCCGACAAAAAATCAGATTTGTCCAAAAAAATGGCAAAATAACGGTTTTTTTTTTTTCGACAAAAATCAGATTTGCCCAAAAATGGCAAAATAAAGTTTTTTTTCGCCAAAAATCAGATATGTCCAAAAAATGACAAAGTAACGGTTTTTTCTAATTTTTCCAAAAATGTCAAAAATAACGGTTTTTTTGACAAAATTCAGATTTGGTAAAAATGGCACAATAACGTTTTTTCGTCAAAAAATCAGATTTGTCGAAAAATGTCAAAATAACGGTTTTTTTTTTGACAAAAAATCACATGTCCAAAAATGTCAAAAATAACTGTTTTTTTTGTCAAAATTCAGATTTGTCACAAAATGGCAAAATAACGGTTTTTTTCCCCTCAAAAGTCAGATTTGTCAAAAAGTGGCAAAATAACGGTTTTTCGACAAAATCAGATTTGCCAAAAAATGGCAAAATAAAGTTTTTTTCGCCAAAAAATCAGATATGTCCAAAAAATGACAAAGTAACGGTTTTTTCTAATTTTTCCAAAAATGTCAAAAATAACGCTTTTTTTTTGACAAAATTCAGATTTGGTAAAAATGGCACAATAACGTTTTTTCGTCAAAAATCAGATTTGTCGAAAAATGCCAAAATAACGGTTTTTTTTGACAAAAATCACATGTCCAAAAATGTCAAAAATAACTGTTTTTTTTGTCAAAATTCAGATTTGTCACAAAATGGCAAAATAACGGTTTTTTTCCTCAAAAGTCAGATTTGTCAAAAAATGGCAAAATAACGGTTTTTTTCGACAAAATCAGATTTGCCAAAAAATGGCAAAATAAAGTTTTTTCGTCAAAAATCAGATGTGTCTAAAAAATGACAAAGTAACGGTTTTTTCGACAAAAATCTGAATTGTCCACATATGTCAAAAATAACGTTTTTTTGTCAAAATTCAGATTTGTCAAAATACGGCAACATAATGTTTTTTTTCCGACAAAAATCAGATTTGTCCAAAAATGGCAAAAATAATGGTTTTTTAAAATTCAGATTGGTCAAAAAATGGCACAATAACGTTTTTTTGTCAAAAATCACATGTGCCAGCAAATGGCAAAATAACGTTTTTTTCTCGATAAAAATCAGAATTGTCCAAAAATTGTAAAAATAACGGTTTTTTCGTTAAAATTCAGATATGTCAACAAATGGCAAAAAAATGGGTTTTTTTCGACAAAACTCAGATTTGTCAAAAAATGGGAAAATAACGTTTTTTGTCGACAAAAATCAGATGTGTCTAAAAAATGACAAAGTAACGGTTTTTTCGACAAAAATCTTATTTGTCCAATAATGTCAAAAATAACGGCTTTTTTTAAATTCAGATTGGTCAGAAAATGGCACAATAACGTTTTTTCGTAAAAATCACATGTGCCAAAAAAATGGCAAAATAACGGTTTTTTTTTCGATAAAAATCAGAATTGTCCAAAAATTGTAAAAATAACGTTTTTTTCATCAAAATTCAGATTTGTCAACAAATGGCAAAAAAACGGTTTTTTTTCGACAAAAATCAGATTTGTCAACAAATGGCAAAAAAACGGTTTTTTCTTCGACAAAAATTAGAGTTGTCAAAAAATGGCAAAATAACGGTTTTTTTCGACAAAAATCAGATTTGCCAAAAAATGGCAAAATAAAGTTTTTTTCGTCAAAAATCAGATGTGTCTAAAAAATGACAAAGTAACGGTTTTTTCGACAAAAATCTGATTTGTCCAATAATGTCAAAAATAACGGCTTTTTTTTGTCAAAATTCAGATTTGTCAAAAATGGCAAAATAACGGTTTTTTTCGTCAAAAATCAGATTTGTCAAAAAATGGCAAAATAACGTTTTTTTGTTTCTGCAAAAATCAGATTTGTCAAAAAATGGCAAAAAACGTATAATCTCAGATTTGTCAAAAAATGGCACAATAAAGTTTTTGTGTCAAAAACCAGATTTGTCGAAAAATGGTAAAAATAACGGTTTTTCGTCAAAATTCAGATTTGTCAACAAGTGGCAAAATAACGATTTTTTCCGACTAAAATCAGATTTGTCCAAAAATGTCAAAAATAACTGTTTTTTTTTGTCAAAATTCAGATTTGTCAAAATATGTCAAAAAAAAAAACTTTTTTTCGAAAAAAATAAGAATGTCAACAAGTGGGAAAAAAAATTATTTTTTTGTAAAAACTCAGATTTGACAAAAAATGGGAAAATAACGTTTTTTTCCGACAAAAATCAGATGTGGCCAAAAATGGCAAAAATATCGGTTTTTCGTGAAAATTCAGATTTGTTATATAATGGCAAAGTAACGGTTTCTTTTTCCTAAAAAGTTACATGTGTAAAAAAATGGGAAAAAAATGGAAAATACATTTTTTTTTGTCAAAAATGGGATGTGTCAAAAAAATGGCAAAATAGTGTTTTTTTTCGACGAAAATCAGATTTGTCAATGTCAAAAATAAAGGTTTTATCGTCAAAATTCAGATTTGTAAAAAAATGACAAAATAACGGTTTGTTGGTCCAAAATCAGATTTGTCCAAAATGACAAAAATAACGGTTTCTTCGTCAAAATTCAGTATTGCCACAAAAAGCAAAATAAATTTTTTTTCGTCAAAAATCAAAAATGGCAAAATAGCGGTTTTTTCGACGTAAATCACATTTGTCCAAAAATGACAAAAATAACGGTTTCTTCGTCAAAATTCAGTATTGCCACAAAATGGCAAATAAATTTTTTTTCGTCAAAAATCAGATGTTTCAAAAAAATGGCAAAATAGCGGTTTTTTCAACGAAAATGACATTTGTCCAAAAATGTCAAAAATAACGGTTTTTTCGTCAAAATTCCGATTTGTTATATAATTGCACAGTAACGGTTTGCTTTCGACAAAATCAATCGATTTGTCAAAAAATGGCAAAAGAGTTTTTCTTTTTTTTTTTTCCGAAAATAGCGGTTTTTTCTGTCAAAATTCAAATATATCCAAAAATGGCTAACGGTTTTTTTTAAAAAAAAAAAATTCAGATTTATCAAATAATGGTAAAATAACGGTTTTTTCGGCAAAAATCAGATATGTCAAAAAATGGCAAATAAATTCTTTTTCTCCAAAAATAAGATGTGTCCAAAAAATTGGCAAAATAACGGTTTTTACGACAAAAATCAGATTTGTCCAAAAATGGCGAACGGTTTTTTCGTAAAAATTCAGATTTGTCAAAAAATGGCGATATAACGGTTTTTTTTCGATAAAAATCAGATATGAAAAAAAATGGCAAATAACGGTTTTTTTCGACAAAAAACAGATATGTCCAAATATGTCAAAAATAACGGTTTTTTCGTCAAAATTCAGATTTGTCAAAAATAGCAAAATAAAGGTTTTATTCGTTAAAAATAGGATGTGACAATAAATGCCAAAATAACGGTTTTTTCGACAAAAATCTGTTTTGTAAAAAAATGTCAAAAATAACGTTTTTTTCGTCAAAATTCAGATTTGATATATAATGGCAAAGTAACGGTTTGTGTTCGACAAAAATCAGATATGTCAAAAAATGGTAAGAAAAAACGGTTTTTTGAAAAAATTTAGATATATCAGAAAATGGGAAAATAACTGTTTTTTCCGACAAAAAATCAGATTTGTCAAAGAAAGGAAAAATATCATTTTTTCGTTAAAATTCAGATTTGTCAAAAAATGGCTAAGTAACGGTTTTTTTTTTTTTCGACAAAAAATCAAGTTTGTCAAACAATGGAACAAAAAAAAAAGAATGTTTTACCCGATAAAAAATCACATATGTCAATAAGTGGCGAAAATAGCGGTTATTCCGACAAAAATCAGATTTGTCAAAAATGGCAAAAAAAACGTTTTTTTCCGACAAAAATAAAATATGTCAAAAAATGGAAAAAATTAATTTTTTTTCGTCAAAATTCAAATTTGTTTAAAGGTATTATTCGTTAAAAATCAGAATTGTCAAAAAAATGGCAAAATAACGTTTTTTTTTGACAAAAAATCAGATATGTCCAAAAATGTAAAAAATAAGGTTTTTTTTGTCAAAATTCAGATTTGTCACAAAATGGCACAATAAAGTTTTTTCGTCAAAAACCAGATTTGTCGAAAAATGGTAAGAATAACGGTTTTTTCGTTAAAATTCAGATTTGTCAACAAGTGGCATAATAACGGTTTTTTCGACAAAAAATCAGATATGTCAAAAAATGGCAAAAAAATGTATAATCTCAGATTTGTCAAAATATGGCAAAATAACGTTTTTTCTTTTGACAGAAAACAGATTTGGCAAATAATGTCAAAAAATAACATTTTTTTCCGACAAAAATAAGATATCTCAACAAGTGGGAAAAAAAATTATTTTTTTGTCAAAACTCAGATTTACCAAAAAAAGGGAAAAATATGTTTTTTCCGGCAAAAATCAGATTTGTCCAAAAATTTCAAAAATAACTATTTTTTTTTTTTGTCAAAAATCACATGTGTCAAAAATGGCAAAATAACGGTTTTTTTTCGATAAAAATCAGATTTGTCAAAAAATGGGAGAATAACGTTTTTTCCCGAGAAAAATAAAATATATCAAAACTTGGAAAAAAAATTAATTTTTTTTGTCAAAAATCAAATTTGCCATAAAATGGCAAACTAAATTTTTTTCTTCAAAAATTAGATTTGTCAAAAAATGACAAAATAACGTTTTTTTGTTTCTACAAAAATCAGATTTGTCAAAAAATGGCAAAAGAGTTTTTCTTTTTTTTTTTCCGAAAATAGCGGTTTTTTCGTCAAAATTCCAATTTATCCAAGAATGGCAAACGGCTTTTTTGTAAAAATTCAGATTTATCAAAAAATGGCAAAATAACGATTTTTCGGCAAAAATCAGATATGTCAAAAAATGGCAAAGAAAAAACGGGTTTTCCGACAAAAAAAACAGATATGTGAAAAGTGGCGAAAATAGCGGTTATTCCGACAAAACTCAGTATTGCCAAAAAATAGCGGTTTTTTCGTCAAAATTCAAATATATCCAAAAATGGCTAACGGTTTTTTTGTAAAAAAATTCAGATTTATCAAATAATGGTAAAATAACGGTTTTTTCGGCAAAAATCAGATATGTCAAAAAATGGCAAATAAATTCTTTTTCTCCAAAAATAAGATGTGTCCAAAAATTGGCAAAATAACGGTTTTTACGACAAAAATCAGATTTGTCCAAAAATGGCGAACGGTTTTTTCGTAAAAATTCAGATTTGTCAAAAAATGGCGATATAACGGTTTTTTTCGATAAAAATCAGATATGAAAAAAAATGGCAAATAACGGTTTTTTTCGACAAAAAACAGATATGTCCAAATATGTCAAAAATAACGGTTTTTTTCGTCAAAATTCAGATTTGTCAAAAATAGCAAAATAAAGGTTTTATTCGTTAAAAATAGGATGTGACAATAAATGCCAAAATAACGGTTTTTTCGACAAAAATCTGTTTTGTAAAAAAATGTCAAAAATAACGTTTTTTTCGTCAAAATTCAGATTTGATATATAATGGCAAAGTAACGGTTTGTGTTCGACAAAAATCAGATATGTCAAAAAATGGTAAGAAAAAACGGTTTTTTGAAAAAATTTAGATATATCAGAAAATGGGAAAATAACTGTTTTTTCCGACAAAAATCAGATTTGTCAAAGAAAGGAAAAATATCATTTTTTCGTTAAAATTCAGATTTGTCAAAAAATGGCTAAGTAACGGTTTTTTTTTTTTCGACAAAAATCAAGTTTGTCAAACAATGGAACAAAAAAAAAAAGAATGTTTTACCCGATAAAAAATCACATATGTCAATAAGTGGCGAAAATAGCGGTTATTCCGACAAAAATCAGATTTGTCAAAAATGGCAAAAAAAACGTTTTTTTCCGACAAAAATAAAATATGTCAAAAAATGGAAAAAAATTAATTTTTTCGTCAAAATTCAAATTTGTTTAAAGGTATTATTCGTTAAAAATCAGAATTGTCAAAAAATGGCAAAATAACGTTTTTTTTTGACAAAAATCAGATATGTCCAAAAATGTAAAAATAAGGTTTTTTTTTGTCAAAATTCAGATTTGTCACAAAATGGCACAATAAAGTTTTTTCGTCAAAAACCAGATTTGTCGAAAAATGGTAAGAATAACGGTTTTTTCGTTAAAATTCAGATTTGTCAACAAGTGGCATAATAACGGTTTTTTCGACAAAAATCAGATATGTCAAAAAATGGCAAAATAACGATTTTTTGTTTCTACAAAAATCAGATTTGTCAAAAAATGGCAAAAAATGTATAATCTCAGATTTGTCAAAATATGGCAAAATAACGTTTTTTCTTTTGACAGAAAACAGATTTGGCAAATAATGTCAAAAAATAACATTTTTTCCGACAAAAATAAGATATCTCAACAAGTGGGAAAAAAAATTATTTTTTTTGTCAAAACTCAGATTTACCAAAAAAAGGGAAAAATATGTTTTTTCCGGCAAAAATCAGATTTGTCCAAAAATTTCAAAAATAACTATTTTTTTTTTGTCAAAAATCACATGTGTCAAAAATGGCAAAATAACGTTTTTTTTTCGATAAAAATCAGATTTGTCAAAAAATGGGAGAATAACGTTTTTTCCCGAGAAAAATAAAATATATCAAAACTTGGAAAAAAAAATTAATTTTTTTGTCAAAAATCAAATTTGCCATAAAATGGCAAACTAAATTTTTTCTTCAAAAATTAGATTTGTCAAAAAATGACAAAATAACGTTTTTTTGTTTCTACAAAAATCAGATTTGTCAAAAAATGGCAAAAAACGTATAATCTCAGATTTGTCAAAAAATGGCACAATAAAGTTTTTGTGTCAAAAACCAGATTTGTCGAAAAATGGTAAAAATAACGGTTTTTCGTCAAAATTCAGATTTGTCAACAAGTGGCAAAATAACGGTTTTTTCCGACTAAAATCAGATTTGTCCAAAAATGTCAAAAATAACTGTTTTTTTTTTGTCAAAATTCAGATTTGTCAAAATATGTCAAAAAAAAAACTTTTTTTCGAAAAAAATAAGAATGTCAACAAGTGGGAAAAAAATTATTTTTTTGTCAAAACTCAGATTTGACAAAAAATGGGAAAATAACGTTTTTTTCCGACAAAAAATCAGATGTGGCCAAAAATGGCAAAAATATCGGTTTTTCGTGAAAATTCAGATTTGTTATATAATGGCAAAGTAACGGTTTCTTTTTCCTAAAAAGTTACATGTGTAAAAAAATGGGAAAAAAATGGAAAATACATTTTTTTTTTGTCAAAAATGGGATGTGTCAAAAAAATGGCAAAATAGTGTTTTTTTTCGACGAAAATCAGATTTGTCAATGTCAAAAATAAAGGTTTTATCGTCAAAATTCAGATTTGTAAAAAAATGACAAAATAACGGTTTGTTGGTCCAAAATCAGATTTGTCCAAAATGACAAAAATAACGGTTTCTTCGTCAAAATTCAGTATTGCCACAAAAAGCAAAATAAATTTTTTTTCGTCAAAAATCAAAAATGGCAAAATAGCGGTTTTTACGACGTAAATCACATTTGTCCAAAAATGACAAAAATAACGGTTTCTTCGTCAAAATTCAGTATTGCCACAAAATGGCAAATAAATTTTTTTCGTCAAAAAATCAGATGTTTCAAAAAAAATGGCAAAATAGCGGTTTTTTCAACGAAAATGACATTTGTCCAAAAATGTCAAAAATAACGGTTTTTTCGTCAAAATTCCGATTTGTTAAATAATTGCACAGTAACGGTTTGCTTTCGACAAAAATCAGATTTGTCAAAAAATGGCAAAAGAGTTTTTCTTTTTTTTCCGAAAATAGCGGTTTTTTCGTCAAAATTCCAATTTATCCAAGAATGGCAAACGGCTTTTTTGTAAAAATTCAGATTTATCAAAAAATGGCAAAATAACGATTTTTCGGCAAAAATCAGATATGTCAAAAAATGGCAAAGAAAAAACGGGTTTTCCGACAAAAAAACAGATATGTGAAAAGTGGCGAAAATAGCGGTTATTCCGACAAAACTCAGTATTGCCAAAAAATAGCGGTTTTTTCGTCAAAATTCAAATATATCCAAAAATGGCTAACGGTTTTTTTTGTAAAAAATTCAGATTTATCAAATAATAATAAAATAACGGTTTTTTCGGCAAAAATCAGATATGTCAAAAAATGGCAAATAAATTCTTTTTCGCCAAAAATAAGATGTGTCCAAAAATTGGCAAAATAACGGTTTTTACGACAAAAATCAGATTTGTCCAAAAATGGCGAACGGTTTTTTCGTAAAAATTCAGATTTGTCAAAAAATGGCGATATAACGGTTTTTTTCGATAAAAATCAGATATGAAAAAAATGGCAAATAACGGTTTTTTTCGACAAAAAACAGATATGTCCAAATATGTCAAAAATAACGGTTTTTTCGTCAAAATTCAGATTTGTCAAAAATAGCAAAATAAAGGTTTTATTCGTTAAAAATAGGATGTGACAATAAATGCCAAAATAACGGTTTTTTCGACAAAAATCTGTTTTGTAAAAAAATGTCAAAAATAACGTTTTTTTCGTCAAAATTCAGATTTGATATATAATGGCAAAGTAACGGTTTGTGTTCGACAAAAATCAGATATGTCAAAAAATGGTAAGAAAAAACGGTTTTTTGAAAAAATTTAGATATATCAGAAAATGGGAAAATAACTGTTTTTTCCGACAAAAATCAGATTTGTCAAAGAAAGGAAAAATATCATTTTTTCGTTAAAATTCAGATTTGTCAAAAAATGGCTAAAAAACGGTTTTTTTTTTCGACAAAAATCAAGTTTGTCAAACAATGGAACAAAAAAAAGAATGTTTTACCCGATAAAAAATCACATATGTCAATAAGTGGCGAAAATAGCGGTTATTCCGACAAAAATCAGATTTGTCAAAAATGGCAAAAAAAACGTTTTTTTCCGACAAAAAATAAAATATGTCAAAAAATGGAAAAAAATTAATTTTTTCGTCAAAATTCAAATTTGTTTAAAGGTATTATTCGTTAAAAATCAGAATTGTCAAAAAATGGCAAAATAACGTTTTTTTTTGACAAAAATCAGATATGTCCAAAAATGTAAAAAATAAGGTTTTTTTTTGTCAAAATTCAGATTTGTCACAAAATGGCACAATAAAGTTTTTTCGTCAAAAAACCAGATTTGTCGAAAAATGGTAAAAATAACGGTTTTTTTCGTTAAAATTCAGATTTGTCAACAAGTGGCATAATAACGGTTTTTTCGACAAAAATCAGATATGTCAAAAAATGGCAAAATAACGATTTTTTGTTTCTACAAAAATCAGATTTGTCAAAAAATGGCAAAAAATGTATAATCTCAGATTTGTCAAAATATGGCAAAATAACGTTTTTTCTTTTGACAGAAAACAGATTTGGCAAATAATGTCAAAAAATAACATTTTTTCCGACAAAAATAAGATATCTCAACAAGTGGGAAAAAATTATTTTTTTTGTCAAAACTCAGATTTACCAAAAAAAAGGGAAAAATATGTTTTTTCCGGCAAAAATCAGATTTGTCCAAAAATTTCAAAAATAACTATTTTTTTTTGTCAAAAATCACATGTGTCAAAAATGGCAAAATAACGGTTTTTTTTCGATAAAAATCAGATTTGTCAAAAAATGGGAGAATAACGTTTTTTCCCGAGAAAAATAAAATATATCAAAACTTGGAAAAAAAAATTAATTTTTTTGTCAAAAATCAAATTTGCCATAAAATGGCAAACTAAATTTTTTTCGTCAAAAATTAGATTTGTCAAAAAATGACAAAATAACGTTTTTTTCGACAAAAATCAGATTTGTCAAAAAATGGCAAAATAACGGTTTTTTCGACAAAAACAGATTTGTCAAAAAATGGCAAAAATTAATTTTTTCGTCAAAATTCAGATTTGTCAAAAAATTGGCAAAATAAAGGGTTTTTTTCGTTAAAAATCAGATGTGACAAAAAATGGCAAAATAACGGTTTCTTCGACAAAAATCAAATTTGTCAAAAAATGGCAAAAATATCGGTTTTTCGTCAAAATTCAGATTTGTCATAAAATGGCAAAGTAACAACGTTTTTTTTTCGTCAAAAAATCAGATGTGTCCAAAAATGGCAAAAAAAAAAACTTTTTTTTCCGACAAATAATTAGATATGTGAAAAAGTGGCGAAATTAGCGGTTATTCCGACAAAAATCAGGTTTGCCAAAAAAGAAAATAAGTTTTTCGCCAAAAATCAGATGTGTCTAAAAAATTACAAAGTAACGGTTTTTTCCGACAAAAATCAGATTTGTCCAAAAATGTAAAAAATAACGATTTTTATTTATCAAAATTCAGATTTGTCAAAAAATGGCACAATAACGTTTTTTCGTCAAAAACCAGATATGTCAAAAAATGGTAAAAATAACGGTTTTTTCGTCAAAATTCAGATTTGTCAACAAATGGCAGAATAACGGGTTTTTTTGTCAAAAATCACATGTGTCAAAAATGGCAAAATAACGGTTTTTTTCGATGAAAATCAGAATTGTCAAAAAATTGTAAAAATAACGGTTTATTCGTCAAAATTCAGATGTGACAAAAAATGACAAAATAACGGGTTCTTCGACCAAAATCAAATTTGTCAAAAAATGGCACAATAACGTTTTTTTTCGTCGAAACTCAGATTTGTCAAAAATTGGGAAAATAAGCATAATTGTCCAAAAATGGCAAAAATAATGGTTTTCTTAAATTCAGATTTGTCAAAAAATGGCAAAATAACGGTTTTTTCGTAAAAAATCACATGTGCCAAAAAATGGCAAAATAACGGTTTCTTCGACCAAATTCAAATTTGTCAAAAAATGGCAAAAATATCGGCTGTTCGTCAAAATTCAGATTTGTCTTAAAATGGGAAAGTAACAAATGGTAATATAACGATTTTTTGTCAAAATTCAGATTTGTCACAAAATGGCACAATAACGTTTTTTTCGACAAAAATCAGATTTGTCAAAAAATGGCAAAATAACGTTTTTTTGTTTCTACAAAAATCAGATTTTTCAAAAAAGGGCAAAAAACGTATAATCTCAGATTTGTCAAAATATTGCAAAATAACGTTTTTTTTACAGAAATCACATTTGGCAAATAATGTAAAAAAAAAACATTTTTTTCCGACAAAAATAAGATATGTCAACAAGTGGGAAAAAATTAATTTTTTTGTCAAAACTCAGATTTGTCAAAAAATGCGATAAATAGGTTTTTTCCGACAAAAATCAGATTTGTCCAAAAATGTCAAAAATAACTGGTTTTTTTTTTTTTTCAAAATTCAGATTTGTCAACAAATGGCAATAAAACGGTTATTTCGACAAAACTCAGATTTGTCCAAAAATGGCAAAAATAATGGTTTTATTAAATTCCGATTTGTCAAAAAATGTCAAAATAACGGGGTTTTTTTCGTAAAAAATCACATGGGTCAAAAAATGGCAAAATAACGGGTTTTTTTTCGATAAAAATCAGAATTGTCCAAAAATTGTAAAAATACTGTTTTTTCGTCAAAATTCAGATTTGTCAACAAATGGCAAAAAAACGTTTTTTTTCGGCAAAAATCAGATTAGTCAGAAAATGGGAAAATAACGGTTTTTTTTCGACAAAATTCAGATATGTCCAAAAATGTCAAAAAAAACAAGTTTTTTTCCCCGACAAAAATAAAATATGTCAAATATTGGAAAAAAAAATTAATTTTTTGTCAAAATTAAGATATGTCAAAAAATGACAAAATAACGTTTTTTTCGTCAAAAATCAGATTACACAGAAAATGGGAAAATAACGGTTTTTTTTCGACAAAAATCAGATTTGTCAAAAAATGGCAAAATAACGGTTTTTTCGACAAAAATCAGAATTGTCCAAAAATGGCAAAAACTGTTTTAAGATATGTCAAAAAATTGGCAAAATAAAGGTTTCATTTGTTAGAAATCAGATGTGACAAAAAATGGCAAAATAACGGTTTCTTCGACCAAAATCAAATTTGTCAAAAAATGGCAAAAATATCGGTTTTTCGTCAAAATTCAGATTTGTCATAAAATGGCAAAGTAACAAATGGCAATATAACGTTTTTTTCGTCAAAAAACAGTTTTGCCAAAAAAACAGTTTTTTTCGTCAAAAATCAGATGTGTCTAAGAAAATTACAAAGTAACGGTTTTTTTCGACAAAAAATCAGATTTGTCCAAAAATGTCAAAAATAACGGTTATTTCGTTAAAATTCAGATTTGTCAAAAAATGTCAAAGTAACGGTTTTTTTTATCGGCAAAAATCAGGTTTATCAAAAAATGGAACAAAAAAAAAATGTTTTTCCCGATAAGAAATCACATATGTCAATAAGTGGCGAAAATAGCGGTTATGCCGACAAAAATAAGAATTGCCAAAAAATGGCAAAATAAAGTTTTTTCGTCAAAAAATCAGATGTGTCTAAAAAATTACATAGTAACGGTTTTTCCTCGACAAAAATCAGATTTGTCCAAAAATGTAAAAAATAACGTTTTTTTTGTCAAAGTTCAGATTTGTAAAAAAATGGCACAATAACGTTTTTTCGTCAAAAACCAGATTTGTCGAAAAATGGTAAAAATAACGGGTTTTTCGTCAAAATTCAGATTTGTAAACAAATGGCAAAATAACGGTTTTTTCAACAAAAATCAGATGTGTCAAAAATTGGAAAAAACGAATAATCTCAGATTTGTCAAAATATGGCAAAATAACTTTTTTTTGACATAAATCAGATTTGTCACATAATGTCAAAAAAACAAACATTTTTTTTCCAACAAAAAATGGGAAAAATAGGTTTTTTCCGACAAAAATCAGATTTGTCCAAAAATGTCAAAAATAATTGGTTTTTTTTTCAAAATTCAGATTTGTCAATAAATGGCAATAAAACGGTTATTTGGACAAAACTCAGATTTGTCCAAAAATGGCAAAAATAATGGTTTTATTAAATTCCGATTTGTCAAAAAATGTCAAAATAACGGGTTTTTTTCGTCAAATGTCAGATGTGTCTAGAAAATGACAAAGTAACGGTTTCTTCGACCAAATTCAAATTTGTCAAAAAATGGCAAAAATATCGGTTTTTCGTCAAAATTCAGATTTGTCTTAAAATGGGAAAGTAACAAATGGTAATATAACGATTTTTTGTCAAAATTCAGATTTGTCACAAAATGGCACAATAACGTTTTTTTCGACAAAAATCAGATTTGTCAAAAAATGGCAAAATAACGGTTTCTTCCACCAAAATCAAATTTGTCAAAAATGTCAAAAATAACGGTTATTTCGTTAAAATTCAGATTTGTCATAAAATGTCAAAGTAACGGCTTTTTTATTCGACAAAAATCAGGTTTATCAAAAAATGGCAAAAAAAAAACTGTTTTTTCCGACAAATAATCAGATATGTGAAAAAGTGGCGAAATTAGCGGTTATTCCGACAAAAATTAGTTTTGCCAAAAAAAAAAAGGTTTTTTCGTCAAAAATCAGATGTGTCTAAAAAATGACATAGTAACGGTTTTTCCTCGACAAAAATCTGATTTCTCCAAAAATGTCAAAAAATAACTGTTTTTTTGTCAAAATTCAGATTTGTCAAAAAACGTCAAAAAATCACGTTTTCTTTCGACAAAAATAAGAATGTCAACAAGTGGGAAAAAAATTAATTTTTTTGTGAAAACTCAGATTTGTCAAAAATGGGAAAATATCGATTTTTCCGACAAAAATCAGATTTGTCCAAAAATGGCAAAAATAATGTTTTTTTTTAAATTCAGATTTGTCAAAAAATGGCAAAATAACGGGTTTTTTTCGACAAAAATCACATGGGTCAAAAAATGTCAAAATAACGGGTTTTTTTTTCGATAAAAATCAGAATTGTCCAAAAATTGTAAAAATAACGGTTTTTTCGTCAAAATTCAGATTTTTCAACAAATTGCAAAAAACTGTTTTTCTCGACAAAAATCAGATTTGTCCAAAAATGGTTTTATTCGTTAAAAATCAGATGTGACAAAAAATGGCAAAATAACGGTTTCTTCGACCAAATTCAAATTTGTCAAAAAATGGCAAAAATATCGGTTTTTCGTCAAAATTCAGATTTGTCATAAAATGGCAAAGTAACAAATGGCAATATAACGTTTTTTTTCGTCAAAAATCAGTTTTGCCAAAAAAAAACAGTTTTCTTCGTCAAAAATCAGATGTGTCTAAAAAATTACAGAGTAACGGTTTTTTTCGACAAAAATCTGATTTCTCCAAAAATGTCAAAAATAACGGTTTTTCGTCAAAAATCAGATTTGTCAAAAAATGGCAAAATAACGGTTTTTTTTCGACAAAAATCAGATTTGTCAAAAAATGGAAAAAAAAATTTTTTTTCCGATCAAAATCAGATTTGTCAAAAAATGGCGAAAATAACGGTTTTTCCGACAAAAATGAGATTTGTCCAAAAATGGCAAAAATAACGATTTTTTGTCAAAATTCAGATTTGTCAAAAAATGGCAAAATAACGGTTTTTCTTCGACAAAAATCAGATTTGTCCAAAAAATGTAAAAAATAACGGTTATTTCGTTAAAATTCAGATTTGTCAAAAAATGGCAAAGTAACGGCTTTTTTTCATCGACAAAAATCAGGTTTATCAAAAAATGGAATAAAAAAAATAATGTTTTTCCCGATAAGAAATCACATATGTCAATAAGTGGCGAAAATAACGGTTATTCCGACAAAAATCAGATTTGCCAAAAAATGGCAAAATAAAGTCTTTTCGTCAAAACAAAATCAGGTATGTCTAAAAAAATGACAAAGTAACGGTTTTTCCTTGACAAAAATCAGATTTGTCAAAAAATGTAAAAAATAACGTTTTTTTTTCGTCAAAATTCAGATTTGTCAGAAAATGGCACGATAAAGTTTTTTTCGTCAAAAACCAGATTTGTCGAAAAATGGTAAAAATAACGGTTTTTTCGTCAAAATTCAGATTTGTAAACAAATGGCAAAATAACGGTTTTTTCGACAAAACTCAGATTTGTCAAAAAATGGGAAAATAACGTTTTTTGTCGACAAAAATCAGATGTGTCTAAAAAATGACAAAGTAACGGTTTTTTTCGACAAAAATCTTATTTATCCAATAATGTCAAAAATAACGGCTTTTTGTCAAAATTCAGATTGGTCAAAAAATGGCACAATAACGTTTTTTTCGTCAAAAATCACATGTGCCAAAAAATGGCAAAAATAACGGTTTTTTTTTTCGATAAAAATCAGAATTTGTCAAAAAATGGTAAAAATAACGTTTTTTTCATCAAAATTCAGATTTGTCAAAAAATGGCAAAAAAACGGTTTTTTTCGACAAAAATCAGATTTGTCCAAAAAATGGCAAAAAAACCGTTTTTTTCTCGACAAAAATAAGATATGTCAAAAAATTGGCAAAATAAAGGTTTCATTTGTTAAAAATCAGATGTGACAAAAAATGGCAAAATAACGGTTTCTTCGACCAAAATCAAATTTGTCAAAAAATGGCATAAATATCGGTTTTTCGTCAAAATTCAGATTTGTCATAAAATGGCAAAGTAACAAATGGCAATATAACGTATTTTTTCGTCAAAAATCAGTTTTGCCAAAAAAAAAAAAGGGGGTTTTTCGTCAAAAATCAGAAAAAAATACAAAGTAACGGTTTATTCCGACAAAAATCAGATTTGTCCAACAATGTCAAAAATAACGGTTATTTCGTTAAAATTCAGATTTGTCATAAAATGTCAAAGTAACGGCTTTTTTTTCGACAAAATACAGGTTTATCAAAAAATGGCAAAAAAAACTGTTTTTTCCAAACAAATAATCAGATATGTGAAAAAGTGGCGAAATTAGCGGTTATTCCGACAAAAATTAGTTTTGTCAAAAAAAAAAAAAGGTTTTTTCGTCAAAAATCAGATGTGTCTAAAAAATGACATAGTAATGGTTTTTCCTCGACAAAAATCAGATTTGTCCAAAAATGTAAAAAATAACGTTTTTTTTTGTCAAAATTCAGATTTGTCATAAAATGGCAAAGTAACGGCTTTTTTTATCGACAAAAATCAGGATTTGTCAAAAAATGTCAAAAATAACGTTTTTTTCGTCAAAAATCAGATTTGTCGAAAAATGGTAAAAATAACGGTTTTTTCGTCAAAAATTAGATTTGTCAAAAAATGGCAAAATAACGTTTTTTTTTTCTACAAAAATCAGATTTGTCAAAAAATGACAAAAAACGTATCAAAATCTCAGATTTGTCAAAATATTGCAAAATAACGTTTTTTTTTTACAAAAATCAGATTTGTCAAATAATGTAAAAAAAAAAAATTTTTCCGACAAAAATAAGATATGTCAACAAGTGGGAAAAAAAATAATTTTTTTGTCAAAACTCAGATTTGTCAAAAAATGCGATAAATAGGTTTTTTCCGACAAAAATCAGATTTGTCCAAAAATGTCAAAAATGTTTTTTTTTTAAATTCAGATTTGTCAACAAATGGCAATAAAACGGTTATTTCGACAAATCTCAGATTTGTCCAAAAATGGCAAAAATAATGGTTTTATTAAAATTCCGATTTGTCAAAAAATGTCAAAATAACGGGGTTTTTTTCGTTAAAAATCACATGGGTCAAAAAAATGGCAAAATGACGGTTTTTTTCGATAAAAATCAGAATTGTCCAAAAATTGTAAAAATACTGTTTTTTTCGTCAAAATTCAGATTTGTCAACAAATGGCAAAAAAACGTTTTTTTTCGACAAAAAATCAGATTAGTCAAAAAATGGGAAAATAACCGTTTTTTTTCGACAAAAATCAGATATGTCCAAAAATTTAAAAAAAAAACGTTTTTTTTTTCCGACAAAAATAAGATATGTCAACAAGTGGATAAACAAATCAATTTTTTTGTCAAAACTCAGATTTGTCAAAAAATGGGAAAAATAGGTTTTTTCCGACAAAAATTGAATGTCCAAAAATGTCAAAAATAACTGTTTTTCTTGTCAAAATTCAGATTTGTCAAAAAATGACAAAAAAACGGTTTTTTTCGACAAAAATAAGATTTGTCAAAAAATGTCAAAAAAAAAAACGTTTTTTATTCGACAAAAATAAGAATGTCAGCAAGTGGGAAAAAAATAATTTCACAAAAAAATGGGAAAAAAAACGTTTTTTTTCGACAAAAAATCAGATTTGTCCAAAAATGGCAAAAATAATGGTTTTTCCGAAAAAATTCAAATTTGTCAAAAAATGGCAAAATAACGGGTTTCTTTCGTCAAAAATCACCTGTGTCAAAAAATGGCAAAATAACGGGCTTTTTTCGATAAAAATCAGAATTGTCCAAAAATTTTAAAAATAACGGTTTTTTCGTCAAAATTCAGATTTGTCAAAAAATGGCAAAATAATTTTTTTCGTCAAAAGTCAGATGTGTCAAAAAATGGACAAAATAACGGTTTTTTTCGACAAAAATCAGATTTGTCAAAAAATGGAACAAATGGAAAATAACGTTTTTTTTCGCCAAAAATCAGATTTGTCAAAAAAGAAAAAAAACGTTTTTTCGTCAAAAATCAGATGTGTCTAAAAAATGAAAAAGTCAAAAATAACGGTTTTTTCGTTAAAAATCAGATTTGTCATAAAATGACAAAATAACGGCTTTTTTTTTGACAAAATTCAGATTTGTCAAAAAATGGCACAATAACGTTGTTTTCGTCAAAAATCAGATTTGTCAAAAAATGGTAAAAATAACGGTTTTTTTCGTCAAAATTTAGATTTGTCAAAAAATGGAAAAACTAAATAACGGTTTTTCGTCAAAATTCAGATTTGTCATAAAATGGCAAAGTAACGGTTTTTTTCGACAAAAATCAGGTTAGTCAAAAAATGGAAAAAAAAAAAATTTTATTTCCCGACAAAAATCACATATGTCAATAAGTGGCGAAAATAGCGGTTATGCCGACAAAAATCAGGCAAAATAAATTTTTTTCGTCCAATATCAGATGTGTCTAAAAAATGACAAAGTAACGGTTTTTTCGACAAAAATCTGATTTCTCCAAAAATGTCAATAATAACGATTTTTTGTCAAAATTCAGATTTGTCACAAAATGGCACAATAACGTTTTTTCGACAAAAATCAGATTTGTCAAAAAATGGCAAAAATAACGTTTTTTTGTTTCTACAAAAATCAGATTTGTCAAAAAATGGCAAAAACGTATAATCTCAGATTTGTCAAAAAATTGCAAAATAACGTTTTTTTTTACAAAAATCAGATTTGTCAAAAAATGTAAAAAAAAACATTTTTTTCCGACAAAAATAAGATATGTCAACAAGTGGGAAAAAAATTAATTTTTTTGTCAAAACTCAGATTTGTCAAAAAATGCGATAAATAAGGTTTTTTCCGACAAAAATCAGAATTGTCCAAAAATTGTACAAATAACTGTTTTTTCGTCAAAATTCAGATTTGTCATAAAATGGAAAAGTAACAAATGGCAATATAACGTTTTTTTTCGTCAAAAATCAGATGTGTCAAAAAATGGCAAAAAAAACTGTTTTTTTCCGACAAATATATATGTGTCAAAAAGTGGCGAAATTAGCGGTTTTTCCGACAAAAATTAGTTTTGCCAAAAAAAAAAAGTTTTTTCGTTAAAAATCAGTTGTGTCTAAAAAATGAAAAAGTAACGGTTTTTTTCGACAAAAATTAGATTTGTCCAAAAATGTCAAAAATAACTGTTTTTTTCGTTAAAATTCAGATTTGTCATAAAATGGCAAAGTAACGGCTTTTTTATCGACAAAAATCCGGTTTATCAAAAAATGGAACAAAAAAACAAAAATGTTTTTTAACGATAAAAAATCATATATGTCAATAAGATGCGAAAATAGCGGTTATGCCGACAAAAATAAGATTTGCCAAAAAATGGCAAAATAAAGATTTTTCGTCAAAAAACAGATGTGTCTAAAAAATGACATAGTAACGGTCTTTTTTTCGACAAAAATCAGATTTGTCCAAAAATGTAAAAAATAACGTTTTTTTTTCGTCAAAAATCACATGTGGCAAAAAAATGGCAAAATAACGGTTTTTTTCGATAAAAATCAGAAATGCCCAAAAATTGTAAAAATATCGGTTTTTTCCGATAAAAATCAGATTTGTCCAAAAATGTCAAAAATAACTGTTTTTTTTTTGTCAAAAATCAGATATGTCAAAAAATGGCAAAATAACGGTTTTTTCCGACAAAAATCAGATTTGTCCAAAAATGTAAAAAAAAAAAGTTTTTCTTGTCAAAATTCAGATTTGTCAAAAAATGACAAAAAACCGGTTTTTTTCGACAAAAATAAGATATGTCAAAAAATGTCAAAAAAAAAAACGTTTTTTATTCGACAAAAATAAGAATGTCAGCAAGTGGGAAAAAAAATTAATTTTTTTTGTCAAAACGCAAATTTCACAAAAAATGGGAAAATAACGTTTTTTTCCGACAAAAAATCAGATTTGTCCAAAAATGGCAAAAATAATGGTTTTTTTAAAATTCAAATTTGTCAAAAAATGGCAAAATAACGGGTTTCTTTCGTCAAAAATCACCTGTGTCAAAAAATGGCAAAATAACGGGTTTTTTTTCGATAAAAATCAGAATTGTCCAAAAATTTTAGAAATAACGGTTTTTTCGTCAAAATTCAGATTTTTCAACAAATGGCAAAATAATTTTTTATCGACAAAATTCAGATTTGTCCAAAAATGGCAAAATAAAGTTTTTTCGTCAAATGTCAGATGTGTCTAAAAAATGACAAAGTAACGGTTTTTTTTCGACAAAAATCAGATTTGTCCAAAAATGGCTAAAATAATGCTTTTTTCAAAATTCAGATTTGTCAAAAAATGGCAAAATAACGGGTTTTTTTCGACATAAATCAGGATAGTCAAACAAATGGAACAAAAAAAATTTATTTCCCGACAAAAATCACATAAGTCAATAAGTGGCGACAATAGCGGTTATTCCGACAAAAATCAGATTTGCCAAAAAAAGGCAAAATAAATTTTTTTCGTCCAATATCCGATGTGTCTAAAAAATGACAAAGTAACGGTTTTTTCGACAAAAATGTGATTTCTCCAAAAATGTCAATAATAACGATTTTTTGTCAAAATTCAGATTTGTCACAAAATGGCACAATAACGTTTTTTTCGACAAAAATCAGATTTGTCAAAAAATGGCAAAATAACGTTTTTTTTTTCTACAAAAATCAGATTTGTCAAAAAAGGGCAAAAAAACGTATAATCTCAGATTTGTCAAAATATTGCAAAATAACGTTTTTTTTTTTACAGAAATCACATTTGGCAAATAATGTAAAAAAAAAAAACATTTTTTTCCGACAAAAAATAAGATATGTCAACAAGTGGGAAAAAATGAATTTTTTTGTCAAAACTCAGATTTGTCAAAAAAAGCATAAATAGGCAAAAATCAGAATTGTCCAAAAAATTGTACAAATAACTGTTTTTTCTTCAAAATTCAGATTTGTCAACAAATGGCAAAAAAACGTTTTTTTCGACAAAAATCAGATAAGTCAGAAAATGGGAAAATAACGGTTTTTTTCGACAAAAAATCAGATATGTCAAAAAATGTCAAAAAAAACGTTTTTTTCCGATAAAAATAAAAAAATGGAAAAAAATTAATTTTTCGTCAAAATTAAGATTTGTCAAAAAATGGAAAATAACGTTTTTTTCGTCAAAAATCACATGTGCCAAAAAATGGCAAAATAACGGTTTTTTTTCGATAAAAATCGGAATGGTCCAAAAATTGTAAAAATAACGTTTTTTTCATCAAAATTCAGATTTGTCAACAAATGGCAAAAAAAACGGTTTTTTCGACAAAAATCAGAATTGTCCAAAAATGGCAGAAAACCGTTTTTTTTCCGACAAAAATAAGATATGTCAAAAAATTGGCAAAATAAAGGTTTCATTTGTTAAAAATCAGATGTGACAAAAAATGGCAAAATAACGGTTTCTTCGACCAAAATCAAATTTGTCAAAAATTGGCATAAATATCGGTTTTTCGTCAAAATTCAGATTTGTCATGAAATGGCAAAGTAACAAATGGCAATATAACGTATTTTTTTCGTCAAAAATCAGTTTTGCCAAAAAAAAAGGTTTTTCGTCAAAAATCAGAAAAAATTACAAAGTAACGGTTTATTCCGACAAAAATCAGATTTGTCCAACAATGTCAAAAATAACGGTTATTTCGTTAAAATTCAGATTTGTCATAAAATGTCAAAGTAACGGCTTTTTTTATCGACAAAATACAGGTTTATCAAAAAATGGCAAAAAAAAAACTGTTTTTTCCGACAAATAATCAGATATGTGAAAAAGTGGCGAAATTAGCGGTTATTCCGACAAAAATTAGTTTTGTCAAAAAAAAAAAAATTTTTTCGTCAAAAATCAGATGTGTCTAAAAAATGACATAGTAATGGTTTTTCCTCGACAAAAATCAGATTTGTCCAAAAATGTAAAAAATAACGTTTTTTTGTCAAAATTCAGATTTGTCATAAAATGGCAAAGTAACGGCTTTTTTATCGACAAAATTCGGATTTGTCAAAAAATGTCACAATAACGTTGTTTTCGTCATAAATCAGATTTGTCGAAAAATGGTAAAAATAACGGTTTTTTCGTCAAAATTTAGATTTGTCAAAAAATGGCAAAATAACGTTTTTTTGTTTCTACAAAAATCAGATTTGTCAAAAAATGACAAAAAACGTATAATCTCAGATTTGTCAAAATATTGCAAAATAACGTTTTTTTTTACAGAAATCAGATTTGTCAAATAATGTAAAAAAAAAAAAAAAAAATTTTTCCGACAAAAATAAGATATGTCAACAAGTGGGAAAAAATTAATTTTTTTGTCAAAACTCAGATTTGTCAAAAAATGCGATAAATAGGTTTTTTCCGACAAAAATCAGATTTGTCCAAAAATGTCAAAAATGTTTTTTTTTTAAATTCAGATTTGTCAACAAATGGCAATAAAACGGTTATTTCGACAAATCTCAGATTTGTCAAAAAATGGCAAAAATAATGGTTTTATTAAATTCCGATTTGTCAAAAAATGTCAAAATAACGGGGTTTTTTTCGTTAAAAATCACATGGGTCAAAAAATGGCAAAATGACGGTTTTTTTTCGATAAAAATCAGAATTGTCCAAAAATTGTAAAAATACTGTTTTTTCGTCAAAATTCAGATTTGTCAACAAATGGCAAAAAAACGTTTTTTTTTCGACAAAAAATCAGATTAGTCAGAAAATGGGAAAATAACCGTTTTTTTTTCGACAAAAATCAGATATGTTCAAAAATTAAAAAAAAAAACGTTTTTTTTCCGACAAAAATAAGATATGTCAACAAGTGGATAAACAAATCAATTTTTTTGTTAAAACTCAGATTTGTCAAAAAATGGGAAAAATAGGTTTTTTCCGACAAAAATAATTTGTCCAAAAATGTCAAAAATAACTGTTTTTCTTGTCAAAATTCAGATTTGTCAAAATATGACAAAAAACCGGTTTTTTTCGACAAAAATAAGATATGTCAAAAAATGTCAAAAAAAAAAAACGTTTTTTATTCGACAAAAATAAGAATGTCAGCAAGTGGGAAAAAAAAATTAATTTTTTTGTCAAAACGCAAATTTCACAAAAAATGGGAAAAAAAACGTTTTTTTTTTTCGACAAAAAATCAGATTTGTCCAAAAATGGCAAAAATAATGGTTTTTTTAAAATTCAAATTTGTCAAAAAATGGCAAAATAACGGGTTTCTTTCGTCAAAAATCACCTGTGTCAAAAAATGGCAAAATACGGGCTTTTTTTCGATAAAAATCAGAATTTTCCAAAAAATTTTAAAAATAACTGTTTTTTCGTCAAAATTCAGATTTGTCAAAAAATGGCAAAATAATTTTTTATCGTCAAATGTCAGATGTGTCTAAAAAATGACAAAATAACGGTTTTTTTCGACAAAAATTAGATTTGTCGAAAAATGGAACAAATGGAAATATAACGTTTTTTTTCGCCAAAAATCAGTTTCAAAAAAAAAGTTTTTTCGTCAAAAATCAGATGTGTCTAAAAAATGAAAAATGTCAAAAATAACGGTTTTTTTCGTTAAAATTCAGATTTGTCATAAAATGACAAAGTAACGGCTTTTTATCGACAAAATTCAGATTTGTCAAAAAATGTCACAATAACGTTGTTTTCGTCATAAATCAGATTTGTCGAAAAATGGTAAAAATAACGGTTTTTTTCGTCAAAATTTAGATTTGTCAAAAAATGGAAAAACATCGGTTTTTTCGTCAAAATTCAGATTTGTCGTAAAAATGGCAAAGTAACGGTTTTCTTTCGACTTAAATCAGGATAGTCAAACAATGGAACAAAAAAAAAATTTATTTCCCGACAAAAAATCACATAAGTCAATAAGTGGCGAAAATAGCGGTTATGCCGACAAAAACAGATCAAAGGCAAAATAAATTTTTTCGTCCAATATCAGATGTGTCTAAAAAATGACAAAGTAACGGTTTTTTCGACAAAAATCTGATTTCTCCAAAAATGTCAATAATAACGATTTTTTGTCAAAATTCAGATTTGTCACAAAATGGCACAATAACGTTTTTTTCGACAAAAATCAGATTTGTCAAAAAATGGCAAAATAACGTTTTTTTGTTTCTACAAAAATCAGATTTGTCAAAAAATGGCAAAAACGTATAATCTCAGATTTGTCAAAATATTGCAAAATAACGTTTTTTTTTTCAGAAATCAGATTTGTCAAATAATGTAAAAAAAAAACATTTTTTTCCGACAAAAATAAGATATGTCAACAAGTGGGAAAAAAATTAATTTTTTTGTCAAAACTCAGATTTGTCAAAAAATGCGATAAATAGGTTTTTTCCGACAAAAATCAGAATTGTCCAAAAAATTGTACAAATACTGTTTTTTCGTCAAAATTCAGATTTGTCATAAAATGGAAAAGTAACAAATGGCAATATAACGTTTTTTTTTCGTCAAAAATCAGATGTGTCCAAAAATGGCAAAAAAAACTGTTTTTTCCGACAAATAATCATATGTGAAAAAGTGGCGAAATTAGCGGTTATTCCGACAAAAATTAGTTTTGCCAAAAAAAAAGTTTTTTTCGTTAAAAATCAGTTGTGTCTAAAAAATGAAAAAGTAACGGTTTTTTTCGACAAAAATTAGATTTGTTCAAAAATGTCAAAAATAACTGTTTTTTCGTTCAAATTCAGATTTGTCATAAAATGGCAAAGTAACGGCTTTTTTATCGACAAAAATCCGGTTTATCAAAAAATGGAACAAAAAACAAAGAATGTTTTTAACGATAAAAAATCATATATGTCAATAAGATGCGAAAATAGCGGTTATGCCGACAAAAATAAGATTTGCCAAAAAATGGCAAAATAAAGATTTTTCGTCAAAAAACAGATGTGTCTAAAAAATGACATAGTAACGGTCTTTTTTTTCGACAAAAATCAGATTTGTCCAAAAATGTAAAAAATAACGTTTTTTTTTCGTCAAAAATCACATGTGGCAAAAAATGGCAAAATAACGGTTTTTTCGATAAAAATCAGAAATGCCCAAAAATTGTAAAAATATCGGTTTTTCCGATAAAAATCAGATTTGTCCAAAAATGTCAAAAATAACTGTTTTTTTTTGTCAAAAATCAGATATGTCAAAAATAGCAAAATAACGGTTTTTTCCGACAAAAATCAGATTTGTCCAAAAATGTAAAAAAAAAACTGTTTTTCTTGTCAAAATTCAGATTTGTCAAAATATGACAAAAAACCGGTTTTTTTCGACAAAAATAAGATATGTCAAAAAATGTCAAAAAAAAAAAACGTTTTTTATTCGACAAAAATAAGAATGTCAGCAAGTGGGAAAAAAAATTAATTTTTTTGTCAAAACGCAAATTTCACAAAAAATGGGAAAATAACGTTTTTTTCCGACAAAATATCAGATTTGTCCAAAAATGGCAAAAATAATGGTTTTTTAAAATTCAAATTTGTCAAAAAATGGCAAAATAACGGGTTTCTTTCGTCAAAAATCACCTGTGTCAAAAAATGGCAAAATACGGGCTTTTTTCGATAAAAATCAGAATTGTCCAAAAATTTTAGAAATAACGGTTTTTTTCGTCAAAATTCAGATTTTTCAACAAATGGCAAAATAATTTTTTATCGACAAAATTCAGATTTGTCCAAAAAATGGCAAAATAAAGTTTTTTCGTCAAATGTCAGATGTGTCTAAAAAATGACAAAGTAACGGTTTTTTTCGACAAAAATCAGATTTGTCCAAAAATGGCTAAAATAATGCTTTTTTTGACAAAATTCAGATTTGTCAAAAAATGGCAAAATAACGGGTTTTTTTCGACATAAATCAGGATAGTCAAACAAATGGAACAAAAAAAAATTTATTTCCCGACAAAAAATCACATAAGTCAATAAGTGGCAACAATAGCGGTTATGCCGACAAAAATCAGATTTGCCAAAAAAAGGCAAAATAAATTTTTTTCGTCCAATATCCGATGTGTCTAAAAAATGACAAAGTAACGGTTTTTTTCGACAAAAATGTGATTTCTCCAAAAATGTCAATAATAACGATTTTTTTGTCAAAATTCAGATTTGTCACAAAATGGCACAATAACGTTTTTTTTCGACAAAAATCAGATTTGTCAAAAAATGGCAAAATAACGTTTTTTTGTTTCTACAAAAAATCAGATTTGTCAAAAAAGGGCAAAAAACGTATAATCTCAGATTTGTCAAAATATTGCAAAATAACGTTTTTTTTTACAGAAATCACATTTGGCAAATAATGAAAAAAAAAAAAACATTTTTTTCCGACAAAAATAAGATATGTCAACAAGTGGGAAAAAAATGAATTTTTTTGTCAAAACTCAGATTTGTCAAAAAATGCGATAAATAGGTTTTTCCGACAAAAATCAGAATTGTCCAAAAATTGTACAAATACTGTTTTTTCTTCAAAATTCAGATTTGTCAACAAATGGCAAAAAAAAACGTTTTTTTTTCGACAAAAATCAGATAAGTCAGAAAATGGGAAAATAACGGTTTTTTTCGACAAAAATCAGATATGTCCAAAAATGTCAAAAAAAACGTTTTTTTTTCCGACAAAAATAAAAAAAATGGAAAAAAAAAATTAATTTTTTCGTCAAAATTAAGATTTGTCAAAAAATGAGAAAATAACGTTTTTTTCGTCAACAATCAGATTAGTCAGAAAATGGGAAAATAAAGTATTTTTCGACAAAAATCAGATGTGACAAAAAATGGCAAAATAACGGTTTCTTCGACCAAAATCAAATTTGGCAAAAAATGGCAAAAATATCGGTTTTTCGTCAAAATTCAGATTTGTCATAAAATGGAAAAGTAACAAATGGCAATATAACGTTTTTTTTCGTCAAAAAATCAGATGTGTCCAAAAATGGCAAAAAAAACTGTTTCTTCCGACAAATAATCAGATATGTGAAAAAGTGGCGAAATTAGCGGTTATTCCGACAAAAATTAGTTTTGCCAAAAAAAAAGTTTTTTTCGTTAAAAATCAGTTGTGTCTAAAAAATGAAAAAGTAACGGTTTTTTTCGACAAAAATTAGATTTGTTCAAAAATGTCAAAAATAACTGTTTTTTCGTTCAAATTCAGATTTGTCATAAAATGGCAAAGTAACGGCTTTTTTATCGACAAAAATCCGGTTTATCAAAAAAATGGAACAAAAAACAAAGAATGTTTTTAACGATAAAAAATCATATATGTCAATAAGATGCGAAAATAGCGGTTATGCCGACAAAAATAAGATTTGCCAAAAAATGGCAAAATAAAGATTTTTCGTCAAAAAACAGATGTGTCTAAAAAATGACATAGTAACGGTCTTTTTTTCGACAAAAATCAGATTTGTCCAAAAATGTAAAAAATAACGTTTTTTTTCGTCAAAAATCACATGTGGCAAAAAATGGCAAAATAACGGTTTTTTCGATAAAAATCAGAAATGCCCAAAAATTGTAAAAATATCGGTTTTTCCGATAAAAATCAGATTTGTCCAAAAATGTCAAAAATAACTGGTTTTTTTTCGTTTGTCAAAAATAGCAAAATAACGGTTTTTTCCGACAAAAATCAGATTTGTCCAAAAATGTAAAAAAAAACTGTTTTTCTTGTCAAAATTCAGATTTGTCAAAATATGACAAAAAAACCGGTTTTTTTCGACAAAAATAAGATATGTCAAAAAATGTAAAAAAAAAAAAAACGTTTTTTATTCGACAAAAATAAGAATGTCAGCAAGTGGGAAAAAAATTAATTTTTTTGTCAAAACGCAAATTTCACAAAAAATGGGAAAATAACGTTTTTTTCCGACAAAAAATCAGATTTGTCCAAAAATGGCAAAAATAATGGTTTTTTAAAATTCAAATTTGTCAAAAAATGGCAAAATAACGGGTTTCTTTCGTCAAAAATCACCTGTGTCAAAAAATGGCAAAATACGGGCTTTTTTTCGATAAAAATCAGAATTGTCCAAAAATTTTAAAAATAACGGTTTTTTCGTCAAAATTCAGATTTGTCAACAAATGGCAAAATAATTTTTTATCGACAAAATTCAGATTTGTCCAAAAATGGCAAAATAAAGTTTTTTCGTCAAATGTCAGATGTGTCTAAAAAATGACAAAGTAACGGTTTTTTTCGACAAAAATCAGATTTGTCCAAAAATGGCTAAAATAATGCTTTTTTAAATTCAGATTTGTCAAAAAATGGCAAAATAACGGGTTTTTCTTCATAAATCAGGATAGTCAAACAAATGGAACAAAAAAAAATTTATTTCCCGACAAAAAATCACATAAGTCAATAAGTGGCGACAATAGCGGTTATGCCGACAAAATCAGATTTGCCAAAAAAAGGCAAAATAAATTTTTTTCGTCCAATATCCGATGTGTCTAAAAAATGACAAAGTAACGGTTTTTTCGACAAAAATGTGATTTCTCCAAAAATGTCAATAATAACGATTTTTTGTCAAAATTCAGATTTGTCACAAAATGGCACAATAACGTTTTTTTCGACAAAAATCAGATTTGTCAAAAAATGGCAAAATAACGTTTTTTTGTTTCTACAAAATTCAGATTTGTCAAAAAAGGGCAAAAAACGTATAATCTCAGATTTGTCAAAATATTGCAAAATAACGTTTTTTTTTACAGAAATCACATTTGGCAAATAATGTAAAAAAAAAAACATTTTTTTCCGACAAAAATAAGATATGTCAACAAGTGGGAAAAAAAATGAATTTTTTTGTCAAAACTCAGATTTGTCAAAAAATGCGATAAATAGGTTTTTTCCGACAAAAATCAGAATTGTCCAAAAATTGTACAAATACTGTTTTTTCTTCAAAATTCAGATTTGTCAACAAATGTCAAAAAAAACGATTTTTTTCCGACAAAAATAAAAAAATGGAAAAAAAAAAATTAATTTTTTCGTCAAAATTAAGATTTGTCAAAAAATGAGAAAATAACGTTTTTTTCGTCAACAATCAGATTAGTCAGAAAATGGGAAAATAAAGTATTTTTCGACAAAAATCAGATGTGACAAAAAATGGCAAAATAACGGTTTCTTCGACCAAAATCAAATTTGGCAAAAAATGGCAAAAATATCGGTTTTTCGTCAAAATTCAGATTTGTCATAAAATGGAAAAGTAACAAATGGCAATATAACGTTTTTTTTTCGTCAAAAAATCAGATGTGTCCAAAAATGGCAAAAAAAACTGTTTCTTCCGACAAATAATCAGATATGTGAAAAAAGTGGCGAAATTAGCGGTTATTCCGACAAAAATTAGTTTTGCCAAAAAAAAAGTTTTTTTCGTTAAAAATCAGTTGTGTCTAAAAAATGAAAAAGTAACGGTTTTTTTCGACAAAAATTAGATTTGTTCAAAAATGTCAAAAATAACTGTTTTTTTCGTTCAAATTCAGATTTGTCATAAAATGGCAAAGTAACGGCTTTTTTATCGACAAAAATCCGGTTTATCAAAAAATGGAACAAAAAACAAAGAATGTTTTTAACGATAAAAAATCATATATGTCAATAAGATGCGAAAATAGCGGTTATGCCGACAAAAATAAGATTTGCCAAAAAATGGCAAAATAAAGATTTTTCGTCAAAAAACAGATGTGTCTAAAAAATGACATAGTAACGGTCTTTTTTTCGACAAAAATCAGATTTGTCCAAAAATGTAAAAAATAACGTTTTTTTTCGTCAAAAATCACATGTGGCAAAAAATGGCAAAATAACGGTTTTTTCGATAAAAATCAGAAATGCCCAAAAATTGTAAAAATATCGGTTTTTCCGATAAAAATCAGATTTGTCCAAAAATGTCAAAAATAACTGGTTTTTTTTTTTTGTCAAAAATCAGATATGTCAAAAATAGCAAAATAACGGTTTTTTTCCGACAAAAATCAGATTTGTCCAAAAATGTAAAAAAAAACTGTTTTTCTTGTCAAAATTCAGATTTGTCAAAATATGACAAAAAACCGGTTTTTTTTCGACAAAAATAAGATATGTCAAAAAATGTAAAAAAAAAAAAAACGTTTTTTATTCGACAAAAATAAGAATGTCAGCAAGTGGGAAAAAAATTAATTTTTTTGTCAAAACGCAAATTTCACAAAAAATGGGAAAATAACGTTTTTTTCCGACAAAAAATCAGATTTGTCCAAAAATGGCAAAAATAATGGTTTTTTAAAATTCAAATTTGTCAAAAAATGGCAAAATAACGGGTTTCTTTCGTCAAAAATCACCTGTGTCAAAAAATGGCAAAATACGGGCTTTTTTCGATAAAAATCAGAATTGTCCAAAAATTTTAAAAATAACGGTTTTTTCGTCAAAATTCAGATTTGTCAACAAATGGCAAAATAATTTTTTATCGACAAAATTCAGATTTGTCCAAAAATGGCAAAATAAAGTTTTTTTCGTCAAATGTCAGATGTGTCTAAAAAATGACAAAGTAACGGTTTTTTTCGACAAAAATCAGATTTGTCCAAAAATGGCTAAAATAATGCTTTTTTTCCAAATTCAGATTTGTCAAAAAATGGCAAAATAACGGGTTTTTTTCGACATAAATCAGGATAGTCAAACAAATGGAACAAAAAAAATTTTTTTCCCGACAAAAAATCACATAAGTCAATAAGTGGCGAAAATAGCGGTTATGCCGACAAAAATAAGATTTGCCAAAAAATGGCAAAATAAAGATTTTTCGTCAAAAAACAGATGTGTCTAAAAAATGACATAGTAACGGTCTTTTTTCGACAAAAATCAGATTTGTCCAAAAATGTAAAAAATAACGTTTTTTTTCGTCAAAAATCACATGTGGCAAAAAATGGCAAAATAACGGTTTTTTTCGATAAAAATCAGAAATGCCCAAAAATTGTAAAAATATCGGTTTTTCCGATAAAAATCAGATTTGTCCAAAAATGTCAAAAATAACTGTTTTTTTTTTGTCAAAAATCAGATTTGTCAAAAATAGCAAAATAACGTTTTTTTCCGACAAAAAATCAGATTTGTCCAAAAATGGCAAAAATAATGGTTTTTTCAAAATTCAAATTTGTCAAAAAATGGCAAAATAACGGGTTTCTTTCGTCAAAAATCACCTGTGTCAAAAAATGGCAAAATACGGGCTTTTTTCGATAAAAATCAGAATTGTCCAAAAATTTTAAAAATAACGGTTTTTTTCGTCAAAATTCAGATTTGTCAACAAATGGCAAAATAATTTTTTATCGACAAAATTCAGATTTGTCCAAAAATGGCAAAATAAAGTTTTTTCGTCAAATGTCAGATGTGTCTAAAAAATGACAAAGTAACGGTTTTTTTCGACAAAAATCAGATTTGTCCAAAAATGGCTAAAATAATGCTTTTTTAAATTCAGATTTGTCAAAAAATGGCAAAATAACGGGTTTTTTTCGACATAAATCAGGATAGTCAAACAAATGGAACAAAAAAAAATTTATTTCCCGACAAAAAATCACATAAGTCAATAAGTGGCGAAAATAGCGGTTATGCCGACAAAAATAAGATTTGCCAAAAAATGGCAAAATAAAGATTTTTCGTCAAAAAACAGATGTGTCTAAAAAATGACATAGTAACGGTCTTTTTTTCGACAAAAATCAGATTTGTCCAAAAATGTAAAAAATAACGTTTTTTTCGTCAAAAATCACATGTGGCAAAAAATGGCAAAATAACGGTTTTTTTCGATAAAAATCAGAAATGCCCAAAAATTGTAAAAATATCGGTTTTTCCGATAAAAATCAGATTTGTCCAAAAATGTCAAAAATAACTGTTTTTTTTTTGTCAAAAATCAGATATGTCAAAAATAGCAAAATAACGGTTTTTTCCGACAAAAATCAGATTTGTCCAAAAATGTAAAAAAAAACTGTTTTTCTTGTCAAAATTCAGATTTGTCAAAATATGACAAAAAACCGGTTTTTTTCGACAAAAATAAGATATGTCAAAAAATGTAAAAAAAAAAAAACGTTTTTTATTCGACAAAAATAAGAATGTCAGCAAGTGGGAAAAAAATTAATTTTTTTTGTCAAAACGCAAATTTCACAAAAAATGGGAAAATAACGTTTTTTTTCCACAAAAAATCAGATTTGTCCAAAAATGGCAAAAATAATGGTTTTTTAAAATTCAAATTTGTCAAAAAATGGCAAAATAACGGGTTTCTTTCGTCAAAAATCACCTGTGTCAAAAAATGACAAAATATGGTCTTTTTTCGATAAAAATCAGAATTGTCCAAAAATTTTAAAAATAACGGTTTTTTTCGTCAAAATTCAGATTTGTCAACAAATGGCAAAATAATTTTTTATCGTCAAATGTCAGATGTGTCTAAAAAATGACAAAGTAACGGTTTTTTTCGACAAAAATCAGATTTGTCGAAAAATGGCTAAAATAATGCTTTTTTAAATTCAGATTTGTCAAAAAATGGCAAAATAACGGTTTTTTTCGACAAAAATCAGTTTTGTCAAATAATGGCAAAGTAACGGTTTTTTTCGACAAATATCTGGTTTTTCAAACAATGGGACAACAAAACGGTTTTTCTCGAAAAAAATCAGATTTGTCCAAAAATGGTTTTATTCGTTAAAAATCAGATGTGACAAAAATTGGCAAAATAACGGTTTCTTCGACCAAATTCAAATTTGTCAACAAATGGCAAAAATATCGGTTGTTCGTCAAAATTCAGATTAGTCTTAAAATGGAAAGTAACAAATGGAAATATAACGTTTTTTTTCGCCAAAAATCAGTTTTGCGAAAAAAAAGTTTTTTTTCGTCAAAAATCAGATGTGTCTAAAAAATGAAAAATGTCAAAAATAACGGTTTTTTCGTTAAAATTCAGATTTGTCATAAAATGGCAAAATAACGTTTTTTTGTTTCTACAAAAATCAGATTTGTCAAAAAAGGGCAAAAAACGTATAATCTCAGATTTGTCAAAATATTGCAAAATAACGTTTTTTTTACAGAAATCACATTTGGCAAATAATGTAAAAAAAAAACATTTTTTTCCGACAAAAATAAGATATGTCAACAAGTGGGAAAAAAATGAATTTTTTTGTCAAAACTCAGATTTGTCAAAAAATGCGATAAATAGGTTTTTTCCGACAAAAATCAGAATTGTCCAAAAAATTGTACAAATACTGTTTTTTCTTCAAAATTCAGATTTGTCAACAAATGGCAAAAAAAACGTTTTTTTTTTCGACAAAAATCAGATAAGTCAGAAAATGGGATAATAACGGTTTTTTTCGACAAAAATCAGATATGTCCAAAAATGTCAAAAAAAAGTTTTTTTTCCGACAAAAATAAAAAATGGGAAAAAAAATAATTTTTTCGTCAAAATTAAGATTTGTCAAAAAATGAGAAAATAACGTTTTTTTCGTCTACAATCAGATTAGTCAGAAAATGGGATAATAAAGTTTTTTTCGACAAAAATCAGATGTGACAAAAAATGGCAAAATAACGGTTTCTTCGACCAAAATCAAATTTGGCAAAAAATGGCAAAAATATCGGTTTTTCGTCAAAATTCAGATTTGTCATAAAATGGAAAAGTAACAAATGGCAATATAACGTTTTTTTTTCGTCAAAAATCAGATGTGTCCAAAAATGGCAAAAAAACTGTTTCTTCCGACAAATAATCAGATATGTGAAAAAGTGGCGAAATTAGCGGTTATTCCGACAAAAATTAGTTTTGCCAAAAAAAAAAGTTTTTTTCGTTAAAAACCAGTTCTGTCTAAAAAATGAAAAAGTAACGGTTTTTTTTCGACAAAAATTAGATTTGTTCAAAAATGTCAAAAATAACTGTTTTTTCGTTCAAATTCAGATTTGTCATAAAATGGCAAAGTAACGGCTTTTTTTATCGACAAAAATCCGGTTTATCAAAAAATGGAACAAAAAACAAAGAATGTTTTTAACGATAAAAAATCATATATGTCAATAAGATGCGAAAATAGCGGTTATGCCGACAAAAATAAGATTTGCCAAAAAATGGCAAAATAAAGATTTTTTCGTCAAAAAACAGATGTGTCTAAAAAATGACATAGTAACGGTCTTTTTTTCGACAAAAAATCAGATTTGTCCAAAAATTTAAAAAATAACGATTTTTTCGTCAAAAATCACCTGTGTCAAAAAATGACAAAATACGGTCTTTTTTCGATAAAAATCAGAATTGTCCAAAAATTTTAAAAATAACGGTTTTTTCGTCAAAATTCAGATTTGTCAACAAATGGCAAAATAATTTTTTATCGACAAAATTCAGATTTGTCCAAAAATGGCAAAATAAAGTTTTTTCGTCAAATGTCAGATGTGTCTAAAAAATGACAAAGGAACGGTTTTTTTCGACAAAAATCAGATTTGTCCAAAAATGGCTAAAATAATGCTTTTTTTAAAAAATTCAGATTTGTCAAAAAATGGCAAAATAACGGGTTTTTTTCGACATAAATCAGGATAGTCAAACAAATGGAACAAAAAAAATTTATTTTCCGACAAAAAATCACATAAGTCAATAAGTGGCGAAAATAGCGGTTATGCCGACAAAAATCAGATTTTCCAAAAAAAAAAAGCAAAATAAATTTTTTTTTTTCAAAATCCGATGTGTCTAAAAAATGACAAAGTAACGGTTTTTTCGACAAAAATGTGATTTCTCCAAAAATGTCAATAATAACGATTTTTTTGTCAAAATTCAGATTTGTCACAAAATGGCACAATAACGTTTTTTTCGACAAAAATCAGATTTGTCAAAAAATGGCAAAATAACAAAATAACGTTTTTTTTACAAAATAAGATTTGTCAAAAAAAATGGCAAAATAACGTTTTTTTTCCTACAAAAATCAGATTTGTCAAAAAAAAAACGTATAATCTCAGATTTGTCAAAATATTGCAAAATAACGTTTTTTTTTTACAGAAATAACATTTGGCAAATAATGTAAAAAAAAAAACATTTTTTTCCGACAAAAAATAAGATATGTCAACAAGTGGGAAAAAAATGAATTTTTTTGTCAAAACTCAGATTTGTCAAAAAATGCGATAAATAGGTTTTTTCCGACAAAAATCAGAATTGTCCAAAAATTGTACAAATACTGTTTTTTCGTCAAAATTCAGATTTGTCAACAAATGGCAAAAAAACGTTTTTTTTCGACAAAAATCAGATAAGTCAGAAAATGGGAAAATAACGGTTTTTTTCGACAAAAAATCAGATATGTCTAAAAATGGCAAAAATAACGGGGTTTTCAACAAAAATCAGATTTGTCAAGAATGGCAAAATAGTGGTATTTTCGACAAAAATCAAATTTGATAAAAAATGGAAAATAAAAATTATTTAAATAACGTGTTATTTCATCAAAACAAAAGATGTGTCAAAAATGACAAAATAACGTTTTTTTCGTCAAAACAAAAGATTTGTTAAAAAATTACAAAATAACAATTTTTCGACAAAAATCAGATTTCTCAAAAAATGGCAAGAAAAAACGTTTTTTTTCCGACATATGTAAAATCAGATATGTCAAAATTCGCGAAAATAGCGGTTATTCGGACAAAAATCAGATTTGTTAAAAAATGGCAAAAGCAACGATTTTTTCGTCAAAATTTTTCAAAAACCAAAAAACGGTTTTTTCAAAAAATCAAATTTGTCAAAAAATGGCAAAATAAAAAAACGGTTTTTTTTCCGACAAAAATCAAAATTGTCAAAAAATAAAAACAAATTTCTCAAAAAAATCAAAATATTTCAGATTTGTCAAGAATGGCAAAATAGCGGTTTTTTCGACAAAAATCTGGTTTGCCAAAAAATGAAAAAAAAAATTAATTTGTTTGTCAAAATTCAAATTTGTTAAAAAATGGCAAAATAGCGCTTTTTTCGACAAAAAAATCAGATTTGTCAAAATATGGCTAAAATAACGTTTTTCTCGATAAAAAATCAGATTTGTCCAAAAGTTGCAAAAAAATTTTTTCCGACAAAAGTTAAATTTATCAAAAAATGTCAAAATAACGGGTTTTTTTTTAACAAAAATGAGATTCGTCAAAAAGTGGCAAAAATAACGTTTTTTTCGACAAATATCAGATATGTCAATAAATTGCAAAAATATCGGTTTTTTAGACAAAAACCAAATTTGTCAAAATACGAAAAAAAAAATTTTTTTTTTTTCAAAATTCTGATTTGTTAAAAATTACAAAATATCGGTTTTTTTCGATAAAAATCAGATTTGTCCAAAACTGGGAAAAAAAAACGGTATTTCTTCCGTCAAAAATCAAATTTATCAAAAAATGGCAAAATAACGGGATTTTCAACAAAAATCAGATTTGTCAAAAAATAGCAAAAATAACGGTATTTTCGACAAAATCGGATTTGTCAAAAAATGGCATAGTACCGGATTTTTTCGACAAAAATCAGATTTGTCAAAAAAAAAAATAACGGTTTTTTCCAACAAAAACCAAATTTGTCCAAAAATGGAAAAAAAAATTTTTTTCAAATTTCAGATTTGTCAAGAATGGCAAAATAACGGTTTTTCCGACAAAAATTTGATAAAAAATGGAAACAAATTAATTTTTTTCTCAAAATTCAGATATATCAAAAAAGGGCAAAATAACGCTTTTTCCGACAAAAAATCAAATTTGATAAAAAATGGAAAAAAAAATTATTTAAATAACGTGTTTTTTCGTCAAAACAAAAGATATGTCAAAAAATGACAAAATAACGTTTTTTCGTCAAAACAAAAAATTTGTTAATCGGATTTTTTCGACAAAAATCAGAATTGTCAAAAAATGGCAAACAAAGAACGACATTTTTTCCGACAAAAATCAAAATTGTCAAAAAATTGCAAAATAACAGTTCTTTCCAACAAAATCCAAATTTGTCAAAAATGGAAAAACAAAAAATTTTTTTTTTAAATTTCAGATTTGTCAAGAATATCAAAATAGCAGTTTTTTCGACAAAAAACAAGTTTGCCAAAAAATTAAAAAAAAATTAATTTTTTTGTCAAAATTCAAATTTGTCAAAAAATGGCAAAATAGCGATTGTTTTTCGACAAAAATCAAATTTATCAAAAAATGGCAAAAATAACGGTTTTTTCGACAAAAATCAGATTTGTCAAAAATGAAAAAAAAAACGGTTTTATTTTCGACAAAATTCAGATATGTCAAAAAATGGCAAAAATAACGGTTTTTTCGACAAAAATCAAATTTGTCCAAAACTGGGAAAAAAAAATATTTTTTTTTTCGTCAAAAATCAAATTGATCAAAAAATGGCAAAATAACGGGGTTTTCAAAACAAAAATCAGATTTCTCAAAAAAATACAAAAAAAAACGGTTTTTTCCGACATGTGTAAAATCAAATATGTCAAAATGGCGCGAAAATAGCGGTTATTCCGACAAAAATAATGGGTTTTTTCGTCAAAACAAAAGATTTAGCAAAAAATGACAAAATAACATTTTTTTCGACAAAACAAAAGATTTTCCAAGAAATGACAATATAACATTTTTTCGACAAAAATCAGATTTTTAAAAAAATGGCAAAAAAAAACGTTTTTTTCCGACATATGTAAAATCAGATATGTCAAAAAGGCGCGAAAATAGCGGTTCTTCCGAAAAAAATCAGATTTGTTAAAAAATGGCAAAAATAACGGTGTTTTCGTCAAAATTCATATTTTTCAAAAATGAAAAAAAAACGGTTTTTAAAAAAGTTATTTTCGACAAAAATCAGATTTGTCTAAAAATGGCAAAATAACGGTTTTTTCGACAAAAATCAAATTTGTCCAAAACTGGGGAAAAAAAACGGTTTTTTTTTCGTCAAAAATCAAATTGATCAAAAAATGGCAAAATAACGGGGTTTTCAACAAAAATCAGATTTGTCAAGAATGGCAAAATAGCGGTTTTTTCGACAAAAATTTTTCAAAATGTAAAAAAAATCAGATTTGTTGTCAAAAAATGGCAAAATAACGTTTTTTTTCGACAAAAAATCAGATTTGTCCAAAAATAATTTGCAAAAAAAAAACGGTTTTTTTCAAAAAAAATGTCAAAAATAAAAAACGGTTTTTCCGACAAAAATCAGATTTGTCAAAAAATGGCAAAAATTTTTTTTCGACAAAAATCAAATTTATCAAAAAATGTCAAAAAAACGGGTTTTTTTTCGCAAAAATCAGATTCGTCAAAAAATGGCAAAAATAACGGTTTTTTCGACAAATAATCAGATATGTCAATAAATTGCAAAAATATCAGTTTTTTCGACAAAAATCAGATTTGTCAAAAATTTGAAAATATCGGTTTTTTTTCGACAAAAATCAGTTATTTTAAAAAATGGCAAAATAACGGGTTTTTCGTCATAACAAAAAGATTTGTCAAAAATGACAATATAACGTTTTTTTCGTCAAAACAAAAGATTTGCCAAAAAATGACAAAATAACGTTTTTTCGACAAAAATCAGATTTCTCAAAAAATGGCAAAAAAAATGGTTTTTTCCGACATATGTAAAATCAGATATGTTAAAAAGCGCGAAAATAGCGGGTTTTCCGAAAAAAATCAGATTTGTTAAAAAATGGCAAAAATAACGGTGTTTTCGTCAAAATTCATATTTTTCAAAAATGACAAAAAAAACGGTTTTATTTTCGACAAAATTCAGATATGTCTAAAAATGGCAAAAATAACGGGGTTTTCAACAAAAATCAGATTTGTCAAGAATGGCAAAATAGTGGTATTTTCGACAAAAATCAAATTTGATAAAAAATGGAAAATAAAAATTATTTAAATAACGTGTTATTTCATCAAAACAAAAGATGTGTCAAAAATGACAAAATAACGTTTTTTTCGTCAAAACAAAAGATTTGTTAAAAAATTACAAAATAACAATTTTTCGACAAAAATCAAATTTCTCAAAAAATGGCAAGAAAAAACGTTTTTTTTTCCGACATATGTAAAATCAGATATGTCAAAATTCGCGAAAATAGCGGTTATTCGGACAAAAATCAGATTTGTTAAAAAATGGCAAAAGCAACGATTTTTTCGTCAAAATTCAGATTGGTCAAAATATGCCAAAATAACGGTTTTTTTTCGACAAAAATCAAATTTGATAAAAAAAGGGAAAAAAAATTATCTTAAACTGGCAAAAAAAACCGGTTTTTTTTCCGACAAAAATCAAATTTATCAAAAAATGGAAAATAACGGGTTTTTTTTAACAAAAATCAGATTCGTCAAAAAATGGCAAAAAAAACGGCATTTTTTCCGACAAAAATCAAAATTGTCAAAAAATGGCAAAATAACGGTTTTTTCCAACAAAATCCAAATTTCTCAAAAAATATTTCAGATTTGTCAAGAATGGCAAAATAGCGGTTTTTTCGACAAAAATCTGGTTTGCCAAAAAATGAAAAAAAAAATTAATTTGTTTGTCAAAATTCAAATTTGTTAAAAAATGGCAAAATAGCGCTTTTTTCGACAAAAAATCAGATTTGTCAAAATATGGCTAAAATAACGTTTTTCTCGATAAAAAAATCAGATTTGTCCAAAAGTTGCAAAAAAACGGTTTTTTCCGACAAAAGTTAAATTTATCAAAAAATGTCAAAATAACGGGTTTTTTTTTAACAAAAATGAGATTCGTCAAAAAGTGGCAAAAATAACGTTTTTTTCGACAAATATCAGATATGTCAATAAATTGCAAAAATATCGGTTTTTTAGACAAAAACCAAATTTGTCAAAATACGAAAAAAAAATTTTTTTTTTTTCAAAATTCTGATTTGTTAAAAATTACAAAATATCGGTTTTTTTCGATAAAAATCAGATTTGTCCAAAACTGGGAAAAAAAACGGTATTTCTTCCGTCAAAAATCAAATTTATCAAAAAATGGCAAAATAACGGGATTTTCAACAAAAATCAGATTTGTCAAAAAATAGCAAAAATAACGGTATTTTCGACAAAATCGGATTTGTCAAAAAATGGCATAGTACCGGATTTTTTCGACAAAAATCAGATTTGTCAAAAAAAAAAATAACGGTTTTTTCCAACAAAAACCAAATTTGTCCAAAAATGGAAAAAAAATTTTTTTTCAAATTTCAGATTTGTCAAGAATGGCAAAATAACGGTTTTTCCGACAAAAATTTGATAAAAAATGGAAACAAATTAATTTTTTTCTCAAAATTCAGATATATCAAAAAAGGGCAAAATAACGCTTTTTCCGACAAAAAATCAAATTTGATAAAAAATGGAAAAAAAAATTATTTAAATAACGTGTTTTTTCGTCAAAACAAAAGATATGTCAAAAAATGACAAAATAACGTTTTTTCGTCAAAACAAAAAATTTGTTAATCGGATTTTTTCGACAAAAATCAGAATTGTCAAAAAATGGCAAACAAAGAACGACATTTTTTCCGACAAAAATCAAAATTGTCAAAAAATTGCAAAATAACAGTTCTTTCCAACAAAATCCAAATTTGTCAAAAATGGAAAAACAAAAAATTTTTTTTTTAAATTTCAGATTTGTCAAGAATATCAAAATAGCAGTTTTTTCGACAAAAAACAAGTTTGCCAAAAAATTAAAAAAATTAAAATTTTTTTGTCAAAATTCAAATTTGTCAAAAAATGGCAAAATAGCGATTGTTTTTCGACAAAAATCAAATTTATCAAAAAATGGCAAAATAACGGTTTTTTTCGACAAAAATCAGATTTGTCAAAACATACGGTTTTTTTCGACAAAAATCAGATATGTCAAAAAATGGCAAAATAACGGGTTTTTTCGTCAAAACAAAAGATCAGATTTCTCAAAAAAATACATAAAAACGGTTTTTTCCGACATGTGTAAAATCAAATATGTCAAAATGGCGCGAAAATAGCGGTTATTCCGACAAAAATAACGGGTTTTTTCGTAAAAACAAAAGATTTAGCAAAAACTGACAAAATAACATTTTTTTCGACAAAACAAAAGATTTTCTAAGAAATGACAATATAACATTTTTTCGACAAAAATCAGATTTTTAAAAAAATGGCAAAAAAAAAACGTTTTTTTCCGACATATGTAAAATCAGATATGTCAAAAAGCCGCGAAAATAGCGGTTCTTCCGAAAAATTATTTTTTTTTTTCAAAATTCTGACTTGTCAAAAATTGCAAATATCGGTTATTTTGGACAAAAATCAGATATGTCAAAAATGGCAAAAGAACGATTTTTTCGACAAAAAATCAGATTTGTCAAAAATTGGAAAATATCGGTTTTTTTCGACAAAAATCAGTTTTTTTAAAAAATGGCAAAATAACGGGTTTTTCGTCATAACAAAAGATTTGTCAAAAATGACAATATAACGTTTTTTTCGACAAAACAAAAGATCAGATTTCTCAAAAAAATACAAAAAAACGGTTTTTTCCGACATGTGTAAAATCAAATATGTCAAAAAATGGCAAAAAAAATCAAACGGTTTTTTTCGACAAAAATCAGATTTGTCAAAAAAATAAACATTTTAAAAAAAATTTTTCAAAAAAAAAAAAAACGGTTTTTCAAAAAAAAAAAAAAATCAAATTTGTCAAAAAATGGCAAAATTTTTTTCCGAAAAAATCAGATTTGTCAAAAAATGGCAAAAATAACGGTGTTTTCGTCAAAAATCATAGATTTTTCAAAAATGGCAAAAATAAACGGTTTTATTTTCGACAAAAATCAGATTTGTCAAAAAATGGCAAAAATAACGGTTTTTTCGACAAAAATCAAATTTGTCCAAAAATGGGAAAAAAAACGGTTTTTTTTCGACAAAAATCAAATTTGTCAAAAAATGGCAAAATAACGGTTTTTTCAACAAAAATCAGATTTTTTGTCAAAAAATGGCAAAAAAAAATAACATTTTTCGACAAAAATCAGATTTGTCAAAAAATGGCAAAATAACGTTTTTTTCGACAAAAAATCAGATTTGTCAAAAAATGGCAAAAAAAACGTTTTTTTTCGACAAAAAAATCAGATTTGTCAAAAAATGGCAAAAATAACGGTTTTTTTCGACAAAAATCAGATTTGTCAAAAAATGGCAAAAATAACGGTTTTTTCGACAAAAATCAGATTTTTCAAAAATGATTTTCGCAAAAAAATCAAAAATGGCAAAAATAACGGTTTTTTTCGACAAAAATCAGATTTGTCAAAAAATGGCAAAGGTTTTTTTTCGACAAAATTCAGATATGTCTAAAAATGGCAAAAATAACGGTTTTTTTCGACAAAAATCAAATTTGTCAAAAACTGGGAAAAAAACGGTTTTTTTTTCGTCAAAAATCAAATTGATCAAAAAATGGCAAAATAACGGGTTTTTCGACAAAAATCAGATTTGTCAAAAAATGGCAAAATAAACGGTTTTTTCCGACATAAAATCAGATATGTAAAAAAATGGCAAAAAATAGCGGGTTTTTCCGAAAAAATCAGATTTGTCAAAAAATGGCAAAAATAACGGTTTTTTCGTCAAAAATCAAATTTGTCAAAAAATGACAAAATAAAACGGTTTTATTTTTCGAAAAAATTCAGATTTGTCTAAAAATGGCAAAATAACGTTTTTTTGCAAAAAATGCAAAATAACAAAAAAATCAGATTTGTCAAAAAATGGCAAAAATAACGGTTTTTTCGACAAAAATCAAATTTGATAAAAAATGGAAAATAAAAATTATTTAAATAACGTGTTATTTCATCAAAACAAAAGATGTGTCAAAAATGACAAAATAACGTTTTTTTCGTCAAAACAAAAGATTTGTTAAAAAATTACAAAATAACAATTTTTCGACAAAAATCAAATTTCTCAAAAAATGGCAAGAAAAAACGTTTTTTTTCGACATATGTAAAATCAGATATGTCAAAAATTGCGAAAATAGCGGTTATTCGGACAAAAATCAGATTTGTTAAAAAATGGCAAAAGCAACAATTTTTTCGTCAAAATTCAGATTTGTCAAAATATGCCAAAATAACGGTTTTTTTTCGACAAAAATCAAATTTGATAAAAAAAGGAAAAAAAAAATTTATTTTCAAAACTGCAAAAAAAACAAAAAACGGTATTTTTTCAAAAAAAATCAAATTTATCAAAAAATGGAAAATAACGGGTTTTTTTTCGACAAAAATCAAAATTCGTCAAAAAATGGCAAAATAACGGTTTTTTCCGACAAAAATCAAATTTGTCAAAAAATGGCAAAAAAAACGGTTTTTTTCGACAAAATTCAGATTTGTCAAAAATGGCAAAATAGCGGTTTTTCGACAAAAATTTGACAAAAATCTGGTTTGCCAAAAAATGAAAAAAAAAATTAATTTGTTTGTCAAAATTCAAATTTGTTAAAAAATGGCAAAATAGCGGTTTTTTCGACAAAAAATCAGATTTGTCAAAATATGGCTAAAATAACGTTTTTTTCGATAAAAAATCAGATTTGTCCAAAAGTTGCAAAAAAAACGGTTTTTTTCCGACAAAAGTTAAATTTATCAAAAAATGTCAAAATAACGGGTTTTTTTTAACAAAAATGAGATTCGTCAAAAAATGGCAAAAATAACGGTTTTTTCGACAAATATCAGATATGTCAATAAATGGCAAAAATATCGGTTTTTCAGACAAAAACCAAATTTGTCAAAAAACGGAAAAAAAAATAATTTTTTTTTCAAAATTCTGATTTGTTAAAAATTTCAAAATATCGGTTTTTTTCGACAAAAATCAGATTTGTCAAAAAATGGCAAAAAAAAACGGTTTTTTTCCGTCAAAAATCAGATTTGTCAAAAAATGGCAAAATAACGGTTTTTTCGACAAAAATCAGATTTGTCAAAAAATGGCAAAATAACGGGTTTTTTCGACAAAACAAAAGATTTGTCAAAAAATGACAATATAACGGTTTTTTCGTCAAAAAAAAAGATTTGTCAAAAAATACAAAATAACGTTTTTTTCGTCAAAACAAAAGATTTGTCAAAAAATGAAAATAATTTTTTCGACAAAAATCAGATTTGTCAAAAAATGGCAAAAAATAAACGGTTTTTTTTTCGACAAAAAATCAGATTTGTCAAAAAATGGCAAAAATAACGGTTTTTTCCGACAAAAATCAAATTTGTAAAAAAATGGCAAAAAAAAAGTTTTTTCGTCAAAAAACAGATTTGTCAAAAAATGACAAAATAACGTTTTTGTCAAAAAAAAACAGATTTGTCAAAAAATGACAAAATAACGTTTTTTTCGACAAAAATCAGATTTGTCAAAAAATGGCAAAAAAAAACGGTTTTTTCCGACAAAAAATCAAATTTGTCAAAAATGGCAAAATAACGGTTTTTTCCGACAAAAATCAGATTTGTCAAAAAATGGCAAAATAACGGTTTTTTCGACAAAAATCAGATTTGTCAAAAAATGGCAAAAAAAACGGTTTTTTTTTTCGACAAAAATCAAATTTGTCAAAAAATGGCAAAATAACGGGTTTTTCGTCAAAAAAAAAAAATATAACGGTTTTTTCGACAAAAAAGATTTGTCAAAAAATAACGGTTTTTTCGTCAAAAAAACAGATTTGTCAAAAAATGGCAAAATAACGGTTTTTTCCGACAAAAAAATCAAATTTGATAAAAAATGGAAAATAAAAATTATTTAAATAATCGGATTTTTCGTCAAAACAAAAGATTTATCAAAAAATGACAAAATAACAATTTTTCGTCAAAAAAAAAGATTTGTCAAAAAATGAAAAATAACAATTTTTCGACAAAAATCAGATTTTTCAAAAAATGGCAAAAAAAAACGGTTTTTTTTGACATTTGTAAAAATCAGATTTGTCAAAAAAAAAATAGCGGTTTTTCCGACAAAAAATCAGATTTGTCAAAAAATGGCAAAAATAACGGTTTTTTTCAAAGAATCAAAAATCAAATTTTGTCGAAAAAATGGAAAAAAACGGTTTTTTTTCGACAAAAATCAGATTTGTCAAAAAATGGCAAAAAAAAGGGATTTTTCCGACAAAAATCAAAATTGTCAAAAAATGGCAAAATAACGGTTTTTCCAAACAAAAATCAAATTTCTCAAAAAATGGAAAAAAAAAAGTTTTTTTTCGACATAAAATCAGATTTGTCAAAAATGGCAAAATAGCGGTTTTTTCGACAAAAATCAAATTTGTCAAAAAATGAAAAAAAAATTAATTTGTTTGTCAAAATCAAAAATTTGTCAAAAAATGGCAAAATAACGGTTTTTTTCGACAAAAATCAAATTTGTCAAAAAATGGCAAAAATAACGTTTTTTTCCGACAAAAAAATCAGATTTGTCAAAAAGTGCAAAATAACGGTTTTTTTCCGACAAAAATCAAATTTGTCAAAAAATGGCAAAATAACGGGTTTTTTTAACAAAAATCAGATTTGTCAAAAAATGGCAAAAAAAACGGTTTTTTTCGACAAAAATCAGATTTGTCAAAAAATGGCAAAAAAACGGTTTTTTCGACAAAAATCAAATTTGTCAAAAAATGGCAAAAAAAACGGTATTTTTTCGACAAAAATCAAATTTGTCAAAAAATGGCAAAATAACGGTTTTTTTCGACAAAAATCAGATTTGTCAAAAATGGCAAAATAACGGTTTTTTCGACAAAAAAATAAAAAATAAGTTTTTCCAAAAAATGAAAAAAAAATAATTTTTTCGTCAAAAATCAAATTTGTCAAAAAATGGCAAAATAACGGTTTTTTCGACAAAAATCAGATTTGTCAAAAAATGGCAAAATAACGGTTTTTTTCGACAAAAATCAGATTTGTCAAAAAATGGCAAAAATAACGGTTTTTTCCGACAAAAATCAAATTTGTCAAAAAATGGCAAAATAACGGTTTTTTCCGACAAAAATCAGATTTGTCAAAAAATGGCAAAAATAACGGTTTTTTCGACAAAATCAGATTTGTCAAAAAATGGCAAAAAAACGGTTTTTTTCGACAAAAAAATCAGATTTGTCAAAAATGGCAAAAATATCTTTTTTTTCCGACAAAATCAAAAATCAGATTTGTCAAAAAAATGGCAAAAAAACGGTTTTTTCGTCAAAAATCAGATTTGTCAAAAAATGGCAAAATAACGGTTTTTTTCCGACAAAAAACAGATTTGTCAAAAAATGACAAAATAACGTTTTTTCGACAAAAAACAGATTTGTCAAAAAATGGCAAAATAACGGTTTTTTTCCGACAAAAAATCAGATTTGTCAAAAAATGGCAAAAAAAACGGTTTTTCCGACAAAAATCAGATTTGTCAAAAAATGGCAAAAATAACGGTTTTTTCGTCAAAACTAAAAGATTTGTCAAAAAATGGCAAAAATAACGGTTTTTTCGACAAAAATCAGATTTGTCAAAAAATGGCAAAAAAAAAACGGTATTTTTTCGACAAAAAATCAGATTTGTCAAAAAATGGCAAAAATAACGTTTTTTCAAAAAAAATAAGATTTGTCAAAAAATGGCAAAAAATAACGTTTTTTTCGACAAAACAAAAGATTTGTCAAAAAATGACAAAATAACGTTTTTTCCGACAAAAATCAAATTTGTCAAAAAATGGCAAAAATAACGGTTTTTTTTCGACAAAAATCAGATTTGTCAAAAAATGGAAAAAAAAATAACGGTTTTTTTTCGACAAAAATCAGATTTGTCAAAAAATGGCAAAATAACGGTTTTTTCCGACAAAAATCAGATTTGTCAAAAAATGGCAAAAAAACGATTTTTTCGACAAAAATCAAGATTTGTCAAAAAATGGCAAAATAACGGTTTTTTTCCGTCAAAAACAAAAATTTGTCAAAAAATGACAAAATAACGGGTTTTTTCGTCAAAACAAAAGATTTGTCAAAAAATTCCAAAAAAACGGTTTTTTCGACAAAAACAGAATTTGTCAAAAAATGGCAAAATAACGGTTTTTTTCCGACAAAAATCAGATTTGTCAAAAAATGGCAAAAAAAACGGTTTTTTTTCCGACAAAAATCAAATTTGTCAAAAAATGGCAAAATAACGGTTTTTTCGAACAAAAAAAAGATTTGTCAAAAATGACAAAATAACGTTTTTTTCCGACAAAAATCAGATTTGTCAAAAAATGGCAAAATAAACGGTTTTTTTCGACAAAAAATCAGATTTGTCCAAAAATGGCAAAAAAACGGTCTTTTTCCCGACAAAAATCAAATTTGTTCAAAAAATGGCAAAAATAACGGGTTTTTTTCAACAAAAATCAGATTTGTCAAAAAATGGCAAAAAATAACGGTTTTTTCGACAAAAATCAGATTTGTCAAAAAATGGCAAAAAAATTTTTCGGTATCTATTTGTCAAAAAAAATAAAGTTTTTTCTAAAAAAAAGATTTGCAAAAAAAAAATAACGTTTTTTTTTTCAAAAATTCAGATTTGTCAAAAAATGAAAAAATAACGGTTTTTTTTGACAAAAATCAGATTTGTCAAAAAATGGCAAAAAACGGATTTTTCCGACAAAAATCAGATTTGTCAAAAAATGGAAAAAATAACGGTTTTTTTCGACAAAACATAAATTTGTCAAAAAATGGCAAAATAACGTTTTTTTCGACAAAAATCAGATTTGTCAAAAAATGACAAAATAACGGTTTTTTTCGACAAAAATCAGATTTGTCAAAAAATGGCAAAAATAACGGTTTTTTCGAAAAAAATCAGATTTGTCAAAAAATGGCAAAAAAAAAACGGTTTTTTTTCCGACAAAAATCAGATTTGTCAAAAAATGGCAAAATAACGGTTTTTTTCCGACAAAAATCAGATTTGTCAAAAAATGGCAAAATAACGATTTTTTCCGACAAAAATCAGATTTGTCAAAAAATGGCAAAAAAACGGTTTTTTCCGACAAAAATCAAATTTGTCAAAAAATGGCAAAATAACGGGTTTTTCGACAAAAATCAGATTTGTCAAAAAATGGCAAAAAAACGGTTTTTTTTCGACAAAAAATCAAATTTGTCAAAAAATGGCAAAATAACGGTTTTTTTCGACAAAAATCAGATTTGTCAAAAAATGGCAAAATAACGGTTTTTTCCAACAAAAATCAGATTTGTCAAAAAATGGCAAAATAACGGTTTTTTTTCGACAAAAATAAGATTTGTCAAAACTGGCAAAAAAACGGTTTTTTTCCGACAAAAATCAAATTTGTCAAAAAATGGCAAAATAACGGTTTTTTCCAACAAAAATCAGATTTGTCAAAAAATGAAAAAATAACGTTTTTTCGACAAAAAATCAGATTTGTCAAAAACTGGCAAAAAATAACGGTTTTTTTTTCCGACAAAAAAATCAAATTTGTCAAAAAATGGCAAAAATAACGGTTTTTTTCGAAAATCAAATTTGTCAAAAAATTTTTAAAAATGGCAAAAAACGGTTTTTTTCGACAAAAATCAGATTTGTCAAAAAATGGCAAAATAAACGTATTTTTTCGACAAAACATCAAGATTTGTCAAAAAATGGGAAAATAACGGTTTTTTTTCGTCAAAAAATCAAATTTGTCAAAAATGGTAAAATAACGTTTTTTTCGAAAAAAACAGATTTGTCAAAAATGGCAAAAAAAACGTTTTTTTCGACAAAAATCAAATTTGCCAAAAAATGGCAAAATAACGGGTTTTTCGACAAAAATCAGATTTGTCAAAAAATGGCAAAATAACGGTTTTTTTCGACAAAAATCAGATTTGTCAAAAACTGGAAAAAAACGGTTTTTTTCCGACAAAAATCAAATTTGTTAAAAAATGACAAAAATAACGGTCTTTTTTCGACAAAAATCAAATTTATCAAAAAATGGCAAAATAACGGGTTTTTCGACAAAAAATCAGATTTGTCAAAAAATGGCAAAATAACGGTTTTTTCGACAAAAATAAGATTTGTCAAAAAATGGCAAAATAAAAACGGTATTTTTTCCGACAAAAAACAAATTTATCAAAAAATGGCAAAATAACGGGTTTTTTTCAACAAAAATCAGATTTGTCAAAATGAAAAAACGTTTTTTCCGACAAAATTCAGATTTGTCCAAAACTGGCAAAAAAAAAACGGTATTTTTTCCGACAAAAATAAGATTTGTTAAAAAATGGCAAAAATAACGGTTTTTTTCATCAAAATTCACATATGTCATAAATGAAAAAATAGCGGTTATTCCGACAAAAATCAGATTTTTTAAAAAATGGCACAACGATTTTTCGTAAAAAATCAGATTTGTCAAAAAATGGCAAAAATAACGTTTTTTTCGTCAAAACAAAAGATTTGTCAAATATAGAGAATATAACGTTTTTTTCGTCAAAACAAAAAATTTGTCAAAAAATGATAAAATAACGTTTTATTTACAAAAATCAGATTTGTCCAAAACTGGCAAAAAAGAACGGTATTTTTTCCGACAAAAATCAGATTTGTTAAAAAATGGCAAAAATAACGGTTTTTTCATCAAAATTCACATATGTCATAAATGAAAAAATAGCGGTTATTCCGACAAAAATCAGATTTTTTAAAAAATGGCACAACGATTTTTCGTAAAAAATCAGATTTGTCAAAAAATGGCAAAATAACGTTTTTTTCGTCAAAACAAAAGATTTGTCAAATAATGAGAATATAACGTTTTTTTCGTCAAAACAAAAAATTTGTCAAAAAATGATAAAATAACGTTTTATTGACAAAAATCAGATTTGTCCAAAACTGGCAAAAAAAAACGGTATTTTTCCGACAAAAATCAAATTTGTTAAAAAATGGCAAAAAAAAAAAACGGTATTTTTTCCGACAAAAATCAAATTTATCAAAAAATGGCAAAATAACGGGTTTTTTCAACAAAAATCAGATTTGTCAAAAAATGGCAAAATAACGGTTTTTTTGGACAAAAATAAGATTTGTCCAAAACTGGAAAAAGAAAACGGTATTTTTTCCGACAAAAATCAAATTTGTTAAAAAATGACAAAAATAACGGTCTTTTTTTTCGACAAAAAATCAAATTTATCAAAAAATGGCAAAATAACGGGTTTTTCAACAAAAATCAGATTTGTCAAAAAATGGCAAAATAACGTTTTTCGACAAAATTCAGATTTGTCCAAAACTGGCAAAAAAAACGGTATTTTTTTCCGACAAAAATCAGATTTGTTAAAAAATGGCAAAAATAACGGTTTTTTCATCAAAATTCACATATGTCATAAATGAAAAAATAGCGGTTATTCCGACAAAAATCAGATTTTTTAAAAAAATGGCACAACGATTTTTTCGTAAAAAATCAGATTTGTCAAAAAATGGCAAAATAACGTTTTTTTCGTCAAAACAGTCAAAAAGATTTGTCAAATATAGAGAATATAACGTTTTTTTCGTCAAAACAAAAAATTTGTCAAAAAATGATAAAATAACGTTTTATTTACAAAAATCAGATTTGTCCAAAACTGGCAAAAAAGAACGGTATTTTTTCCGACAAAAATCAGATTTGTTAAAAAATGGCAAAAATAACGGTTTTTTCATCAAAATTCACATATGTCATAAATGAAAAAATAGCGGTTATTCCGACAAAAATCAGATTTTTTAAAAAATGGCACAACGATTTTTCGTAAAAAATCAGATTTGTCAAAAAATGGCAAAATAACGTTTTTTTCGTCAAAACAAAAGATTTGTCAAATAATGAGAATATAACGTTTTTTTCGTCAAAACAAAAAATTTGTCAAAAAATGATAAAATAACGTTTTATTGACAAAAATCAGATTTGTCCAAAACTGGCAAAAAAAAACGGTATTTTTTCCGACAAAAAATCAAATTTGTTAAAAAATGGCAAAAAAAAAAAACGGTATTTTTCCGACAAAAATCAAATTTATCAAAAAATGGCAAAATAACGGGTTTTTCAACATAAAATCAGATTTGTCAGAAAATGGCAAAATAACGGTTTTTTGACAAAAATAAGATTTGTCCAAAACTGGAAAAAAAAAACGGTATTTTTTCCGACAAAAAATCAAATTTGTTAAAAAATGACAAAAATAACGGTCTTTTTTACGACAAAAATCAAATTTATCAAAAAATGGCAAAATAACGGGTTTTTCAACAAAAATCAGATTTGTCAGAAAATGGCAAAATAACGGTTTTTTCGACATAAATAAGATTTGTCCAAAACTGGCAAAAAAAAACGGTATTTTTCCGACAAAAATCAAATTTGTTAAAAAATGGCAAAAAAAAAAAACGGTATTTTTTCCGACAAAAAATCAAATTTATCAAAAAATGGCAAAATAACGGGTTTTTCAACAAAAAATCAGATTTGTCAAAAAATGGCAAAATAACGTTTTTTCGACAAAATTCAGATTTGTCCAAAACTGGCAAAAAAGAACGGTATTTTTTCCGACAAAAAATCAGATTTGTTATAAAATGGCAAAAATAACGGTTTTTTCATCAAAATTCACATATGTCATAAATGAAAAAATAGCGGTTATTCCGACAAAAATCAGATTTTTTAAAAAATGGCACAACGATTTTTCGTAAAAAATCAGATTTGTCAAAAAATGGCAAAATAACGTTTTTTTCGTCAAAACAAAAAATTTGTCAAAAAATGATAAAATAACGTTTTATCGACAAAAATCAGATTTGTCCAAAACTGGCAAAAAAAAAAACGGTATTTTTTCCGACAAAAATCAAATTTATCAAAAAATGGCAAAATAACGGGTTTTTTCAACAAAAATCAGATTTGTCAAAAAATGGCAAAATAACGGTTTTTTCGACAAAAAATAAGATTTATCCAAAACTGGCAAAAAAAAACGGTATTTTTTCCGACAAAAATCAAATTTGTTAAAAAATGGCAGAGTAACGGATTTTTTCGACAAAAATCAGATTTGTCCAAAAATGCCAAAACAACGGTATTTTTTCCGACAAAAATAAAAATTGTCAAAAAAATGGCAAAATAACGTTTTTTTCGAACAAAATCCAAATTTGTCAAAAAATGACAAAATAACGATTTTTCGACAAAAATCTGATTTCTTAAAAAAATGGCAAGAAAAAAAACGGTTTTTTCCGTCATATATAAAATCAGATATGTCAAAAAGGCGCGAAAATATCGGTTATTCCGACAAAATCAGATTTGTCCAAAACTGGCAAAAAAAAAACGGTATTTTTTCCGACAAAAAATCAAATTTATCAAAAAATGGCAAAATAACGGGTTTTTCAACAAAAATCAGATTTGTCAGAAAATGGCAAAATAACGGTTTTTTCGACAAAAATAAGATTTGTCCAAAACTGGAAAAAAAACCGGTATTTTTTCCGACAAAAATCAAATTTGTTAAAAAATGACAAAAATAACGGTCTTTTTTACGACAAAAATCAAATTTATCAAAAAATGGCAAAATAACGGGTTTTTCAACAAAAATCAGATTTGTCAGAAAATGGCAAAATAACGGTTTTTTCGACAAAAATAAGATTTGTCCAAAACTGGCAAAAAAAAAAACGGTATTTTTTCCGACAAAAATCAAATTTATCAAAAAATGGCAAAATAACGGGTTTTTCAACAAAAAATCAGATTTGTCAAAAAATGACAAAATAACGTTTTTTCGACAAAATTCAGATTTGTCCAAAACTGGCAAAAAAAAACGGTATTTTTTCCGACAAAAATCAGATTTGTTAAAAAATGGCAAAAATAACGGTTTTTTCATCAAAATTCACATATGTCATAAATGAAAAAATAGCGGTTATTCCGACAAAAAATCAGATTTTTTAAAAAATGGCACAACGATTTTTCGTAAAAAATCAGATTTGTCAAAAAATGGCAAAATAACGTTTTTTTCGTCAAAACAAAAGATTTGTCAAATATAGAGAATATAACGTTTTTTCGTCAAAACAAAAAATTTGTCAAAAAATGATAAAATAACGTTTTATTTACAAAAATCAGATTTGTCCAAAACTGGCAAAAAAGAACGGTATTTTTTCCGACAAAAATCAGATTTGTTAAAAAATGGCAAAAATAACGGTTTTTTTCATCAAAATTCACATATGTCATAAATGAAAAAATAGCGGTTATTCCGACAAAAATCAGATTTTTTAAAAAAATGGCACAACGATTTTTCGTAAAAAATCAGATTTGTCAAAAAATGGCAAAATAACGTTTTTTTCGTCAAAACAAAAGATTTGTCAAATAATGAGAATATAACGTTTTTTTTCGTCAAAACAAAAAATTTGTCAAAAAATGATAAAATAACGTTTTATTGACAAAAATCAGATTTGTCCAAAACTGGCAAAAAAAAAACGGTATTTTTTCCGACAAAAAATCAAATTTGTTAAAAAATGGCAAAAAAAAAAAACGGTATTTTTTCCGACAAAAATCAAATTTATCAAAAAATGGCAAAATAACGGGTTTTTCAACATAAATCAGATTTGTCAGAAAATGGCAAAATAACGGTTTTTTGGACAAAAATAAGATTTGTCCAAAACTGGAAAAAAAAAACGGTATTTTTTCCGACAAAAATCAAATTTGTTAAAAAATGACAAAAATAACGGTCTTTTTTACGCCAAAAATCAAATTTATCAAAAAATGGCAAAATAACGGGTTTTTCAACAAAAATCAGATTTGTCAGAAAATGGCAAAATAACGGTTTTTTTCGACAAAAATCAGATTTGTCCAAAACTGGCAAAAAAAAAACGGTATTTTTCCGACAAAAATCAAATTTGTTAAAAAATGGCAAAAAAAAAAAGGTATTTTTCCGACAAAAATCAAATTTATCAAAAAATGGCAAAAATAACGGTTTTTTCATCAAAATTCACATATGTCATAAATGAAAAAATAGCGGTTATTCCAACAAAAATCAGATTTTTTAAAAAATGGCACAACGATTTTTCGTAAAAAATCAGATTTGTCAAAAAATGGCAAAATAACGTTTTTTTGACAAAAATCAGATTTGTCCAAAACTGGCAAAAAAAAAAACGGTATTTTTTCCGACAAAAATCAGATTTGTTAAAAAATGGAAAAAATAACGGTTTTTTCATCAAAATTCACATATGTCATAAATGAAAAAATAGCGGTTATTCCGACAAAAATCAGATTTTTTTTAAAATGGCACAACGATTTTTCGTAAAAAAATCAGATTTGTCAAAAAATGGCAAAATAACGTTTTTTTCGTCAAAACAAAAAATTTGTCAAAAAATGATAAAATAACGTTTTATTGACAAAAATCAGATTTGTCCAAAACTGGCAAAAAAGAACGGTATTTTTTCCGACAAAAATCAGATTTGTTATAAAATGGCAAAAATAACGGTTTTTTCATCAAAATTCACATATGTCATAAATGAAAAAATAGCGGTTATTCCGACAAAAATCAGATTTTTTAAAAAATGGCACAACGATTTTTCGTAAAAAATCAGATTTGTCAAAAAATGGCAAAATAACGTTTTTTTCGTCAAAACAAAAAATTTGTCAAAAAATGATAAAATAACGTTTTATCGACAAAAATCAGATTTGTCCAAAACTGGCAAAAAAAAAAAACGGTATTTTTTCCGACAAAAATCAAATTTATCAAAAAATGGCAAAATAACGGGTTTTTCAACAAAAATCAGATTTGTCAAAAAATGGCAAAATAACGGTTTTTTCGACAAAAATAAGATTTATCAAAAACTGGCAAAAAAAACGGTATTTTTTCCGACAAAAAATCAAATTTGTTAAAAAATGGCAAAAATAACGGTCTTTTTACGACAAAAATCAAATTTATCAAAAAATGCCAAAATAACGGGTTTTTCAACAAAAATCAGATTTGTCAAAAAATGGCAAAAATAACGGTTTTTTCGCAAAAATCAGATTTGTCAAAAAATGGCAAAGTAACGGATTTTTTCGACAAAAATCAGATTTGTCCAAAAATGCCAAAACAACGGTATTTTTTCCGACAAAAATAAAAATTGTCAAAAAATGGCAAAATAACGTTTTTTTCGAACAAAATCCAAATTTGTCAAAAAATGACAAAATAACGATTTTTTCGACAAAAAATCTGATTTCTTAAAAAATGGCAAGAAAAAAAACGGTTTTTTCCGTCATATATAAAATCAGATATGTCAAAAAAGCGCGAAAATATCGGTTATTCCGACAAAATCAGATTTGACCAAAACTGGCAAAAAAAACGGTATTTTTTCCGACAAAAATCAAATTAATCAAAAAATGGCAAAATAACAGGTTTTTCGACAAAAATCAGATTTGTCAAAAAATGGCAAAAATAACGGTTTTTTCGACAAAAATCGGATTTGTCAAAAAATTGAAGAAAAAAACGGTATTTTTCCGACAAAAATCAAAATTGTCAATGAATGGCAAAATAACGGTTTTTTTCAACAAAATCAAAATTTGTCAAAAAAATGGAAAAAAAAATTTTTTTCTCAAATATCAGATTTGTTAAGAATGGCAAAATAGCTTTTTTTTCGACAAAAATTAGATTTGCCAAAAAATGAATAAAAAAATTAATTATTTTGTCAAAATTCAGTTTTGTCAAAAAATGGCAAAATAACGGTTTCTTCCAACAAAATCCAAATTTGTCAAAAAATGAAAAAAAGACGTTTTTTCAATTTTCAGATTTGTCAAGAATAAAATATTGGTTTTTTTCCGACAAAAAATCAAATTTTTCAATAAATGGCAAATATCGTTTTTTTCGTCAAAACAAAAAATTTGTCAAAAAATGATAAAATAACGTTTTATCGACAAAAATCAGATTTGACCAAAACTGGCAAAAAAAAAAAAAACGGTATTTTTCCGACAAAAATCAAATTTATCAAAAAATGGCAAAATAACGGGTTTTTCAACAAAAATCAGATTTGTCAAAAAATGGCAAAATAACGGTTTTTTCGACAAAAATAAGATTTGTCCAAAACTGGCAAAAAAATTTTAAAGGTATTTTTTCGACAAAAAATCAAATTTGTTAAAAAATGGCAAAAATAACGGTCTTTTTTACGACAAAAAATCAAATTTATCAAAAAATGCCAAATTAACGGGATTTTCAACAAAAATCAGATTTGTCAAAAAATGGCAAAATAACGGTTTTTTCGACAAAAATCGGATTTGTCAAAAAATGGCAGAGTAACGGATTTTTCGACAAAAAATCAGATTTGTCCAAAAATGCCAAAACAACGGTATTTTTTCCGACAAAAATAAAAATTGTCAAAAAATGGCAAAATAACGTTTTTTTCGAACAAAATCCAAATTTGTCAAAAAATGACAAAATAACGATTTTTCGACAAAAATCTGATTTCTTAAAAAATGGCAAGAAAAAAAACGGTTTTTTCCGTCATATATAAAATCAGATATGTCAAAAAGGCGCGAAAATATCGGTTATTCCGACAAAATCAGATTTGTCCAAAACTGGCAAAAAAAAACGGTATTTTTTCCGACAAAAATCAAATTAATCAAAAAATGGCAAAATAACAGGTTTTTCGACAAAAATCAGATTTGTCAAAAAATGGCAAAAATAACGGTTTTTTCGACAAAAATCGGATTTGTCAAAAAATGGAAGAAAAAAACGGTATTTTTTCCGACAAAAATCAAAATTGTCAATGAATGGCAAAATAACGGTTTTTTCCAACAAAATCCAAATTTGTCAAAAAATGGAAAAAAAAAATTTTTTCCTCAAATATCAGATTTGTTAAGAATGGCAAAATAGCTTTTTTTCGACAAAAATTAGATTTGCCAAAAAATGAATAAAAAAAATTAATTATTTTGTCAAAATTCAGTTTTGTCAAAAAATGGCACAATAACGGTTTCTTCCAACAAAATCCAAATTTGTCAAAAAATGAAAAAAAAAGATTTTTTTTTTCAATTTTCAGATTTGTCAAGAATAAAATATTGGTTTTTTTCCGACAAAAATCTAATTTTTCAATAAATGGCAAATATCGTTTTTTCGTCAAAACAGAAGATTTGCCAAAAAATGGCAAAAATAACGGTTTTTTCGACAATAATCGGATTTGTCAAAAAATGGCAGAGTACCGGATTTTTTCGACAAAAATCGGATTTGTCAAAAATTGGAAAATATGGGTTTTTTTCCACAAAAATCAAATTTGTCAAAAAATGGCAAATATCGTTTTTTTCTACAAAAAACAGATATGGCAAAAAATGACAGAATAACGTTTTTTTCGTCAAAACAAAAGATTTGCCAAAAAATGACAAAATAACGTTTTTTCGACAAAAATCAGATTTCTCAAAAAATGGCAAAATAACGTTTTTTCGACAAAAATCAGATTTCTCAAAAAATGGCAAAAAAAAGGTTTTTTGCCGACATATGTAAAATCAGATATGTTAAAAAGCGCGAAAATAGCGGTTATTCCGACAAAAATCAGATTTGTTAAAAAATGGCATAACGATTTTTAGTACAAAATCAGATTTGTCAAAAAATGGCAAAATAACGGGTTTTTCGTCAAAACAAAAGATTTGTCAAAAAATGACAATATAACGTTTTTTTCGTCAAAACAAAAGATTTGTCAAAAAATGACAAAATAACGTTTTTCCGACAAAAATCAGATTTGTCCAAAACTGGCAAAAAAAACGGTATTTTTTCCGACAAAAATCAGATTTGTTAAAAAATGGCAAAAATAACGGTTTTTTCATCAAAATTCACATATGTCATAAATGAAAAAATAGCGGTTATTCCGACAAAAATCAGATTTTTTAAAAAATGGCACAACGATTTTTCGTAAAAAATCAGATTTGTCAAAAAATGGCAAAATAACGTTTTTTTCGTCAAAACAAAAGATTTGTCAAATATAGAGAATATAACGTTTTTTTCGTCAAAACAAAAAATTTGTCAAAAAATGATAAAATAACGTTTTATTTACAAAAATCAGATTTGTCCAAAACTGGCAAAAAAGAACGGTATTTTTTCCGACAAAAATCAGATTTGTTAAAAAATGACAAAAATAACGGTTTTTTCATCAAAATTCACATATGTCATAAATGAAAAAATAGCGGTTATTCCGACAAAAATCAGATTTTTTAAAAAATGGCACAACGATTTTTCGTAAAAAATCAGATTTGTCAAAAAATGGCAAAATAACGTTTTTTTCGTCAAAACAAAAGATTTGTCAAATAATGAGAATATAACGTTTTTTTCGTCAAAACAAAAAATTTGTCAAAAAATTATAAAATAACGTTTTATTGACAAAAATCAGATTTGTCCAAAACTGGCAAAAAAAACGGTATTTTTTCCGACAAAAATCAAATTTATCAAAAAATGGCAAAATAACGGGTTTTTCAACAAAAATCAGATTTGTCAGAAAATGGCAAAATAACGGTTTTTTTCGACAAAAATAAGATTTGTCCAAAACTGGCAAAAAAAAACGGTATTTTTTCCGACAAAAAATCAAATTTGTTAAAAAATGGCAAAAAAAAAAACGGTATTTTTTCCGACAAAAATCAAATTTATCAAAAAATGGCAAAAATAACGGTTTTTTCATCAAAATTCACATATGTCATAAATGAAAAAATAGCGGTTATTCCAACAAAAATCAGATTTTTTAAAAAATGGCACAACGATTTTTCGTAAAAAATCAGATTTGTCAAAAAATGGCAAAATAACGTTTTATTGACAAAAATCAGATTTGTCCAAAACTGGCAAAAAAAAAAAACGGTATTTTTTCCGACAAAAATCAGATTTGTTAAAAAATGGAAAAAATAACGGTTTTTTTCATCAAAATTCACATATGTCATAAATGAAAAAATAGCGGTTATTCCGACAAAAATCAGATTTTTAAAAAAATGGCACAACGATTTTTCGTAAAAAATCAGATTTGTCAAAAAATGGCAAAGTAACGTTTGTTTCGTCAAAACAAAAAATTTGTCAAAAAATGATAAAATAACGTTTTATTGACAAAAATCAGATTTGTCCAAAACTGGCAAAAAAGAACGGTATTTTTCCGACAAAAATCAGATTTCTTAAAAAATGGCAAAAATAACGGTTTTTTCATCAAAATTCACATATGTCATAAATGAAAAAATAGCGGTTATTCCGACAAAAATCAGATTTTTTAAAAAATGGCACAACGATTTTTCGTAAAAAATCAGATTTGTCAAAAAATGGCAAAATAACGTTTTTTTCGTCAAAACAAAAAATTTGTCAAAAAACGGTTTTTTCGACATAAATAAGATTTGTCCAAAACTGGCAAAAAAAAAGGTATTTTTTCCGACAAAAATCAAATTTGTTAAAAAATGGCAAAAATAACGGTCTTTTTTACGACAAAAATCAAATTTATCAAAAAATGCCAAAATAACGGGTTTTTCAACAAAAAATCAGATTTGTCAAAAAATGGCAAAAATAACGGTTTTTTTTGACAAAAAATCGGATTTGTCAATAAATGGCAGAGTACCGGATTTTTTCGACAAAAATCAGATAAGTCAAAAAATGGCAAAATAACGTTTTTTTCGTCAAAACAAAAGATTTGTCAAATAATGAGAATATAACGTTTTTTTCGTCAAAACAAAAAATTTGTCAAAAAATTATAAAATAACGTTTTATTGACAAAAATCAGATTTGTCCAAAACTGGCAAAAAAAACGGTATTTTTTCCGACAAAAATCAAATTTATCAAAAAATGGCAAAATAACGGGTTTTTCAACAAAAATCAGATTTGTCAGAAAATGGCAAAATAACGGTTTTTTCGACAAAAATAAGATTTGTCCAAAACTGGCAAAAAAAACGGTATTTTTCCGACAAAAATCAAATTTGTTAAAAAATGGCAAAAAAAAAAAACGGTATTTTTTCCGACAAAAAATCAAATTTATCAAAAAATGGCAAAAATAACGGTTTTTTCATCAAAATTCACATATGTCATAAATGAAAAAAATAGCGGTTATTCCAACAAAAATCAGATTTTTTAAAAAATGGCACAACGATTTTTCGTAAAAAATCAGATTTGTCAAAAAATGGCAAAATAACGTTTTATTGACAAAAATCAGATTTGTCCAAAACTGGCAAAAAAAAAAAAACGGTATTTTTTCCGACAAAAATCAGATTTGTTAAAAAATGGAAAAAATAACGGTTTTTTCATCAAAATTCACATATGTCATAAATGAAAAAATAGCGGTTATTCCGACAAAAATCAGATTTTTTAAAAAATGGCACAACGATTTTTCGTAAAAAAATCAGATTTGTCAAAAAATGGCAAAGTAACGTTTGTTTCGTCAAAACAAAAAATTTGTCAAAAAATGATAAAATAACGTTTTATTGACAAAAATCAGATTTGTCCAAAACTGGCAAAAAAGAACGGTATTTTTCCGACAAAAATCAGATTTCTTAAAAAATGGCAAAAATAACGGTTTTTTTCATCAAAATTCACATATGTCATAAATGAAAAAATAGCGGTTATTCCGACAAAAATCAGATTTTTTAAAAAATGGCACAACGATTTTTTCGTAAAAAATCAGATTTGTCAAAAAATGGCAAAATAACGTTTTTTTCGTCAAAACAAAAAATTTGTCAAAAAACGGTTTTTTCGACATAAATAAGATTTGTCCAAAACTGGCAAAAAAAAACGGTATTTTTCCGACAAAAATCAAATTTGTTAAAAAATGGCAAAAATAACGGTCTTTTTTACGACAAAAATCAAATTTATCAAAAAATGCCAAAATAACGGGTTTTTCAACAAAAATCAGATTTGTCAAAAAATGGCAAAAATAACGGTTTTTTTTGACAAAAATCGGATTTGTCAATAAATGGCAGAGTACCGGATTTTTTCGACAAAAATCAGATAAGTCAAAAATGGCAAAATAACGGTTTTTTCGACAAAAATCAGATTTGTCAAAAAATGGCTAAAATAACGTTTTTTTTTTGATAAAAAATCAGATTTGTCCAAAACTTGAAAAAAGAAAAACGGTCTATTTTCCGACAAAAATCAAATTTATCAAAAAATGGCAAAATAACGGGTTTTTCAACAAAAATCAGAATTGTCAAAAAATGGCAAAAATAACCATTTTTTCGACAAAAATCGGATTTGTCAAAAAATGGCAGAGTACCGGATTTTTCGACAAAAATTAGAATTGTCCAAAAAAGGCAAAAAAACGGCATTTTTTCCGAAAAAAATCAAAATTCTCCAAAAATGGCAAAATAACGGTTTTTTCCAACAAAATCCAAATTTGTCAAAAAATGGAAAAAATTTTTTTTTCAAATTTCAGATTTGTTAAGAACGGCAAAATAGCGGTTTTTTTCGACAAAAATCACGTTTGACAAAAAATGAAAAAAAAAAATTAATTTTTTTGTCAAAATTCAAAATAACGGTTTTTTCGACAAAAATCAGATTTGTCAAAAAATGGCTAAAATAACGTTTTTTTTTTTCGATAAAAAATCAGTGTTGTCCGAAACTTGCAAAAAAAAAACGGTCTTTTTTCCGACAAAAAATCAAATTTATCAAAAAATGGCAAAATAACGGATTTTTTTTAACAAAAAACAGATTTTCAAAAAATGGCCAAAATAATGTTTTTTTCGACAAAAATCAGATATGTCAAATAATGCCAAAAATATCGGTTTTTTTGACAAAAACCAAATTTGTCAAAAAACGGGAAAAAAAATAAATTTTTTTTTCAAAATTCTGATTTGTCAAAAATTGCAAAATTTCGGTTTTTTTTCGACAAAAATCAGATTTGTCAAAAATTGCAAAATATCGGTTTTTTTCGACAAAAATCAGATTCATCAAAAAATGGCAAAATAACGGGTTTTTCGTCAAAACAAAAGATTTGTCAAAAAATGACAAAATAACGTTTTTTCGACAAAAAACAAATTTCTCAAAAAATGGCATAGCGGTTTTTTCGTAAAAATCAGATATGTTAAAAAATGGCAAAAAAAAAACGGTTTTTGCCGACATATGTAAAATCAGATATGTTAAAAAGCGTGATAATAGCGGTTATTCCGACAAAAATCAGATTTGTTAAAAAATGGCATAACGATTTTTAGTAAGAAATCAGATTTGTCAAAAAATGGCAAAATAACGGTTTCTTCCAACAAAATCCAAATTTGTCAAAAAATGAAAAAAAAGATTTTTTTTTCAATTTTCAGATTTGTCAAGAATAAAATATTGGTTTTTTTTCCGACAAAAATCAAATTTTTCAATAAATGGCAAATATCGTTTTTTTCGTCAAAACAGAAGATTTGCCAAAAAATGGCAAAAATAACGGTTTTTTCGACAATAATCGGATTTGTCAAAAAATGGCAGAGTACCGGATTTTTTCGACAAAAATCGGATTTGTCAAAAAATTGGAAAATATGGGTTTTTTTCCAACAAAAATCAAATTTGTCAAAAAATGGCAAATATCGTTTTTTTCTACAAAAAACAGATATGGCAAAAAATGACAGAATAACGTTTTTTTCGTCAAAACAAAAGATTTGCCAAAAAATGACAAAATAACGTTTTTTCGACAAAAATCAGATTTCTCAAAAAATGGCAAAATAACGTTTTTTTCGACAAAAATCAGATTTCTCAAAAAATGGCAAAAAAAAAGGTTTTTTGCCGACATATGTAAAATCAGATATGTTAAAAAGCGCGAAAATAGCGGTTATTCCGACAAAAATCAGATTTGTTAAAAAATGGCATAACGATTTTTAGTACAAAATCAGATTTGTCAAAAAATGGCAAAATAACGGGTTTTTCGTCAAAACAAAAGATTTGTCAAAAAATGACAATATAACGTTTTTTTCGTCAAAACAAAAGATTTGTCAAAAAATGACAAAATAACGTTTTTCCGACAAAAATCAGATTTGTCCAAAACTAGCAAAAAAAAACGATTTTTTCCGACAAAAATCAGATTTGTTAAAAAATGGCAAAAATAACGGTTTTTTCATCAAAATTCACATATGTCATAAATGAAAAAAATAGCGGTTATTCCGACAAAAATCAGATTTTTTAAAAAATGGCACAACGATTTTTCGTAAAAAATCAGATTTGTCAAAAAATGGCAAAATAACGTTTTTTTCGTCAAAACAAAAGATTTGTCAAATAATGAGAATATAACGTTTTTTTCGTCAAAACAAAAAATTTGTCAAAAAATGATAAAATAACGTTTTATTTACAAAAATCAGATTTGTCCAAAACTGGCAAAAAGAACGGTATTTTTTCCGACAAAAATCAGATTTGTTAAAAAATGGAAAAAATAACGGTTTTTTCATCAAAATTCACATATGTCATAAATGAAAAAATAGCGGTTATTCCGACAAAAAATCAGATTTTTTAAAAATGGCACAACGATTTTTCGTAAAAAATCAGATTTGTCAAAAAATGGCAAAATAACGTTTTTTTCGTCAAAACAAAAGATTTGTCAAATAATGAGAATATAACGTTTTTTTCGTCAAAACAAAAAATTTGTCAAAAAATTATAAAATAACGTTTTATTGACAAAAATCAGATTTGTCCAAAACTGGCAAAAAAAACGGTATTTTTTCCGACAAAAATCAAATTTATCAAAAAATGGCAAAATAACGGGTTTTTCAACAAAAATCAGATTTGTCAGAAAATGGCAAAATAACGGTTTTTTCGACAAAAATAAGATTTGTCCAAAACTGGCAAAAAAACGGTATTTTTTCCGACAAAAATCAAATTTGTTAAAAAATGGCAAAAAAAAGAGAAATTTTTTCCGACAAAAATCAAATTTATCAAAAAATGGCAAAAATAACGGTTTTTTCATCAAAATTCACATATGTCATAAATGAAAAAATAGCGGTTATTCCAACAAAAATCAGATTTTTTAAAAAATGGCACAACGATTTTTCGTAAAAAATCAGATTTGTCAAAAAATGGCAAAATAACGTTTTATTGACAAAAATCAGATTTGTCCAAAACTGGCAAAAAAAACGGTATTTTTTCCGACAAAAATCAGATTTGTTAAAAAATGGAAAAAAAAACGGTTTTTTCATCAAAATTCACTTATGTCATAAATGAAAAAATAGCGGTTATTCCGACAAAAATCAGATTTTTTAAAAAATGGCACAACGATTTTTCGTAAAAAATCAGATTTGTCAAAAAATGGCAAAGTAACGTTTGTTTCGTCAAAACAAAAAATTTGTCAAAAAATGATAAAATAACGTTTTATTGACAAAAAATCAGATTTGTCCAAAACTGGCAAAAAAGAACGGTATTTTTCCGACAAAAATCAGATTTCTTAAAAAATGGCAAAAATAACGGTTTTTTCATCAAAATTCACATATGTCATAAATGAAAAAATAGCGGTTATTCCGACAAAAATCAGATTTTTTAAAAAATGGCACAACGATTTTTCGTAAAAAATCAGATTTGTCAAAAAATGGCAAAATAACGTTTTTTTCGTCAAAACAAAAAATTTGTCAAAAAACGGTTTTTTCGACATAAATAAGATTTGTCCAAAACTGGCAAAAAAAAAACGGTATTTTTTCCGACAAAAATCAAATTTGTTAAAAAATGGCAAAAATAACGGTCTTTTTTACGACAAAAATCAAATTTATCAAAAAATGCCAAAATAACGGGTTTTTCAACAAAAATCAGATTTGTCAAAAAAATGGCAAAAATAACGGTTTTTTTTTGACAAAAATCGGATTTGTCAATAAATGGCAGAGTACCGGATTTTTTCGACAAAAAATCAGATAAGTCAAAAATGGCAAAATAACGGTTTTTTCGACAAAAATCAGATTTGTCAAAAAATGGCTAAAATAACGTTTTTTTTTTGATAAAAAATCAGATTTGTCCAAAACTTGAAAAAAGAAAAACGGTCTATTTTCCGACAAAAATCAAATTTATCAAAAAATGGCAAAATAACGGGTTTTTCAACAAAAATCAGAATTGTCAAAAAATGGCAAAAATAACCATTTTTTCGACAAAAATCGGATTTGTCAAAAAATGGCAGAGTACCGGATTTTTTCGACAAAAATTAGAATTGTCCAAAAAAAGGCAAAAAAAACGGCATTTTTTCCGAAAAAATGAAAATTCTCCAAAAATGGCAAAATAACGGTTTTTTCCAACAAAATCCAAATTTGTCAAAAAATGGAAAAAAATTTTTTTCAAATTTCAGATTTGTTAAGAACGGCAAAATAGCGGTTTTTTCGACAAAAATCACGTTTGACAAAAAATGAAAAAAAAAAAAAAAATTTTTTTGTCAAAATTCAAAATAACGGTTTTTTCGACAAAAATCAGATTTGTCAAAAAATGGCTAAAATAACGTTTTTTTTTTTCGATAAAAAATCAGTGTTGTCCGAAACTTGCAAAAAAAAAACGGTCTTTTTTCCGACAAAAATCAAATTTATCAAAAAATGGCAAAATAACGGATTTTTTTTAACAAAAAACAGATTTTCAAAAAATGGCCAAAATAATGTTTTTTTCGACAAAAAATCAGATATGTCAAATAATGCCAAAAATATCGGTTTTTTTGACAAAAACCAAATTTGTCAAAAAACGGGAAAAAAATAAATTTTTTTTTCAAAATTCTGATTTGTCAAAAATTGCAAAATTTCGGTTTTTTTTCGACAAAAATCAGATTTGTCAAAAATTGCAAAATATCGGTTTTTTTCGACAAAAATCAGATTCATCAAAAAATGGCAAAATAACGGGTTTTTCGTCAAAACAAAAGATTTGTCAAAAAATGACAAAATAACGTTTTTTCGACAAAAATCAGATTTCTCAAAAAATGGCATAGCGGTTTTTTCGTAAAAAATCAGATATGTTAAAAAATGGCAAAAAAAAACGGTTTTTGCCGACATATGTAAAATCAGATATGTTAAAAAGCGTGATAATAGCGGTTATTCCGACAAAAATCAGATTTGTTAAAAAATGGCATAACGATTTTTAGTAAGAAATCAGATTTGTCAAAAAATGGCAAAATAACGGTTTTTCGGACAAAAATCAAATTTAATAAAAAATGGAAAAAACAAATAATTTTTTTTTTAAATTTATATATGTCGAGAATGACAAAATAGCGGTTTTTTTTCAACAAAAGTCAGATATGCCATAAAATGGCTAAAATAACGTTTTTTTCGACAAAAATCAGATTTGTCCACAACTGGCAAAAAAAACGGTATTTTTTCCAACAAAAATCAAATTAATCAATAAATGGCAAAATAACAGGTTTTTCCACAAAAATCAGATTTGTCATAATAAATGGCAAAATAACGTTTTTATCCAACAAAATCAAAATTTGTCAAAAAATGGAAAAAAAATTATTTTTTTCTCAAATATCAGATTTGTTAAGAATGGCAAAATAGCTTTTTTTCGACAAAAATCACATTTGCCAAAAAATGAATAAAAAAAATTAATTTTTTTGTCAAAATTCAGTTTTGTCAAAAAATGGCAAAATAGCGGTTTTTTTCGACAACAATCAGATAAGTCAAATGTGGCAAAATAACGGTTTTTTCGAAAAAAAAAATCAGACTTGTCAAGATAAAAATCAGATTTGCCCAACACTTGCAAAAAAAACGGTCTTTTTTACGACAAAAATCAAATTAATCAAAAAATGGCAAAATAACGGAATTTTCAACAAAAATCAGATTTGTCAAAAAATGGCAAAAATAACGGTTTTTCGACAAAAATGGGATTTGTCAAAAAATGGCAGAGTACCGGATTTTTTCGACAAAAATCAGATTTGTCCAAAAATGCCAAAACAACGGTATTTTTTCCGACAAAAATAAAAATGGTCAAAAAATGGCAAAATAACGTTTTTTTCGAACAAAATCCAAATTTATCAAAAAATGGCAAAAATAACGGTTTTTTCGACAAAAATCGGATTTGTCCTAAAATGGCAGAGTACCGGATTTTTTCGACAAAAATCAGATTTGTCAAAAAATGGCTAAAATAACGTTTTTTTTTCGATAAAAAATCAGATTTGTCCAAAACTTGAAAAAAAAACGGTCTATTTTCCGACAAAAATCAAAATTGTCAATGAATGGCAAAATAACGGTTTTTTAAACAAAAAATCAGAATTGTCAAAAAATGGCAGAGTACCGGATTTTTTCGACGAAAATCACAATTGTCCAAAAAATGCAAAAAAACGGCATTTTTTTCGACAAAAATCAGATTTCTCAAAAAATGGCAAAAAAAAAAAACGGTTTTTGCCGACATATGTAAAATCAGATATGTTAAAAAGGCGCAAAAATAGCGGTTATTCCGACAAAAATCAGATTTGTTAAAAAATGGCATAACGATTTTTAGTAAAAAATCAGATTTGTCAAAATATGGCAAAATAACGGGTTTTTCGTCAAAACAAAAGATTTGTCAAAAAATGGCAATATAACTTATTTTTCGTCAAAACAAAAAAATTGTCAAAAAATGACAAAATAACGATTTTTCGACAAAAATCTGATTTCTTAAAAAATGGCAAGAAAAAAAACGGTTTTTTCCATCATATATAAAATCATATATGTCAAAAAGGCGCGAAAATAGCGACAAAATCAGATTTGTCCAAAACTGGCAAAAAAAACGGTATTTTTACCGACAAAAATCAAATTAATCAAAAAATGGCAAAATAACAGGTTTTTTCGACAAAAATCAGATTTGTCAAAAAATGGCAAAAATAACGGTTTTTTCGACAAAAATCGGATTTGTCAAAAAATGGAAGAAAAAAAACGGTATTTTTTCAGACAAAAATCAAAATTGTCAATGAATGGCAAAATAACGGTTTTTTCCAACAAAATTCAAATTTGTCAAAAAATGGAAAAAAAAATTTTTTTCTCAAATATCAGATTTGTCAAGAATGGCAAAATAGCTTTTTTTTCGACAAAAATTAGATTTGTTAAAAAATGGTTTTTGCCGACATATGTAAAATCAGATATGTTAAAAAGCGTGATAATAGCGGTTATTCCGACAAAAATCAGATTTGTTAAAAAATGGCATAACGATTTTTAGTAAGAAATCAGATTTGTCAAAAAATGGCAAAATAACGGTTTTTCGGACAAAAATCAAAATTAATAAAAAATGGAAAAAACAAATAATTTTTTTTTAAATTTATATATGTCGAGAATGACAAAATAGCGGTTTTTTTTTCAACAAAAGTCAGATATGCCATAAAATGGCTAAAATAACGTTTTTTTCGACAAAAATCAGATTTGTCCACAACTGGCAAAAAAAAAAACGGTATTTTTTCCAACAAAAATCAAATTAATCAATAAATGGCAAAATAACAGGTTTTTCCACAAAAATCAGATTTGTCATAATAAATGGCAAAATAACGTTTTTATCCAACAAAATCAAAATTTGTCAAAAAATGGAAAAAAAAATTATTTTTTTCTCAAATATCAGATTTGTTAAGAATGGCAAAATAGCTTTTTTTCGACAAAAAATCACATTTGCCAAAAAATGAATAAAAAAAATTAATTTTTTTGTCAAAATTCAGTTTTGTCAAAAAATGGCAAAATAGCGGTTTTTTCGACAACAATCAGATAAGTCAAATGTGGCAAAATAACGGTTTTTTCGAAAAAAAATCAGATTTGTCAAGATAAAAATCAGATTTGCCCAACACTTGCAAAAAAAAGGTCTTTTTTACGACAAAAATCAAATTAATCAAAAAATGGCAAAATAACGGAATTTTCAACAAAAATCAGATTTGTCAAAAAATGGCAAAAATAACGGTTTTTCGACAAAAATGGGATTTGTCAAAAAATGGCAGAGTACCGGATTTTTTCGACAAAAATCAGATTTGTCCAAAAATGCCAAAACAACGGTATTTTTTCTGACAAAAATAAAAATGGTCAAAAAATGGCAAAATAACGTTTTTTTCGAACAAAATCCAAATTTATCAAAAAATGGCAAAAATAACGGTTTTTTCGACAAAAATCGGATTTGTCCTAAAATGGCAGAGTACCGGATTTTTTTCGACAAAAATCAGATTTGTCAAAAAATGGCTAAAATAACGTTTTTTTTTTCGATAAAAAATCAGATTTGTCCAAAACTTGAAAAAAAAAACGGTCTATTTTCCGACAAAAATCAAAATTGTCAATGAATGGCAAAATAACGGTTTTTTAAACAAAAATCAGAATTGTCAAAAAATGGCAGAGTACCGGATTTTTTCGACGAAAATCACAATTGTCCAAAAAATGCAAAAAAAACGGCATTTTTTTCGACAAAAATCAGATTTCTCAAAAAATGGCAAAAAAAAAACGGTTTTTGCCGACATATGTAAAATCAGATATGTTAAAAAGGCGCAAAAATAGCGGTTATTCCGACAAAAATCAGATTTGTTAAAAAATGGCATAACGATTTTTAGTAAAAAATCAGATTTGTCAAAATATGGCAAAATAACGGGTTTTTCGTCAAAACAAAAAGATTTGTCAAAAAATGGCAATATAACTTATTTTTCGTCAAAACAAAAAAATTGTCAAAAAATGACAAAATAACGATTTTTCGACAAAAATCTGATTTCTTAAAAAATGGCAAGAAAAAAAACGGTTTTTTCCATCATATATAAAATCATATATGTCAAAAAGGCGCGAAAATAGCGACAAAATCAGATTTGTCCAAAACTGGCAAAAAAAACGGTATTTTTACCGACAAAAATCAAATTAATCAAAAAATGGCAAAATAACAGGTTTTTCGACAAAAATCAGATTTGTCAAAAAATGGCAAAAATAACGGTTTTTTCGACAAAAATCGGATTTGTCAAAAAATGGAAGAAAAAAAACGGTATTTTTTCAGACAAAAATCAAAATTGTCAATGAATGGCAAAATAACGGTTTTTTCCAACAAAATTCAAATTTGTCAAAAAATGGAAAAAAAAAAATTTTTTTCTCAAATATCAGATTTGTCAAGAATGGCAAAATAGCTTTTTTTCGACAAAAATTAGATTTGTTAAAAAATGGTTTTTGCCGACATATGTAAAATCAGATATGTTAAAAAGCGTGATAATAGCGGTTATTCCGACAAAAATCAGATTTGTTAAAAAATGGCATAACGATTTTTAGTAAGAAATCAGATTTGTCAAAAAATGGCAAAATAACGGTTTTTCGGACAAAAATCAAAATTAATAAAAAATGGAAAAAACAAATAATTTTTTTTTAAATTTATATATGTCGAGAATGACAAAATAGCGGTTTTTTTTCAACAAAAGTCAGATATGCCATAAAATGGCTAAAATAACGTTTTTTTCGACAAAAATCAGATTTGTCCACAACTGGCAAAAAAAACGGTATTTTTTCCAACAAAAATCAAATTAATCAATAAATGGCAAAATAACAGGTTTTTCCACAAAAAATCAGATTTGTCATAATAAATGGCAAAATAACGTTTTTATCCAACAAAATCAAAATTTGTCAAAAAATGGAAAAAAAATTATTTTTTTCTCAAATATCAGATTTGTTAAGAATGGCAAAATAGCTTTTTTTCGACAAAAATCACATTTGCCAAAAAATGAATAAAAAAATTAATTTTTTTGTCAAAATTCAGTTTTGTCAAAAAATGGCAAAATAGCGGTTTTTTCGACAACAATCAGATAAGTCAAATGTGGCAAAATAACGGTTTTTTCGAAAAAAAATCAGATTTGTCAAGATAAAAATCAGATTTGCCCAACACTTGCAAAAAAAAGGTCTTTTTTACGACAAAAATCAAATTAAACAAAAAATGGCAAAATAACGGAATTTTCAACAAAAATCAGATTTGTCAAAAAATGGCAAAAATAACGGTTTTTCGACAAAAATGGGATTTGTCAAAAAATGGCAGAGTACCGGATTTTTTCGACAAAAATCAGATTTGTCAAAAAATGGCTGAAATAACGTTTTTTTTTTTTTTCGATAAAAAATCAGATTTGTCCAAAACTTGAAAAAAAAACGGTCTATTTTCCGACAAAAATCAAAAATGTCAATGAATGGCAAAATAACGGTTTTTTTAAACAAAAATCAGAATTGTCAAAAAATGGCAGAGTACCGGATTTTTTCGACGAAAATCACAATTGTCCAAAAAATGCAAAAAAACGGCATTTTTTTCGACAAAAATCAGATTTCTCAAAAAATGGCAAAAAAAAAACGGTTTTTGCCGACATATGTAAAATCAGATATGTTAAAAAGGCGCAAAAATAGCGGTTATTCCGACAAAAATCAGATTTGTTAAAAAATGGCATAACGATTTTTAGTAAAAAATCAGATTTGTCAAAATATGGCAAAATAACGGGTTTTTCGTCAAAACAAAAGATTTGTCAAAAAATGGCAATATACCTTATTTTTCGTCAAAACAAAAAAATTGTCAAAAAATGACAAAATAACGATTTTTCGACAAAAAATCTGATTTCTTAAAAAATGGCAAGAAAAAAACAGTTTTTTCCGTCATATATAAAATCATATATGTCAAAAAGGCGCGAAAATAGCGACAAAATCAGATTTGTCCAAAACTGGCAAAAAAAACAGTATTTTTTCCGACAAAAATCAAATTAATCAAAAAATGGCAAAATAACAGGTTTTTCGACAAAAATCAGATTTGTCAAAAAATGGCAAAAATAACGGTTTTTTCGACAAAAATCGGATTTGTCAAAAAAATGGAAGAAAAAAAACGGTATTTTTTCAGACAAAAATCAAAATTGTCAATGAATGGCAAAATAACGGTTTTTTCCAACAAAATCCAAATTTGTCAAAAAATGGAAAAAAAAAAAATTTTTTCTCAAATATCAGATTTGTCAAGAATGGCAAAATAGCTTTTTTTCCGACAAAAATTAGATTTGCCAAAAAATGAATAAAAAAATTAATTTTTTTGTCAAAATTCAGTTTTGTCAAAAAATGGCAAAATAACGGTTTTTTCCAACAAAATCCAAATTTGTCAAAAAATGAAAAAAAATTTTTTTTTCAATTTTCAGATTTGTCAAGAATAAAATATCGGTTTTTTTCCGACAAAAATCAAATTTTTCAATAAATGGCAAATATCGTTTTTTTCGTCAAAACAAAAGATTTGCCAAAAAATGGCAAAAATAACGGTTTTTTCGACAAAAATAAGATTTGTCCAAAACTGGCAAAAAAACGGTATTTTTTCCGACAAAAATCAAATTTGTTAAAAAATGGCAAAAATAACGGTCTTTTTTACTACAAAAAATCAAATTTATCAAAAAATGGCAAAATAACGGGTTTTTCAACAAAAATCAGATTTGTCAAAAAATGGCAAAAATAACGGTTTTTTCGACAAAAATCGGATTTGTCAAAAAATGGCAGAGTACCGGATTTTTTCGACAAAAATCAGATTTGTCCAAAACTGGCAAAAAAACGGTATTTTTTCCGACAAAAATCAGATTTGTTAAAAAATGACAAAAATAACGGTTTTTTCATCAAAATTCACATATGTCATAAATGAAAAAATAGCGGTTATTCCGACAAAAATCAGATTTTTTAAAAAAATGGCACAACGATTTTTCGTAAAAAATCAGATTTGTCAAAAAATGGCAAAATAACGTTTTTTTCGTCAAAACAAAAGATTTGTCAAATAATGAGAATATAACGTTTTTTTTCGTCAAAACAAAAAATTTGTCAAAAAATTATAAAATAACGTTTTATTGACAAAAATCAGATTTGTCCAAAACTGGCAAAAAAAAAAAACGGTATTTTTTCCGACAAAAATCAAATTTATCAAAAAATGGCAAAATAACGGGTTTTTCAACAAAAATCAGATTTGTCAGAAAATGGCAAAATAACGGTTTTTTTCGACAAAAATAAGATTTGTCCAAAACTGGCAAAAAAACGGTATTTTTTCCGACAAAAAATCAAATTTGTTAAAAAATGGCAAAAAAAAAACAACGGTATTTTTTCCGACAAAAATAAAAATTGTCAAAAAATTGCAAAATAACGGTTTTTTCGAACAAAATCCAAATTCGTCAAAAATGGAAAAACAAAAATTTTTTTTTTCAAATTTCAGATTTGTCAAGAATGGCAAAATTGCGCTATTTTCGACAAAAATCAGATTTGTTAAAAAATGGCATAACGATTTTTAGTACAAAATCAGATTTGTCAAAAAATTAAAATAACGGGTTTTTCGTCAAAACAAAAGATTTGTCAAAAAATTACAATATAACGTTTTTTTCGTCAAAACAAAAGATTTGTCAAAAAATGACAAAATAACGTTTTTTCGACAAAAATCAGATTTGTCCAAAACTGGCAAAAAAAAAAAACGGTATTTTTTCCGACAAAAATCAGATTTGTTAAAAAATGGCAAAAATAACGGTTTTTTCATCAAAATTCACATATGTCATAAATGAAAAAATAGCGGTTATTCCGACAAAAATCAGATTTTTTAAAAAATGGCACAAGGATTTTTCGTAAAAAATCAAATTTGTTAAAAAATGGCAAAAATAACGGTCTTTTTTACGACAAAAATCAAATTTATCAAAAAATGGCAAAATAACGGGTTTTTCAACAAAAATCAGATTTGTCAAAAAATGGCAAAAATAACGGTTTTTTCGACAAAAATCGGATTTGTCAAAAAATGGCAGAGTACCGGATTTTTTCGACAAAAATCAGATTTGTCCAAAAATGACAAAAAAAAACAACGGTATTTTTTCCGACAAAAATAAAAATTGTCAAAAAATTTCAAAATAACGGTTTTTTTCCAACAAAATCCAAATTTGTCAAAAATGGAAAAACAAAAATTTTTTTTTCAAATTTCAGATTTGTCAAGAATGGCAAAATAGCGCTATTTTCGACAAAAATCAGGTTTGCCAAAAAAGGAAAAAAAAAAAATTAATTTGTTTGTCAAAATTCAAATTTGTCAAAAAATGCCAAAAAAGCGGTTTTTTTTCGACAAAAATCAGATAAGTCAAAAATGGCAAAATAACGGTTTTTTCGACAAAAATCAGATTTGTCAAAAAATGGCTAAAATAACGTTTTTTTTTATAAAAAATCAGATTTGTCCAAAACTTGAAAAAAAACGGTCTATTTTCCGACAAAAATCAAATTTATCAAAAAATGGCAAAATAACGGGTTTTTCAACAAAAATCAAAATTGTCAAAAAATGGCAAAAATAACGATTTTTTCGACAAAAAATGGCAGAGTTCCGGATTTTTTCGACAAAAAATCAGATTTGTCCAAAACTGGCAAAAAAAAAACGGTATTTTTTCCGACAAAAATCAGATTTGTTAAAAAATGTCAAAAATAACGGTTTTTTCATCAAAATTCACATATGTCATAAATGAAAAAATAGCGGTTATTCCGACAAAAATCAGATTTTTTAAAAATGGCACAACGATTTTTCGTAAAAAATCAGATTTGTCAAAAAATGGCAAAATAACGTTTTTTTCGTCAAAACAAAAGATTTGTCAAATAATGAGAATATAACGTTTTTTTCGTCAAAACAAAAAATTTGTCAAAAAATTATAAAATAACGTTTTATTGACAAAAATCAGATTTGTCCAAAACTGGCAAAAAAAAAAACGGTATTTTTTCCGACAAAAATCAAATTTATCAAAAAATGGCAAAATAACGGGTTTTTCAACAAAAATCAGATTTGTCAGAAAATGGCAAAATAACGGTTTTTTCGACAAAAATAAGATTTGTCCAAAACTGGCAAAAAAACGGTATTTTTTCCGACAAAAATCAAATTTGTTAAAAAATGGCAAAAAAAAAAACAACGGTATTTTTTCCGACAAAAATAAAAATTGTCAAAAAATTGCAAAATAACGGTTTTTTTCGAACAAAATCCAAATTTGTCAAAAAATGGAATAACAAAAATTTTTTTTTTCAAATTTCAGATTTGTCAAGAATGGCAAAATAGCGGTTTTTTCGACAAAAATCACGTTTGACAAAAAATGAAAAAAAAAAATTAATTTTTTTGTCAAAATTCAAAATAACGGTTTTTTCGACAAAAATCAGATTTGTCAAAAAATGGCTAAAATAACGTTTTTTTTTTCGATAAAAAATCAGTGTTGTCCGAAACTTGCAAAAAAAAAAAAAACGGTCTTTTTTTCCGACAAAAATCAAATTTATCAAAAAATGGCAAAATAACGGATTTTTTTTAACAAAAAACAGATTTTCAAAAAATGGCCAAAATAATGTTTTTTTCGACAAAAATCAGATATGTCAAATAATGCCAAAAATATCGGTTTTTTTGACAAAAACCAAATTTGTCAAAAAACGGGAAAAAAATAAATTTTTTTTTCAAAATTCTGATTTGTCAAAAATTGCAAAATTTCGGTCTTTTTTTCGACAAAAAATCAGATTTGTCAAAAATTGCAAAATATCGGTTTTTTTTCGACAAAAATCAGATTCATCAAAAAATGGCAAAATAACGGGTTTTTCGTCAAAACAAAAGATTTGTCAAAAAATGACAAAATAACGTTTTTTCGACAAAAATCAGATTTCTCAAAAAATGGCATAGCGGTTTTTTCGTAAAAAATCAGATATGTTAAAAAATGGCAAAAAAAACGGTTTTTGCCGACATATGTAAAATCAGATATGTTAAAAAGCGTGATAATAGCGGTTATTCCGACAAAAAATCAGATTTGTTAAAAAATGGCATAACGATTTTTAGTAAGAAATCAGATTTGTCAAAAAATGGCAAAATAACGGTTTTTCGGACAAAAATCAAATTTAATAAAAAATGGAAAAAACAAATAATTTTTTTTTTAAATTTATATATGTCGAGAATGACAAAATAGCGGTTTTTTTTTTCAACAAAAGTCAGATATGCCATAAAATGGCTAAAATAACGTTTTTTTTCGACAAAAAATCAGATTTGTCCACAACTGGCAAAAAAAAAACGGTATTTTTTCCAACAAAAATCAAATTAATCAATAAATGGCAAAATAACAGGTTTTTCCACAAAAATCAGATTTGTCATAATAAATGGCAAAATAACGTTTTTATCCAACAAAATCAAAATTTGTCAAAAAAATGGAAAAAAAATTATTTTTTTCTCAAATATCAGATTTGTTAAGAATGGCAAAATAGCTTTTTTTCGACAAAAATCACATTTGCCAAAAAATGAATAAAAAAAATTAATTTTTTTGTCAAAATTCAGTTTTGTCAAAAAATGGCAAAATAGCGGTTTTTTCGACAACAATCAGATAAGTCAAATGTGGCAAAATAACGGTTTTTTCGAAAAAAAAATCAGACTTGTCAAGATAAAAATCAGATTTGCCCAACACTTGCAAAAAAAAGGTCTTTTTTACGACAAAAATCAAATTAATCAAAAAATGGCAAAATAACGGAATTTTCAACAAAAATCAGATTTGTCAAAAAATGGCAAAAATAACGGTTTTTCGACAAAAATGGGATTTGTCAAAAAATGGCAGAGTACCGGATTTTTTTCGACAAAAATCAGATTTGTCCAAAAATGCCAAAAACAACGGTATTTTTTCCGACAAAAAATAAAAATGGTCAAAAAATGGCAAAATAACGTTTTTTTCGAACAAAATCCAAATTTATCAAAAAATGGCAAAAATAACGGTTTTTTCGACAAAAATCGGATTTGTCCTAAAATGGCAGAGTACCGGATTTTTCGACAAAAAATCAGATTTGTCAAAAAATGGCTAAAATAACGTTTTTTTTTTCGATAAAAAATCAGATTTGTCCAAAACTTGAAAAAAAAACGGTCTATTTTCCGACAAAAATCAAAATTGTCAATGAATGGCAAAATAACGGTTTTTTAAACAAAAATCAGAATTGTCAAAAAATGGCAGAGTACCGGATTTTTCGACGAAAATCACAATTGTCCAAAAAATGCAAAAAAACGGCATTTTTTTCGACAAAAATCAGATTTCTCAAAAAACGGCAAAAAAAAAAAACGGTTTTTGCCGACATATGTAAAATCAGATATGTTAAAAAGGCGCAAAAATAGCGGTTATTCCGACAAAAATCAGATTTGTTAAAAAATGGCATAACGATTTTTAGTAAAAAATCAGATTTGTCAAAATATGGCAAAATAACGGGTTTTTCGTCAAAACAAAAGATTTGTCAAAAAATGGCAATATAACTTATTTTTCGTCAAAACAAAAAAATTGTCAAAAAATGACAAAATAACGATTTTTCGACAAAAAATCTGATTTCTTAAAAAATGGCAAGAAAAAAACGGTTTTTTCCATCATATATAAAATCATATATGTCAAAAGGCGCGAAAATAGCGACAAAATCAGATTTGTCCAAAACTGGCAAAAAAAACGGTATTTTTACCGACAAAAATCAAATTAATCAAAAAATGGCAAAATAACAGGTTTTTCGACAAAAATCAGATTTGTCAAAAAATGGCAAAAATAACGGTTTTTTCGACAAAAATCGGATTTGTCAAAAAAATGGAAGAAAAAAAGGGTATTTTTTCAGACAAAAATCAAAATTGTCAATGAATGGCAAAATAACGGTTTTTTTCCAACAAAATTCAAATTTGTCAAAAAATGGAAAAAAAAAATTTTTTTTTCTCAAATATCAGATTTGTCAAGAATGGCAAAATAGCTTTTTTTCGACAAAAATTAGATTTGTTAAAAAATGGTTTTTGCCGACATATGTAAAATCAGATATGTTAAAAAGCGTGATAATAGCGGTTATTCCGACAAAAATCAGATTTGTTAAAAAATGGCATAACGATTTTTAGTAAGAAATCAGATTTGTCAAAAAATGGCAAAATAACGGTTTTTCGGACAAAAAATCAAAATTAATAAAAAATGGAAAAAACAAATAATTTTTTTAAATTTATATATGTCGAGAATGACAAAATAGCGGTTTTTTTTCAACAAAAAGTCAGATATGCCATAAAATGGCTAAAATAACGTTTTTTTCGACAAAAAATCAGATTTGTCCACAACTGGCAAAAAAACGGTATTTTTTCCAACAAAATTCAAATTAATCAATAAATGGCAAAATAACAGGTTTTTCCACAAAAATCAGATTTGTCATAATAAATGGCAAAATAACGTTTTTATCCAACAAAATCAAAATTTGTCAAAAAATGGAAAAAAATTATTTTTTCTCAAATATCAGATTTGTTAAGAATGGCAAAATAGCTTTTTTTCGACAAAAATCACATTTGCCAAAAAATGAATAAAAAAATTAATTTTTTTGTCAAAATTCAGTTTTGTCAAAAAATGGCAAAATAGCGGTTTTTTCGACAACAATCAGATAAGTCAAATGTGGCAAAATAACGGTTTTTTCGAAAAAAAATCAGATTTGTCAAGATAAAAAATCAGATTTGCCCAACACTTGCAAAAAAAGGTCTTTTTTACGACAAAAAATCAAATTAATCAAAAAATGGCAAAATAACGGAATTTTCAACAAAAATCAGATTTGTCAAAAAATGGCAAAAATAACGGTTTTTCGACAAAAATGGGATTTGTCAAAAAATGGCAGAGTACCGGATTTTTTCGACAAAAATCAGATTTGTCAAAAAATGGCTGAAATAACGTTTTTTTTTTTTTTCGATAAAAAAATCAGATTTGTCCAAAACTTGAAAAAAAAACGGTCTATTTTCCGACAAAAATCAAAATTGTCAATGAATGGCAAAATAACGGTTTTTTAAACAAAAATCAGAATTGTCAAAAAATGGCAGAGTACCGGATTTTTTCGACGAAAATCACAATTGTCCAAAAAATGCAAAAAAAACGGCATTTTTTTCGACAAAAATCAGATTTCTCAAAAAATGGCAAAAAAAAAACGGTTTTTGCCGACATATGTAAAATCAGATTTTTAGTAAAAAATCAGATTTGTCAAAATATGGCAAAATAACGGGTTTTTCGTCAAAACAAAAGATTTGTCAAAAAATGGCAATATATCTTATTTTTCGTCAAAACAAAAAAATTGTCAAAAAATGACAAAATAACGATTTTTCGACAAAAATCTGATTTCTTAAAAAATGGCAAGAAAAAAAACAGTTTTTTCCGTCATATATAAAATCATATATGTCAAAAAGGCGCGAAAATAGCGACAAAATCAGATTTGTCCAAAACTGGCAAAAAAAAACAGTATTTTTTCCGACAAAAATCAAATTAATCAAAAAATGGCAAAATAACAGGTTTTTCGACAAAAATCAGATTTGTCAAAAAATGGCAAAATAACGGTTTTTTCGACAAAAATCGGATTTGTCAAAAAATGGAAGAAAAAAACGGTATTTTTTCAGACAAAAATCAAAATTGTCAATGAATGGCAAAATAACGGTTTTTTCCAACAAAATCCAAATTTGTCAAAAAATGGAAAAAAAAATTTTTTTCTCAAATATCAGATTTGTCAAGAATGGCAAAATAGCTTTTTTTCGACAAAAATTAGATTTGCCAAAAAATGAATAAAAAAAATTTTTTTGTCAAAATTCAGTTTTGTCAAAAAATGGCAAAATAACGGTTTTTTCCAACAAAATCAAATTTGTCAAAAAATGAAAAAAAAAGATTTTTTTTCAATTTTCAGATTTGTCAAGAATAAAATATCGGTTTTTTTCCGACAAAAATCAAATTTTTCAATAAATGGCAAATATCGTTTTTTTCGTCAAAACAAAAGATTTGCCAAAAAATGGCAAAAATAACGGTTTTTTCGACAAAAATAAGATTTGTCCAAAACTGGCAAAAAAACGGTATTTTTTCCGACAAAAATCAAATTTGTTAAAAAATGGCAAAAATAACGGTCTTTTTTACGACAAAAATCAAATTTATCAAAAAATGGCAAAATAACGGGTTTTTCAACATAAATCAGATTTGTCAAAAAATGGCAAAAATAACGGTTTTTTCGACAAAAATCGGATTTGTCAAAAAATGGCAGAGTACCGGATTTTTTCGACAAAAATCAGATTTGTCCAAAACTGGCAAAAAAAACGGTATTTTTTCCGACAAAAATCAGATTTGTTAAAAAATGACAAAAATAACGGTTTTTTCATCAAAATTCACATATGTCATAAATGAAAAAATAGCGGTTATTCCGACAAAAATCAGATTTTTTAAAAAATGGCACAACGATTTTTCGTAAAAAATCAGATTTGTCAAAAAATGGCAAAATAACGTTTTTTTCGTCAAAACAAAAGATTTGTCAAATAATGAGAATATAACGTTTTTTTTCGTCAAAACAAAAAATTTGTCAAAAAATTATAAAATAACGTTTTATTGACAAAAATCAGATTTGTCCAAAACTGGCAAAAAAAAAACGGTATTTTTTCCGACAAAAATCAAATTTATCAAAAAATGGCAAAATAACGGGTTTTTTCAACAAAAATCAGATTTGTCAGAAAATGGCAAAATAACGGTTTTTTCGACAAAAATAAGATTTGTCCAAAACTGGCAAAAAAACGGTATTTTTTCCGACAAAAATCAAATTTGTTAAAAAATGGCAAAAAAACAACGGTATTTTTTCCGACAAAAATAAAAATTGTCAAAAAATTGCAAAATAACGGTTTTTTCGAACAAAATCCAAATTCGTCAAAAATGGAAAAACAAAATTTTTTTTTTTCAAATTTCAGATTTGTCAAGAATGGCAAAATAGCGCTATTTTCGACAAAAATCAGATTTGTTAAAAAATGGCATAACGATTTTTAGTACAAAATCAGATTTGTCAAAAAATTAAAATAACGGGTTTTTCGTCAAAACAAAAGATTTGTCAAAAAATTACAATATAACGTTTTTTTCGTCAAAACAAAAGATTTGTCAAAAAATGACAAAATAACGTTTTTTCGACAAAAATCAGATTTGTCCAAAACTGGCAAAAAAAAACGGTATTTTTTCCGACAAAAATCAGATTTGTTAAAAAATGGCAAAAATAACGGTTTTTTCATCAAAATTCACATATGTCATAAATGAAAAAATAGCGGTTATTCCGACAAAAATCAGATTTTTTAAAAAATGGCACAAGGATTTTTCGTAAAAAAATCAAATTTGTTAAAAAATGGCAAAAATAACGGTCTTTTTTACGACAAAAATCAAATTTATCAAAAAATGGCAAAATAACGGGTTTTTCAACAAAAATCAGATTTGTCAAAAAATGGCAAAAATAACGGTTTTTTCGACAAAAATCGGATTTGTCAAAAAATGGCAGAGTACCGGATTTTTTCGACAAAAATCAGATTTGTCCAAAAATGACAAAAAAAAACAACGGTATTTTTTCCGACAAAAATAAAAATTGTCAAAAAATTTCAAAATAACGGTTTTTTCCAACAAAATCCAAAATTGTCAAAAATGGAAAAACAAAAATTTTTTTTTCTCAAATTTCAGATTTGTCAAGAATGGCAAAATAGCGCTATTTTCGACAAAAATCAGGTTTGCCAAAAAATGAAAAAAAAAAAATTAATTTGTTTGTCAAAATTCAAATTTGTCAAAAAATGCCAAAAAAGCGGTTTTTTTCGACAAAAATCAGATAAGTCAAAAATGGCAAAATAACGGTTTTTTTCGACAAAAATCAGATTTGTCAAAAAATGGCTAAAATAACGTTTTTTTTTTATAAAAAATCAGATTTGTCCAAAACTTGAAAAAAAACGGTCTATTTTCCGACAAAAATCAAATTTATCAAAAAATGGCAAAATAACGGGTTTTTCAACAAAAATCAAAATTGTCAAAAAATGGCAAAAATAACGATTTTTTTGACAAAAAATGGCAGAGTTCCGGATTTTTTCGACAAAAATCAGATTTGTCCAAAAACTGGCAAAAAAAAAACGGTATTTTTTCCGACAAAAATCAGATTTGTTAAAAAATGTCAAAAATAACGGTTTTTTTATCAAAATTCACATATGTCATAAATGAAAAAATAGCGGTTATTCCGACAAAAATCAGATTTTTAAAAAAATGGCACAACGATTTTTCGTAAAAAATCAGATTTGTCAAAAAATGGCAAAATAACGTTTTTTTCGTCAAAACAAAAGATTTGTCAAATAATGAGAATATAACGTTTTTTTCGTCAAAACAAAAAATTTGTCAAAAAATTATAAAATAACGTTTTATTGACAAAAATCAGATTTGTCCAAAACTGGCAAAAAAAAAACGGTATTTTTTCCGACAAAAAATCAAATTTATCAAAAAATGGCAAAATAACGGGTTTTTCAACAAAAATCAGATTTGTCAGAAAATGGCAAAATAACGGTTTTTTCGACAAAAATAAGATTTGTCCAAAACTGGCAAAAAAACGGTATTTTTTCCGACAAAAATCAAATTTGTTAAAAAATGGCAAAAAAAACAACGGTATTTTTTCCGACAAAAATAAAAATTGTCAAAAAATGGAAAAAAACGGTTTTTTTCGAACAAAATCCAAATTTGTCAAAAAATGGAAAAACAAAAATTTTTTTTTCAAATTTCAGATTTGTCAAGAATGTCAAAATAGCGCTATTTTCGACAAAAATCAGGTTTGCCAAAAAATGAAAAAAAAAAATTAATTTGTTTATCAAAATTCAAATTTATCAAAAAATGCCAAAAAAGCGGTTTTTTTCGACAAAAATCAGATAAGTCAAAAATGGCAAAATAACGGTTTTTTCGACAAAAATCAGATTTGTCAAAAAATGGCTAAAAAAACGTTTTTTTTAATAAATTAACAAAAATCAGATTTGTCAAAAAACTTAAAAAAACGGTCTATTTTCCGACAAAAATCAAATTTATCAAAAAATGGCAAAATAACGGGTTTTTCAACATAAATCAAAATTGTCAAAAAATGGCAAAAATAACGATTTTTTGACAAAATATCAAAATGGCAAAATACCGGATTTTTCGACAAAAATTAGAATTGTCCAAAAAGGCAAAAAACGGCTTTTTGTTCCGACAAAAATCAAATTATTCTCAAAATGGCAAAATTAGTTTTCCAACAAAAAAATTTGTCAAAAAATGGGAAAAATTTTTTTTTCTACAAATTTCAGATTTGTCAAGAAACGGCAAAATAGCGGTTTTTTCGACAAAAAATCAAGTTTGACAAAAAATTGAAAAAAATAAGGTTTTTTTGTCAAAAATTCAAAAATAACCGGTTTTTTTCGACAAAAATCAGATTTGTCAAAAAATGGCTAAAATAACGGCTTTTTTCCGACAAAAATCAAAATCGTCAAAAAATGCCAAAATATAACGGTTTTTTCGACAAAAACCAAATTTGTCAAAAAACGGGAAAAAATATTTTTTTTTTTCAAAATTTAGATTTGTCAAAAATTGCAAAATTTCGGTTTTTTCGACAAAAATCAGATATGTCAAAAAATGGCAAAATAACGGTTTTTTTCGACAAAAATCAGATTCATCAAAAAATGGCAAAATAACGGGTTTTTCGTCAAAACAAAAGATTTGTCAAAAAATGACAAAATAACGTTTTTTTCGTCAAAACAAAAGATTTGCAAAAAAAATGACAAAATAACGTTTTTTCGACAAAAAATCAGATTTCTCAAAAAATGGCAAAATTGCGGTTTTTTCGTAAAAAATCAGATATGTTAAAAAATGACTAAAAAAAAAAAAACGGTTTTTTCCGACATATGGAAAATCAGATATATCAAAAAGGCGCAAAAATAGCGGTTATTCCGACAAAATTCAGATTTGTCAAAAAATGGCAAAATAAAGGGTTGTTTTCGACAAAAATCAGATTTGTCAAAAAATGGCAAAAGAAAACGGTTTTTGCCGACATATGTAAAATCAGATATGTTAAAAATCGCGATAATAGCGGTTATTTCGACAAAAAATCAGATTTGTTAAAAAAGGCAAATAACGAGTTTTTCGTAAAAAAAAAGATTTGTCAAAAAAAAATAAAACGTTTATTCGGACAAAAATCAAATTTAATAAAAAATAGAAAAAATAAATAACGGTTTTTTTTCAATTTAATATGTCAGATCATGACAAAATAGCTTTTTTTTCAACAAAAGTCAGATATGCCAAAAAATGGCAAAAATAACGTTTTTTTTGCAAAAATCAGATTTGTCCACAACTGGCAAAAAAAACGGTATTTTTTCCAACAAAACTCAAATTAATCAAAAAATGACAAAATAACGTTATTTCCCACAAAAAAGCAAATTTGTTAAAATATGGAAAAAAAACGGTTAATTTTTTTCGCAAAATTCAGATATATCAAAAAAGCAAAATAACGGGTTTTCCGACAAAAATAAAATTTGATAAAAAATGGAAAAAAATTATTTAAATAACGTGTTTTTTCGTCAAAACAAAAGATATGTCAAAAAATGGAAAAAAAGCGTTTTTCCAACAAAATTCAGATATGTCAAAAAATGACAAAGATAAAGGTGTTTTTTCCAAAATCAGATTTGTCCACAAACTGGCAAAAAAAAATGTATTTTTCCGACAAAACTCAAATTTATCAAAAAATGCCAAAATAACGGTTTTTGTTCGACAAAAATCAGATTTGTCAAAAACTGGCAAAAAAACGTTTTTTTCCTACAAAAATCAAATTTATCAAAAAATGGTAAAATAAACGGGATTTTTTCCGACAAAAAACAGATTTGTCAAAAAATGGCAAAAATAACGGTTTTTTCGACAAAAATCAGATTTGTCCAAAAATGGCAAAAATAAAGGTTTTTTCGACAAAAATCAGATTTGTCCAAAAATGGCAAAAAAACGGCTTTTTTCCGACAAAAATCAAATATTGTAAAAAAATGGCAAAATAACGGGTTTTTCGTCAACAAAACTAAGATTTGTCAAAAAATGGAAAAAATAACGTTTATTCGACAAAAATCAGATTTCTCAGATTGGCATCAGATCAGATTGGCATAACGGTTTTTTCGTAAAAAATCAGATATGTTAAAAAATGGCAAAAAAACAAACGTTTTTTCCGACATATGTAAAATCAGATATGTCAAAAAGGCGCGAAAATAGCGGTTATTCCGACAAAATTTAGATTTGTCAAAAAATAGCAAAATAAAGTTTTTTTTCGAAAAAAATCAGATTTGTCAAAAAAATTAAAAGTTACGGTTTTTTTCGATAAAAAATCAGTATTTTCCAAAAATGGTATAAATAACGTTTTTTCCGTCAAAATTCAGATTTGTCAATAAATGGGACGAAAACGTTTTTTCGTCAAAAATCAGATTTGTCGAAAAATGGTAAAAAAAAACCGTTTTTTTCCGACATAGTTAAGTCAGATATGTCAAAAAAGGCGCGAAAATAGCGGTTATTCCGACAAAATTTAGATTTGTCAAAAAGGCGCGAAAATAGCGGTTATTCCGACAAAATTTAGATTTGTCAAGAAATGACAAAATAAAGTTTTTTTTTTCGAAAAAAATCTGATTTGTCAAAAAATGGTAAGTAACGGTTTTTTTCGATAAAAAATCAGTATTGTCCAAAAATGGTATAAATAACGTTTTTTTCGTCAAAATTCAGATTTGTCAACAAATGGCACAACAACGTTTTTTCGTCAAAAATCAGATTTGTCGAAAAATGGTAAAAGTAACGATTTTTTCGTCAAAATTCAGATTGGTCCAAAAATGGCAAAAAACCGGTTTTTTTCGTCATAAATCAGATTTGTCAAAAAATGGCAAAAATAACGGTTTTTCGCCAAAATTTAGATTTGTCAAAAATGGCAAAATAAAGTTTTTTTTGTCAAAAATAAGATGTGGCAAAAATGGCAAAATAACGGTTTTTTAGAAAAAAATCAAATTTGTCCCAAAGTGACAAAAATAACGGTTTTTCATCAAAATTCAGATTTGTCATAAAATGGCAAAGTAACGGTTTTTTTTTTGACAGAAATCAGATTTGTCAAAAAATTGCAAAAAAAACTTTTTTTCGACAAAAATAAGATATGTCAAAAAATGGAAAAAAAATATTTTTTTTTTTTTTAATTTCAGATTTGTCAAAAAATGGCAAAAAAAAACGGTCTTTTTTCCGGCAAAAATCAAATTTATCAAAAAATGGCAAAATAACGGGTTTTTTTCAAACAAAAATCAGATTTGCCAAAAAATGGCAATAATAACGGTTTTTTGGACATAAATCAGATAAGTCAAAAAATGGCAAAAATATCGGGTTTTTTTACAAAAATCAAAATTGTCAAAAAACGGAAAAAAAAAATAAATTTTTTTTTAAAAATTCTGATTTGTCAAAAATAACAAATATCGCTTATTTTCGTCAAAAATCAGATTTGTCGAAAAATGGTAAAAAAAAACGGTTTTTTCCGACATAGTTAAGTCAGATATGTCAAAATAGGCGCGAAAACAGAGGTTATTACGACAAAATTGAGATTTGTCAAAAAATGGCAAAATAAAGTTTTTTTTTTCGACAAAAATCAAAAAAAAACGTTTTTCCCGACAAAAATAATAATGTCAACATATGGAAAAAAAAATTAAAAAATGGGATTAAAATAAATAAAATGTAAAAAATAACGGTTTTTTTTTCAAAATTCAGATTTGTCAGATTTTTTCTCGACAAAAATAAGATATGTCAAAAAATGAAAAAAAAAATTTTTTTTTCAAATTTCAGATTTGTCAAAAAATGGCAAAATAGCGGTTTTTTTCGACAGAACTCAGATAAGTCAAAAATGACAAAATAACGTTTTTTCGACAAAAATCTGATTTCTCAAAAAATGGCAAAAAAAAAAACGGTTTTTTCGGTCATATATATTATTATTCAGACAAAAATCAGATTTGTTAAAAAATGGCAAAAATAACGGTTTTTTCGTCAAAATTCAGATTTGTCAAAAATGAAAAAATAGCGGTTATTCCGACAAAATTCAGATTTGTCAAAAATGACAAATGCGGTTTTTTCCACAATCAGATATGTCTACAAATGGCAAAATAACGGTTTTTTTCGACAAATATTAGATTTGTCATAATATGCTAAAATAACGGTTTTTGTTCAACAAAAAAAAATTTGTCCAAAACTGGCAAAAAAAAATGGTATTTTTTCCTACAAAAATCAAATTTATCAAAAAATGGTAAAATAACGGGATTTTCAACATAAATCAGATTTGTCAAAAAATGGCAAAAATAACGGTTTTTTCGACAAAAATCGGATTTGTCCAAAAATGGCAGAGTACCGGATTTTTTCGACAAAAATCAGAATTGTCCAAAAATGGCAAAAAAAACGGCATTTTTCCGACAAAAATCAAAATTGTCAAAAAATGGCAAAATAACGGTTTTTTCCAACAAAATCTAAATTTGTCAAAAAATGGAAACATTTTTTTTTTCAAATTTTAGATTTGTCAAGAATGGCAAAATAGCGGTTTTTTAGACAAAAATCAGGTTTGCCAAAAAATGGCAAAATAACGGGTTTTTTCAACAAAAATCAGATTTGTCAAAAAGTGGCAAATATTGTTTTTTTCTACAAAAATCAGATATGTCAAAAAATGACAAAATAACGTTTTTTTCGTCAAAACAAAAGAATTGCCAAAAAATGACAAAATAACGTTTTTTCGACAAAAATCAGATTTCTCAAAAAATGGCAAAAAAAAAACGGTTTTTGCCGACATATGTAAAATCAGATATATTAAAAAAGCGCGAAAATAGCGGTTATTCCGACAAAAAATCAGATTTGTTAAAAAATGGCGAAACGATTTTTAGTAAAAAAATCAGATTTGTCAAAATATGGCAAAATAACGGGTTTTTCGGACAAAACAAAAAATTTGTCAAAAAATGGCAATAAATAACTTATTTTTCGTCAAAACAAAAAAATTGTCAAAAAATGACAAAATAACGTTTTTTTCGACAAAAAATCAGATTTCTCAAAAAATGGCAAAAAAAACGGTTTTTGGCCGACATATTAAAATCAGATATGTTAAAAAGCTCGAAAATAGCGGTTATTCCGACAAAAATCAGATTTGTTAAAAAATGGCATAACGATTTTTAGTAAAAAATCAGATTTGTCAAAAAATGGCAAAATAACAGGTTTTTCGTTAACACAAAAGATTTGTCAAAAAATGACAATAAAAAATTAGCGGTTTTTTCTTCAAAAATCAAAATTGTCAAAAAATGGCAAAATAACGGTTTTTTCTAACAAAATCCAAATTTGTCAAAAAATGGAAAAACAAAATTTTTTTTTTCAAATTTCAGATTTGTTAAGAATGGCAAAATAGCAGATTTCCAACAAAAATCAGGTTTGCCAAAAAATGAAAAAAATAAAAAATTAAATTTGTTAAAAAATGACAAATTTTTTCGACAAAAATCAGATTTGTCAATCAGATTTGTCCAAAACTTGCTAAAAACGGTCTCTTTTCCGACAAAAATCAAATTTATCAAAAAATTGCAAAATAACGGGTTTTTTTTTAACAAAAATCAGATATGTCTACAAATGGCAAAAATAACGGTTTTTTTCGACAAATATTAGATTTGTCATAATATGCTAAAATAACGGTTTTTGTTCGACAAAAAAAAAATTTGTCCAAAACTGGCAAAAAAAAAATCAGGTTTGCCAAAAAATGAAAAAAAAAATTAATTTTTTGTCAAACTTTAAATTTGTTAAAAAATGGCAAATAGCGGTTTTTTCGACAAAAAATCAAATTTATCAAAAAATGTCAAAATAACGGGTTTTTTTTAATAAAAATCAGATTTCTCAAAAAATGGCAAAAATAACGGCTTTTTCAACAAAAATCAGAAAGGTCAAAAAATTGCAAAATAACGGTTTTTTTCGACAAAAATCAGATATTTTAAAAAATGGCAAAATAACGGGGTTTTCGTCAAAACAAAAGATTTGTCAAAAAATGACAATATAAAGTTTTTTTGCTCAAAACAAAAGATTTGACAAAAAAAGGCAAAATAACGTTATTTCAAAAAAAATCAGATTTCTCAAAAAATGGCATAACGTTTTCTTCGTAAAAAATCAGATATGTCAAAAAATGGCAAAAAAAACGGTTTTTTCCGACATATGTAAAATCAGATATGTCAAAAAAGGCGCGAAAATAGCGGTTATTCCGACAAAATTTAGATTTGTCAAAAAATGGCAAAATAAAGTTTTTTTCGACAAAAATCAGATTTGTCAAAAAATGGCAAAAAAAAACGTTTTTCCCGACAAAATAAATAATGTCAACATAAGGAAAAAAATTAAAAAAATTGGAATATAATAAATAAAATGTAAAAAATAACGGTCTTTTTTTCAAAATTCAGATTTGTCAAAAATGGTAAGTCACGGTTTTTTTTCGATAAAAATCAGAATTGTCCAAAAATGGTAAAAATAACGTTTTTTTTTGTCAAAATTCAGATTTGTCAACAAATGAATAAATAGCGGTTATTCCGACAAAATTCAGATTTTGTCAAAATATGCCAAAATAACGGTTTTTTTTCGACAAAAATCAACTTTGATAAAAAAATAAGAAAAAAATTTGTCCAAAACTGGCAAAAAAAATGGTATTTTTTCCGACAAAAATCAAATTTATCAAAAAATGGCAAAATAACGGGTTTTTCAACAAAATCCAAATTTGTCAATAAATGGAAAAAAAAATTTTTTTTTTCAAATTTCAGATTTGTCAAGAATGGCAAAATAGCGGTTTTTTCCAACAAAATCCAAATTTGTCAATAAATGGAAAAAATTTTTTTTTTTTTTCAAATTTCAGATTTGTTAAGAATGGAAAATAGCGGTTTGTTTTTGACAAAAATCAGGTTTGCCAAAAAAATGAAAAAAATAAAATTAATTTTTTTGTCAAAATTCAAATTTGTTAAAAAAGGCGCGAAAATAGCGGTTATTCCGACAAAATTTAGATTTGTCAAAAAATGGCAAAATAAAGTTTTTTCGACAAAAATCAGATATGTCAAAAAATGGCAAAATATCAGTTTCTTCGACAAAAATCAGATTTGTCAAAAATTGGAAAATATCGTTTTTTTTTTCGACAAAAATCAGATTCATAAAAAAATGGCAAAATAACGGGTTTTTCGTCAAAACAAAAGATTTGTCCAAAAATGACAAAATAACGTTTTTTCAACAAAAGTTAGATATGTCAAAAAATGACAAAAATAACGGTGTTTTCGACAAAAAATCAGATTTGCCCAAAACTGACAAAAAAAACGGTATTTTTTCCGACAAAAATCAAATTTATCAAAAAATGGCAAAATAACGGGTTTTTCAACAAAATCCAAATTTGTCAAAAATGGAAAAACAAAAATTTTTTTCAAATTTCAGATTTGTCAAGAATGGCCAAATAGCGGTTTTTTCATCAAAAAGTCAGATTAGTCAAAAATGGCAAAATAACGGTTTTTTTCGACAAAAAATCATATTTGTCAAAAAATGGCTAAAATAACGTTTTTTTTTGGAAAAAAAATCAGATTTGTCCAAAACTTGCAAAAAAAACGGTCTTCTTTCCGACAAAAAACAAATTTATCAAAAAATGGAAAATACCGGGTTTTTCAACAAAAATCAAATTTGTCAAAAATTGGAAAATATCGGTTTTTTCGACAAAAATCAGATATTTTAAAAAATGGCAAAATAACGGGTTTTTCGTCAAAACAAAAGATTTGTCAAAAAATGACAATATAACGTTTTTTTCGCCAAAACAAAAGATTTGTCAAAAAATAACGTTTTATTCGACAAAAATAAGATTTCTCAAAAAATGGCATAACGGTTTTTTTCGTAAAAAATCAGATATGTTAAAAAATGGCAAAAAAAAACAAACGGTTTTTTCCGACATATGTTAAATCAGATATGTCAAAAAGGCGCGAAAATAGCGGTTATTCCGACAAAATTTAGATTTGTAAAAAAATGGCAAAATAAAGTTTTTTTTTCGACAAAAATCAGATTTGTCAAAAAAATGGCAAACAAAAAAAAACGTGTTTCCCGACAAAAATAATAATGTCAACAAATGGAAAAAAAAAATTAAAAAATGGGAATATAATATATAAAATGTAAAAAATAACGGTTTTTTTCAAAATTCAGATTTGTCATAAAATGGTAAGTAACGGGTTTTTTCGATAAAAATCAGAATTGTCCAAAAATGGTAAAAGTAACGTTTTTTTCGTCAAAATTCAGACTGGTCCACAAATGGCGAAAAACTGGTTTTTTTTCGTCATAAATCAGATTTGTCAAAAAATGGCAAAAATAACGGTTTTTTCGCCAAAATTTAGATTTGTCAAAAATGGAAAAATAAAGTTTTTTTGTCAAAAATAAGATGTGTCAAAATTAATTTTTTTGTCAAAATTCAAATTTGTTAAAAAATGTCAAAATAGTGGTTTTTTCGACAAAAATCAGATAAGTCAAAAATGGTAAAATAACGGTTTTTTTGACAAAAATCAGATTTGTCAAAAATTGGAAAATATCGGTCTTTTTCCGACAAAAAATCAAATTTGTCAAAAAATGGCAAATATCGTTTTTTTCTACAAAAATCATATATGTCAAAAAATGACAAAATAACGTTTTTTCAACAAAAGTTAGATATGTCAAAAAATTACAAAAATAACGGTGTTTTCGACAAAAATCAGATTTGTCCAAAACTGGCAAGAAAAACGGTATTTTTTCCGACAAAAATCAAATTTATCAAAAAAATGGAAAATAACGGATTTTTCAACAAAAGTCAAATATGTCAAAAAATGGCCAAATAACGCTTTTCTCACAAAAATCAAATTTGTTAAAATATGGAAAAAAAATTAATTTTTTTCTCAAAATTCAGATATATCAAAAAAGGGCAAAATAACGGGTTTTCCGACAAAAATCAAATTTGATAAAAAATGGAAAAAAAATTTATTTAAATAACGTGTTTTTTCGTCAAAACAAAAGATATGTCAAAAAAATGACGCAAAACGTTTTTTTCGTCAAAACTAAAGATTTGCCCAAAAATGACAAAATAACGTTTTTTCGACAAAAAACAGATTTCTCAAAAAATGGCATAACGGTTTTTTCGTAAAAAATCAGATTTGTCAAAAATTGGAAAATATCGGTTTTTTGATAAAAACCAAATTCTTCAAAAAATGGCAAAATAACGGGTTTTTCGTCAAAACAAAAGATTTGTCAAAAAATGACAAAATAACGTTTTTTCAACAAAAGTTAGATTTGTCAAAAAATGACAAAAATAACGGTGCTTTCGACAAAAATCAGATTTGTCCAAAACTGGCAAGAAAAAATTGTCAAAAAATGGCAAAATAACGGTTTTTTTCAACAAAATCCAAATTTGTAAAAAAATGGCAAAAATAACGGTTTTTTCGACAAAAATCAAATTTGTCAAAAATTGGAAAATATCGGTTTTTTTCGACAAAAATCAGATATTTTAAAAAATGGCAAAATAACGGGTTTTTCGTCAAAACAAAAGATTTGTCAAAAAATGACAATATAACGTTTTTTTCGCCAAAACAAAAGATTTGTCAAAAAAATAACGTTTTATTCGACAAAAATCAGATTTCTCAAAAAATGGCAAAACGATTTTTTCGTAAAAAATCAGATATGTTAAAAAATGGCAAAAAAACAAACGGTTTTTTCCGACATATGTTAAATCAGATATGTCAAAATGGCGCGAAAATAGCGGTTATTCCGACAAAATTTAGATTTGTAAAAAAATGGCAAAATAAAGTTTTTTTTCGACAAAAATCAGATTTGTCAAAAAAATGGAAAACAAAAAAAAAACGTGTTTCCCGACAAAAATAATAATGTCAACATATGGAAAAAAATGAAAAAATGGGAATATAAAAAATAAAATGTAAAAAATAACGGTTTTTTTTTTCAAAATTAAGATTTGTCATAAAATGGCAAAGTAACGGTTTTTTTTTGACAAAAAACAGGTTTTCCAAAAAATGAAAAAAAAATTTATTTTTTTTCAAATTTCTGATTTGTCAAAAATTGCAAAATATCGGCTCATTTCGACAAAAATCAGATATGTCAAAAAATGGCAAAATAACGGGTTTTTCGACAAAAATCAGATTTGTCAAAAATTGGAAAAAAAAAACGGATTTTTTTCGACAAAAATCAATTTTGTCAAAAAATGGCAAAATTAGGTTTTTTTTCGTCAAAACCAAAGATTTGTCAAAAAATGACTCAATAACGTTTTTTTCGTCAAAGCAAAAGATTTGCCAAAAAATGACAAAATAACGTTTTTTCGACAAAAAATCAAATTTATCTAATAATGGCAAAAATCAGATTTGTCAAAAAATAGCAAAAAGAACGGTTTCTTCGACAAAAATCGGATTTGTCAAAAAATAGCAGAATACCGGATTTTTTCGACAAAAATCAGATTTGTCCAAAACTGGCAAAAAAAAACGGTATTTTTTCCGACAAAAATCAAATATGTCAAAAAATGGCAAAATAACGGTTTCTTCGACAAAAATCAGATTTGTCAAAAAATTGCAAAAAAAAGGTTTTTTCTCGACAAAAATAAGATATGTCAAAAAATGGAAAAAAAAAAAACTTTTTTTTATAAAAAATCAGATTTGACCAAAACTTGCAAAAAAAACGTTTTTTCGGATTTTTCTACAAAAAATGACAAAATAACGTTTTTTCGACAAAAATCAGATTTGTCCAAAACTGGCAAAAAAAAACCGTATTTTTTCCGACAAAAGTCAAATTTATCAAAAAATGGCAAAATTTGTCAAAAATTGAAAAACAAGAATTTTTTTTTTCAAATTTCAGATTTGTCAAGAATGGCAAAATACGACAAAAAATGAAAAAAAAATTTTTTGTTGTCAAAATTCAGTTTTATCAAAAAATGGCAAAATAGCGGTTTTTTTCGACAAAAATCAGATAAGTCAAAAATGGCAAAATAACGGTTTTTTTTCGACAAAAATCTGATTTTTCAAAAAATGGCTAAAATAACGTTTTTTTTTTTTCGATAAAAAATCAGATTTGTCCAAAAAACAAGCGGATCAGTCGAGGCGTACCTTGTACCTTGCATCAGTATTTACAACTGAAGGTGGGTAAGACTACAGTCGACCGCAGTCGACAGTGGGAGACTCTGTAATAATCGTGAATAGCAAAATCTACGCATTCAAAAAATATTGTACAGATAGCAAAACGAATCTTCCGAGACTCGAACTCGCGATCCCTTGATTCACAGTCTAATGCTCTACGCCCTGTGTCACCGGGAAATCGACCCACAAGCCGACAAGATTAAAATAACTGAATTCGTATTTCCCATTGATTGTCGCCTTGAAAGTTTCTTTTGCTCAAAAAAATTCTCCATCATTCTTGGAAGAGAGCAGCAGTGAACGAAGCGAACTACCGTTACATTTTTGCATTGCTATGTACTATGCGGACACATAGAAAGTATTTTCTAATGCAAAGCAATCAATAGTGAACAATACAAGTGCTTATGTATTGGTTTTATTAAATTGCAAGTACGTTAAAAAATGCCTGCATTTGCAAAAAAAAAAAAATTTTTAAAAATTGATCGCGGTCTGAGCAAGCTTCGAACCCCAGACCTCTCGCGCGCAAATCCTATGTCCTCTAAGCTAAGCTACTGCTTCATATAGTTCGAAGACGGCAATCTCTATACTTATGCAGCACGAATTTTAGCAATTGACATATATGTACATTAATTCGAATTTCTAACTAAATTTTATTATATCTATTTTTTAAGACTTTGCTACTTTCTGACAAATGAGGCAGAATTTATAATATATATTTAAATAAAATAGCAATAATTAATTAATAATTGAAAAATATAACTCAAATTTGTAATTGTCAGCAGCGAGATTTGAACCCGCGCACGCGTAGCGAGTATTGCTGTTGTTGTTGCTGTAATGCTGCTCAGCCCACATGAATTTGTAGGTCATTTATTCCTTAAAATCTCCTTTGTTTATGGTCCGATCGGAATGAAATTTTCGAAAAACGTCCGCACAAGGGCACACTCGATGTGTGTCAAATCTGCCATGTGTACCAAGTCTGTAGCTCTTATAATACGTTTTTTTCGATTTGCGGGGGCGGAAGGGGGCGTGGCAAAAATCTAAGACAAACTTGATCTGCCTGCACACTATAAGAGTGTTGTCACCAACTTTGGCTCTTATAGTCTCTGAGATCTAGGTGTTCATACGGACGGACAGACGGACAGACGGACATGGCTATATCGTCTCGGCTGTTGATGCTGATCAAGAATATATATACTTTATAGGGTCGGAGATGATTCCTTCTGCCTGTTACGCACAAATCGCTTTCGTCAAACTTAGAAGACTATGTACTTTTAGTACAGAGTCTAAAAAACGGTCTTTTTTCCGACAAAAATCAAATTTATCAAAAAATGGCATAATAACGGGTTTTTCAACAAAAATCAGAATTGTCATAAAATGGCAAAAATAACGGTTTTTTCGACCAAAATCGGATTTGTCAAAAAATGGCAGAGTACCGGATTTTTTCGACAAAAATCAGAATTGTCCAAAAAAGGCAAAAAACGGCATTTTTCCGACAAAAAATCAAAATTGTCCAAAAATGGCAAAATAACGGTTTTTTGACAAAAACCAAATTCGTCAAAAAATGGCAAAATAACGGGTTTTTCGTCAAAACAAAAGATTTGTCAAAAAATGACAAAATAACGTTTTTTCAACAAAAGTTCGATATGTCAAAAAATGACAAAAATAACGGTGTTTTCGACAAAAATCAGATTTGTCAAAAACTGGTAAGAAAAAACGGTATTTTTTCCGACAAAAATCAAATTTATCAAAAAATGGCAAAATAACGGGTTTTTTCGTCAAAAACCAAAGATTTGTCAAAAAATGACTCAATAACGTTTTTTTCGTCAAACCAAAAGATTTGCCAAAAAATGACAAAATAACGTTTTTTCGACAAAAAATCAAATTTATCTAATAATGGCAAAAATCAGATTTGTCAAAAAATAGCAAAAAGAACGGTTTCTTCGACAAAAATCGGATTTGTCAAAAAATAGCAGAATACCGGATTTTTTCGACAAAAATCAGATTTGTCCAAAACTGGCAAAAAAAAACGGTATTTTTTCCGACAAAAATCAAATTTGTCAATAAATGGCAAAATAACGGTTTTTCGACAAAAAATCAAATTTGTCAAAAAATGGCAAAATTAAGTTTTTTTCGTCAAAACCAAAGATTTGTCAAAAAATGACACAATAACGTTTTTTTCGTCAAAACAAAAGATTTGCCAAAAAATGACAAAATAACGCTTTTTTTCGACAAAAAATCAGATTTCTCAAAAAATGGCATAACGGTTTTTTCGTAAAAAATCAGATATGTCAAAAAATGGCAAAAAAAACAAACGGGTTTTTCCGACATATGTAAAATCAGATATGTCAAAAAGGCGCGAAAATAGCGGTTATTCCAACAAAATTTAGATTTGTCAAAAAATGGCAAAATAAAGTTTTTTTTCACAAAAATCAGATTTGTCAAAAAATAGCAAAAAAAGCCGTTTTTCCCGACAAAAATTATAATGTCAACATATGGGAAAAAAAATTAAGAAATGGGAAAATAATAAATAAAATGTAAAAAATAACGTTTTTTTTTCAAAATTCAGATTTGTCATCAAATGGCAAAGTAACGGTTTTTTTTTGACAAAAAACAGGTTTTCCAAAAAATGAAAAAAAATTAAAATTTTTTTTTCAAATTTCTGATTTGTCAAAAATTGCAAAATATCGGTTCATTTCGACAAAAATCAGATATGTCAAAAAATGGCAAAATAACGGTTTTTTCGACAAAAATCAGATTTGTCAAAAATTACAAAAAAAAACGGATTTTTTCGACAAAAATCAAATTTGTCAAAAAATGGCAAAATTAGGTTTTTTCGTCAAAACCAAAGATTCGTCAAAAAATGACACAATAACGTTTTTTTCGTCAAAACCAAAGATTTGCCAAAAAATGACAAAATAATTTTTTTCGACAAAAATCAAATTTATCTAATAATGGCAAAAATCAGATTTGTCAAAAAATAGCAAAAAAAACGGTTTCTTCGACAAAAATCGGATTTGTCAAAAAATAGCAGAATACCGGATTTTTCGACAAAAATCAGATTTGTCCAAAAACTGGCAAAAAAAAAACCGGTATTTTTTCCGACAAAAATCAAATTTGTCAATAAATGGCAAAAATAACGGTTTTTCGAGAAAAATCAGATTTGTCAAAAAATGGCAAAATAGCCGTTTTTTCGACAAAAATCAGATAAGTCAAAAATGACAAAGTAAACGTTTTTTTTCGACAAAAATCAGATTTGTCGAAAATTGGAAAAATAACGGATTTTTTCGACAAAAATCAAATTTGTCAAAAAATGGCAAAATTAGCGTTTTTTCGTCAAAACCAAAGATTTGTCAAAAAATGACACAATAACGTTTTTTCGACAAAACAAAAGATTTGCCAAAAAATGAGAAAATAACAGTTTTTTCGACAAAAATTAGATTTGTCCAAAACTGGCAAAAAAAAACCGTATTTTTTCCGACAAAAGTCAAATTTATCAAAAAATGGCAAAATTTGTCAAAAATTGAAAAACAAAAATTTTTTTTTCAAATTTCAGATTTGTCAAGAATGGCAAAATACGACAAAAAATGAAAAAAAAATTTTTTTTTGTCAAAATTCAGTTTTATCAAAAAATGGCAAAATAGCGGTTTTTTTTCGACAAAAATCAGATAAGTCAAAAATGGCAAAATAACGGTTTTTTCGACAAAAATCTGATTTGTCAAAAAATGGCTAAAATAGCGTTTTTTTTTTTTTCGATAAAAAATCAGATTTGTCCAAAAAACAAGCGGATCAGTCGAGGCGTACCTTGTACCTTGCATCAGTATTTACAACTGAAGGTGGGTAAGACTACAGTCGACCGCAGTCGACAGTGGGAGACTCTGTAATAATCGTGAATAGCAAAATCTACGCATTCAAAAAATATTGTACAGATAGCAAAACGAATCTTCCGAGACTCGAACTCGCGATCCCTTGATTCACAGTCTAATGCTCTACGCCCTGTGTCACCGGGAAATCGACCCACAAGCCGACAAGATTAAAATAACTGAATTCGTATTTCCCATTGATTGTCGCCTTGAAAGTTTCTTTTGCTCAAAAAATTCTCCATCATTCTTGGAAGAGAGCAGCAGTGAACGAAGCGAACTACCGTTACATTTTTTGCATTGCTATGTACTATGCGGACACATAGAAAGTATTTTCTAATGCAAAGCAATCAATAGTGAACAATACAAGTGCTTATGTATTGGTTTTATTAAATTGCAAGTACGTTAAAAAATGCCTGCATTTGCAAAAAAAAAAAAAAAATTTTTAAAAATTGATCGCGGTCTGAGCAAGCTTCGAACCCCAGACCTCTCGCGCGCAAATCCTATGTCCTCTAAGCTAAGCTACTGCTTCATATAGTTCGAAGACGGCAATCTCTATACTTATGCAGCACGAATTTTAGCAATTGACATATATGTACATTAATTCGAATTTCTAACTAAATTTTATTATATCTATTTTTAAGACTTTGCTACTTTCTGACAAATGAGGCAGAATTTATAATATATATTTAAATAAAATAGCAATAATTAATTAATAATTGAAAAATATAACTCAAATTTGTAATTGTCAGCAGCGAGATTTGAACCCGCTGTTGTTGCTGTAATGCTGCTCAGCCCACATGAATTTGTAGGTCATTCATTCCTTAAAATCTCCTTTGTTTATGGTCCGATCGGAATGAAATTTTCGAAAAACGTCCGCACAAGGGCACACTCGATGTGTGTCAAATCTGCCATGTGTACCAAGTCTGTAGCTCTTATAATACGTTTTTTTCGATTTGCGGGGGCGGAAGGGGGCGTGGAAAAAATCTAAGACAAACTTGATCTGCCTGCACACTATAAGAGTGTTGTCACCAACTTTGGTAACTACTTATAGTCTCTGAGATCTAGGTGTTCATACGGACGGACAGACGGACAGACGGACATGGCTATATCGTCTCGGCTGTTGATGCTGATCAAGAATATATATACTTTATAGGGTCGGAGATGATTCCTTCTGCCTGTTACGCACAAATCGCTTTCGTCAAACTTAGAAGACTATGTACTTTTAGTACAGAGTCTAAAAACGGTCTTTTTTCCGACAAAAATCAAATTTATCAAAAAATGGCAAAATAACGGGTTTTTTCAACAAAAATCAGAATTGTCATAAAATGGCAAAAATAACGGTTTTTTCGACCAAAATCGGATTTGTCAAAAAATGGCAGAGTACCGGATTTTTCGACAAAAATCAGAATTATCCAAAAAAGGCAAAAAAACGGCATTTTTTCCGACAAAAATCAAAATTGTCCAAAAATGGCAAAATAACGGGTTTTTTGACAAAAACCAAATTCGTCAAAAAATGGCAAAAAAAAAATAACGGGTTTTTCGTCAAAACAAAAGATATGTCAAAAAATGACGCAAAAAACGTTTTTTTCGTCAAAACTCAAGATTTGCCCAAAAATGGACAAAATAACGTTTTTTCGTCAAAAAAAAAGATTTCTCAAAAAATGGCATAACGGTTTTTTCGTAAAAAACAGATTTGTCAAAAATTGAAAATATCGGTTATTTCGATAAAAACCAAATTCGTCAAAAAATGGCAAAATAACGGGTTTTTCGTCAAAACAAAAGATTTGTCAAAAAAATGACAAAAAAAAAACGTTTTTTCAACAAAAATTAGATTTGTCAAAAAATGACAAAAAATAACGGTGCTTTCGACAAAAATCAGATTTGTCCAAAAACTGGTAAGAAAAAACGGTATTTTTTCCGACAAAAATCAAATTTATCAAAAAATGGCAAAATAACGGGTTTTTTCAACGATTTTCCCACAAAAATCAAATTTGTTAAAATATGAAAAAAATATTAATTTTTTTCGTCAAAATTCAGATATATCAAAAAAGGGCAAAATAACGGTTTTCCTACAAAAATCAAATTTGATAAAAAAATGGAAAAAAAATTTATTTAAATAACGTTTTTTTCGTCAAAACAAAAGATATGTCAAAAAATAACACAAAACGTTTTTTTTCGTCAAAACTAAAGATTTGCCCAAAAAATGACAAAATAACGTTTTTTCGACAAAAAAAAGATTTCTCAAAAAATGGCAAAATAACGGTTTTTTCGTAAAAAATCAGATTTGTCAAAAATTGGAAAATATCGGGTTTTTTTGACAAAAATCAAATTTGTCAAAAAATGGCAAAATAACGGGTTTTTTCGTCAAAACAAAAGATTTGTCAAAAAAATGACAAAATAACGTTTTTTCAACAAAAGTTAGATTTGTCAAAAAATGACAAAATAACGGTGTTTTCGACAAAAATCAGATTTGTCCAAAACTGGCAAAAAAAACGGTAATTTTTGCCGACAAAAATCAAAATTGTCAAAAAATGGCAAAATAACGGTTTTTTTTCAACAAAATCCAAATTTGTCAAAAAATGGCAAAATAACGGTTTTTTCGACAAAAATCAAATTTGTCAAAAATTGAAAAATAAACGGTTTTTTTTTCGACAAAAATCAGATATTTTAAAAAAATGGCAAAATAACGGGTTTTTTCGTCAAAACAAAAGATTTGTCAAAAAATGACAAAATAACGTTTTTTTCGCCAAAACAAAAAGATTTGTCAAAAAGCAAAAACGTTTTATTCGACAAAAATCAGATTTCTCAAAAAATGGCAAAACGGTTTTTTTTTTCAAAAACACCAGATATGTCAAAAAATGGCAAAAATAAAACGGTTTTTTCCGACATATGTTACATCAGATATGTCAAAAATGGCGCGAAAATAGCGGTTATTCCGACAAAAATTAGATTTGTCAAAAAATGGCAAAATAACGTTTTTTTTTTCGACAAAAATCAGATTTGTCAAAAAAATGGCAAACAAAAAAAAAAACGTTTTTCCCGACAAAAATAATAATGTCAACATATGGAAAAAAATTTTAAAAAATGGGAATATAATAAATAAAATGTAAAAAATAACGGTTTTTTTTTTTTCAAAATTCAGATTTGTCATAAAATAATAAGTAACGGGTTTTTTTCGATAAAAATCAGAATTTTCCACAAAATGGTAAAAGTAACGTTTTTTTCGTCAAAATTCAGACTGGTCCTCAAATGGCGAAAAACTGTTTTTTTTTTCCGTCATAAATCAGATTAGTCAAAAAATGGCAAAAATAACGGGTTTTTCGCCAAAATTTAGATTTGTCAAAAATGGCAAAATAAAGTTTTTTTTGTCAAAAATAAGATGTCAAAATTAATTTCTTTGTCAAAATTCAAATTTGTTAAAAAATGGCAAAATAGTGGTTTTTTCGACAAAAATCAGATAAGTCAAAAATGGCAAAAATAACGGGTTTTTCGACAATAATCAGATTTGTCAAAAAATGGCTAAAACAACGTTTTTTTCGATAAAAAATCAGATTTGTCAAAAATTGGAAAATATCGGTTTTTTTTCGACAAAAATCAGATATGTCAAAAAATGGCAAAATAACGGTTTCTTCGACAAAAATCAGATTTGTCAAAAAATTGCAAAAAAATGTTTTTTTCTCGACAAAAATAAGATATGTCAAAAAATGGAAAAAAAAACTTTTTTTTTGATAAAAAATCAGATTTGACCAAAACTTGCAAAAAAAACGTTTTTTTCGGTTTTTTTACAAAAAATGACAAAATAACGTTTTTTTCGTCAAAGCAAAAGATTTGCCAAAAAATGACAAAATAACGTTTTTTCGACAAAAATCAAATTTATCTAATAATGGCAAAAATCAGATTTGTCAAAAAATAGCAAAAAGAACGGTTTCTTCGACAAAAATCGGATTTGTCAAAAAATAGCAGAATACCGGATTTTTTCGACAAAAATCAGATTTGTCCAAAACTGGCAAAAAAAAAACGGTATTTTTTCCGACAAAAATCAAATTTGTCAATAAATGGCAAAATAACGGTTTTTCGAGAAAAATCAGATTTGTCAAAAAATGGCAAAATAGCCGTTTTTTCGACAAAAATCAGATAAGTCAAAAATGACAAAGTAACGTTTTTTTCGACTAAAAATCAGATTTGTCAAAAAATTGGAAAATATCGGATTTTTTTCGACAAAATCAAATTTGTCAAAAAATGGCAAAATTAGGTTTTTTTTCTGTCAAAACCAAAGATTTGTCAAAAAATGACACAATAACGTTTTTTCGTCAAAACAAAAGATTTGCCAAAAAATGAGAAAATAACGTTTTTCGACAAAAATTAGATTTGTCCAAAACTGGCAAAAAAAAACCGTATTTTTTCCGACAAAAGTCAAATTTATCAAAAAATGGCAAAATTTGTCAAAAATTGAAAAACAAAAATTTTTTTTCAAATTTCAGATTTGTCAAGAATGGCAAAATACGACAAAAAATGAAAAAAAATTTTTTTGTCAAAATTCAGTTTTATCAAAAAATGGCAAAATAGCGGTTTTTTTCGACAAAAATCAGATAAGTCAAAAATGGCAAAATAACGGTTTTTTCGACAAAAATCTGATTTGTCAAAAAATGGCTAAAATAGCGTTTTTTTTTTTTCGATAAAAAATCAGATTTGTCCAAAAAACAAGCGGATCAGTCGAGGCGTACCTTGTACCTTGCATCAGTATTTACAACTGAAGGTGGGTAAGACTACAGTCGACCGCAGTCGACAGTGGGAGACTCTGTAATAATCGTGAATAGCAAAATCTACGCATTCAAAAAATATTGTACAGATAGCAAAACGAATCTTCCGAGACTCGAACTCGCGATCCCTTGATTCACAGTCTAATGCTCTACGCCCTGTATCACCGGGAAATCGACCCACAAACCGACAAGATTAAAATAACTGAATTCGTATTTCCCATTGATTGTCGCCTTGAAAGTTTCTTTTGCTCAAAAAATTCTCCATCGTTCTTGGAAGAGAGCAGCAGTGAACGAAGCGAACTACCGTTACATTTTTGCATTGCTATGTACTATGCGGACACATAGAAAGTTTTTTCTAATGCAAAGCAATCAATAGTGAACAATACAAGTGCTTATGTATTGGTTTTATTAAATTGCAAGTACGTTAAAAAATGCCTGCATTTGCAAAAAAAAAAAAAAATTTTTAAAAATTGATCGCGGTCTGAGCAAGCTTCGAACCCCAGACCTCTCGCGCGCAAATCCTATGTCCTCTAAGCTAAGCTACTGCTTCATATAGTTCGAAGACGGCAATCTCTATACTTATGCAGCACGAATTTTAGCAATTGACATATATGTACATTAATTCGAATTTCTAACTAAATTTTATTATATCTATTTTTTAAGACTTTGCTACTTTCTGACAAATGAGGCAGAATTTATAATATATATTTAAATAAAATAGCAATAATTAATTAATAATTGAAAAATATAACTCAAATTTGTAATTGTCAGCAGCGAGATTTGAACCCGCGCACGCGTAGCGAGTATTGCTGTTGTTGTTGCTGTAATGCTGCTCAGCCCACATGAATTTGTAGGTCATTCATTCCATAAAATCTCCTTTGTTTATGGTCCGATCGGAATGAAATTTTCGAAAAACGTCCGCACAAGGGCACACTCGATGTGTGTCAAATCTGCCATGTGTACCAAGTCTGTAGCTCTTATAATACGTTTTTTTCGATTTGCGGGGGCGGAAGGGGGCGTGGCAAAAATCTAAGACAAACCTGATCTGCCTGCACACTATAAGAGTGTTGTCACCAACTTTGGTAAATCTAGCTCTTATAGTCTCTGAGATCTAGGTGTTCATACGGACGGACAGACGGACAGACGGACATGGCTATATCGTCTCGGCTGTTGATGCTGATCAAGAATATATATACTTTATAGGGTCGGAGATGATTCCTTCTGCCTGTTACGCACAAATCGCTTTCGTCAAACTTAGAAGACTTTGTACTTTTAGTACAGAGTCTAAAAACGGTCTTTTTCCGACAAAAATCAAATTTATCAAAAAATGGCAAAATAACGGGTTTTTTAACAAAAATCAGAATTGTCATAAAATGGCAAAAATAACGGTTTTTTCGACCAAAATCGGATTTGTCAAAAAATGGCAGATTTACCGGATTTTTTCGACAAAAATCAGAATTGTCCAAAAAAGGCAAAAAACGGCATTTTTTCGTCAAAACAAAAGATATGTCAAAAAATGACGCAAAAACGTTTTTTCGTCAAAACTAAAGATTTGCCCAAAAATGACAAAATAACGTTTTTTCGACAAAAAACAGATTTCTCAAAAATGGCAAAAAAAAAAATTTTTGCCGACATATGTAAAATCAGATATGTCAAAAAAGGCGCGAAAATAACGGTTATTCCGACGAAATTTAGATTTGTCAAAAATGGCAAAATAACGGGTTTTTCGACAAAAATCAGATTTGCCAAAAAATGGCTAAAAAAAACGGGTTTTTCGACAAAAATCAGATTTGATAAAAATTGGAAAAATATACGGTTTTTTTACAAAAACAAAATTTGTCAAAAAATGCCAAAATTAGGGTTTTTTCGTCAAAACCAAAGATTGTCAAAAAATGACACAATAACGTTTTTCCGTCAAAAATCAGATTTGTCGAAAAATGGCAAAATAACGTTTTTTTTTCCAACAAAATCCAAATTTGTCAAAAAATGGAAAAAAACTTTTTTTTTCAAATTTCAGAATTGTCAAGAATGGCAAAATAGCGGTTTTTTCGACAAAACAAAAGATTTGTCAAAAAATGACAATATAACGTTTTTTCGTCAAAACAAAAGATTTGCCAAAAAATGACAAAATAACGTTTTTTTCGACAAAAATCAGATTTCTCAAAAAATGGCATAACGGTTTTTTCGTAAAAAATCAGATATGTCAAAAAAATGGCAAAAAAAAACAAACGGGTTTTTCCGACATATGTAAAATCAGATATGTCAAAAAAGGGGCGAAAATAGCGGTTATTCCAACAAAATTTAGATTTGTCAAAAAATGGCAAAATAAAGTTTTTTTTTTCGACAAAAATCAGATTTGTCAAAAAATAGCAAAAAAAACCGTTTTTCCCGACAAAAATTATAATGTCAACATATGGGAAAAAAAATTAAAAAATGGGAAAATAATAAATAAAATGTAAAAAATAACGTTTTTTTTCAAAATTCAGATTTGTCATCAAATGGCAAAGTAACGGTTTTTTTTGACAAAAAACAGGTTTTCAAAAAATGAAAAAAAATTAATTTTTTTTCAAATTTCTGATTTGTCAAAAATTGCAAAATATCGGCTCATTTCGACAAAAATCAGATATGTCAAAAAATGGCAAAATAACGGGTTTTTCGACAAAAAATCAGATTTGTCAAAAATTGGAAAAAAAAAAAACGGATTTTTCTCGACAAAAATCAAATTTGTCAAAAAATGGCAAAATTAGGTTTTTTCGTCAAAACCAAAGATTTGTCAAAAAATGACTCAACGTTTTTTTCGTCAAAACAAAAGATTTGCCAAAAAATGACAAAATAACGTTTTTTCGACAAAAATCAAATTTATCTAATAATGGCAAAAATCAGATTTGTCAAAAAATAGCAAAAGAACGGTTTCTTCGACAAAAATCGGATTTGTCAAAAAATAGCAGAATACCGGATTTTTTCGACAAAAATCAGATTTGTCCAAAACTGGCAAAAAAAAACGGTATTTTTTCCGACAAAAATCAAATTTGTCAATAAATGGCAAAATAACGGTTTTTCGACAAAAAATCAAATTTGTCAAAAAATGGCAAAATTACGTTTTTTTCGTCAAAACCAAAGATTTGTCAAAAAATGACACAATAACGTTTTTTTCGTCAAAACAAAAAGATTTGCCAAAAAATGACAAAATAACGCTTTTTCGACAAAAAATCAGATTTCTCAAAAAATGGCATAACGGTTTTTCGTAAAAAATCAGATATGTCAAAAAATGGCAAAAAAAACAAACGGGTTTTTCCGACATATGTAAAATCAGATATGTCAAAAAAGGCGCGAAAATAGCGGTTATTCCAACAAAATTTAGATTTGTCAAAAAATGGCAAAATAAAGTTTTTTTTCGACAAAAATCAGATTTGTCAAAAAATAGCAAAAAAAACCGTTTTTCCCGACAAAAATTATAATGTCAACATATGGGAAAAAAAATTAAAAAATGGGAAAATAATAAATAAAATGTAAAAAATAACGTTTTTTTTTTCAAAATTCAGATTTGTCATCAAATGGCAAAGTAACGGTTTTTTTGACAAAAAACAGGTTTTCCAAAAAATGAAAAAAAAAATTAATTTTTTTTTCAAATTTCTGATTTGTCAAAAATTGCAAAATATCGGTTCATTTCGACAAAAATCAGATATGTCAAAAAATGGCAAAATAACGGTTTTTTCGACAAAAATCAGATTTGTCAAAAATTGGAAAAAAAACGGATTTTTTTCGACAAAAAATCAAATTTGTCAAAAAATGGCAAAATTAGGTTTTTTTTCGTCAAAACCAAAGATTTGTCAAAAAATGACACAATAACGTTTTTTTCGTCAAAACAAAAGATTTGCCAAAAAATGACAAAATAACGTTTTTTCGACAAAAATCAAATTTATCTAATAATGGCAAAAAAATATCAGATTTGTCAAAAAATAGCAAAAAGAACGGTTTCTTCGACAAAAATCGGATTTGTCAAAAAATAGCAGAATACCGGATTTTTTTCGACAAAAATCAGATTTGTCCAAAACTAAAATAGCCGTGTTTTCGACAAAAATCAGATAAGTCAAAAATGACAAAGTAACGTTTTTTTCGACAAAAATCAGATTTGTCAAAAATTGGAAAATATCGGATTTTTTCGACAAAATCAAATTTGTCAAAAAATGGCAAAATTACGTTTTTTTCGTCAAAACCAAAGATTTGTCAAAAAATGACACAATAACGTTTTTTCGTCAAAACAAAAGATTTGCCAAAAAATGACAAAATAACGTTTTTTCGACAAAAATCAGATTTGTCCAAAACTGGCAAAAAAAAAACGTATTTTTTCCGACAAAAAGTCAAATTTATCAAAAAATGGCAAAATTTGTCAAAAAAATTAAAAAAAAATTTTTTCAAATTTCAGATTTGTCAAGAATGGCAAAATACGACAAAAAATGAAAAAAAAAAAATTTTTTTTGACAAAATTCAGTTTTATCAAAAAATGGCAAAATAGCGGTTTTTTTCGACAAAAATCAGATAAGTCAAAAATGGCAAAATAACGGTTTTTTCGACAAAAATCTGATTTGTCAAAAAATGGCTAAAATAACGTTTTTTTTTTCGATAAAAAATCAGATTTGTCCAAAAAACAAGCGGATCAGTCGAGGCGTACCTTGTACCTTGCATCAGTATTTACAACTGAAGGTGGGTAAGACTACAGTCGACCGCAGTCGACAGTGGGAGACTCTGTAATAATCGTGAATAGCAAAATCTACGCATTCAAAAAATATTGTACAGATAGCAAAACGAATCTTCCGAGACTCGAACTCGCGATCCCTTGATTCACAGTCTAATGCTCTACGCCCTGTGTCACCGGGAAATCGACCCACAAGCCGACAAGATTAAAATAACTGAATTCGTATTTCCCATTGATTGTCGCCTTGAAAGTTTCTTTTGCTCAAAAAATTCTCCATCATTCTTGGAAGAGAGCAGCAGTGAACGAAGCGAACTACCGTTACATTTTTGCATTGCTATGTACTATGCGGACACATAGAAAGTATTTTCTAATGCAAAGCAATCAATAGTGAACAATACAAGTGCTTATGTATTGGTTTTATTAAATTGCAAGTACGTTAAAAAATGCCTGCATTTGCAAAAAAAAAAAAAAATTTTTAAAAATTGATCGCGGTCTGAGCAAGCTTCGAACCCCAGACCTCTCGCGCGCAAATCCTATGTCCTCTAAGCTAAGCTACTGCTTCATATAGTTCGAAGACGGCAATCTCTATACTTATGCAGCACGAATTTTAGCAATTGACATATATGTACATTAATTCGAATTTCTAACTAAATTTTATTATATCTATTTTTTAAGACTTTGCTACTTTCTGACAAATGAGGCAGAATTTATAATATATATTTAAATAAAATAGCAATAATTAATTAATAATTGAAAAATATAACTCAAATTTGTAATTGTCAGCAGCGAGATTTGAACCCGCTGTTGTTGCTGTAATGCTGCTCAGCCCACATGAATTTGTAGGTCATTCATTCCTTAAAATCTCCTTTGTTTATGGTCCGATCGGAATGAAATTTTCGAATAACGTCCGCACAAGGGCACACTCGATGTGTGTCAAATCTGCCATGTGTACCAAGTCTGTAGCTCTTATAATACGTTTTTTTCGATTTGCGGGGGCGGAAGGGGGCGTGGAAAAAATCTAAGACAAACTTGATCTGCCTGCACACTATAAGAGTGTTGTCACCAACTTTGGCTCTTATAGTCTCTGAGATCTAGGTGTTCATACGGACGGACAGACGGACAGACGGACATGGCTATATCGTCTCGGCTGTTGATGCTGATCAAGAATATATATACTTTATAGGGTCGGAGATGATTCCTTCTGCCTGTTACGCACAAATCGCTTTCGTCAAACTTAGAAGACTATGTACTTTTAGTACAGAGTCTAAAAACGGTCTTTTTTCCGACAAAAATCAAATTTATCAAAAAATGGCAAAATAACGGGTTTTTCAACAAAAAATCAGAATTGTCATAAAATGGCAAAAATAACGGTTTTTTCGACCAAAACCGGATTTGTCAAAAAATGGCAGAGTACCGGAATTTTTTCGACAAAAATCAGAATTGTCCAAAAAAGGCAAAAAACGGCATTTTTCGTCAAAACAAAAGATATGTCAAAAAATGACGCAAAAAACGTTTTTTTCGTCAAAACTAAAGATTTGCCCAAAAATGACAAAATAACGTTTTTTCGACAAAAAACAGATTTCTCAAAAAATGGCATAACGGATTTTTCGTAAAAAAATCAGATTTGTCAAAAAATTGGAAAATATCGGTTTTTTTGATAAAAACCAAATTCGTCAAAAAATGGCAAAATAACGGGTTTTTCGTCAAAACAAAAGATTTGTCAAAAAATGACAAAATAACGTTTTTTCAACAAAAGTTAGATATGTCAAAAAATGACAAAAATAACGGTGTTTTCGACAAAAATCAGATTTGTCAAAAACTGGCAAAAAAAAATGGTATTTTTTCCTACAAAAATCAAATTTATCAAAAAATGGTAAAGTAACGGGATTTTCAACATAAATCAGATTTGTCAAAAAATGGCAAAAATAACGGTTTTTTCGACAAAAATCGGATTTGTCCAAAAATGGCAGAGTACCGGATTTTTTTCGATAAAAATCAGAATTGTCCAAAAATGGCAAAAAAACGGCATTTTTTCCGACAAAAATCAAAATTGTCAAAAAATGGCAAAATAACGGTTTTTTCCCAACAAAATCTAAATTTGTCAAAAAATGGAAACATTTTTTTTTTCAAAATTTTAGATTTGTCAAGAATGGCAAAATAGCGGTTTTTTAGACAAAAAATCAGGTTTGCCAAAAAATGGCAAAATAACGGGTTTTTTCAACAAAAATCAGATTTGTCAAAAAGTGGCAAATATTGTTTTTTTCGACAAAAATCAGATATGTCAAAAAATGACAAAATAACGTTTTTTTTCGTCAAAACAAAAGAATTGCCAAAAAATGACAAAATAACGTTTTTTCGACAAAAATCAGATTTCTCAAAAAATGGCAAAAAAAAAACGGTTTTTGCCGACATATGTAAAATCAGATATATTAAAAAAGCGCGAAAATAGCGGTTATTCCGACAAAAATCAAATTTGTTAAAAAATGGCGAAACGATTTTTTAGTAAAAAATCAGATTTGTCAAAAAATGGCAAAATAACGGGTTTTTCGTCAAAAAAAAAAGATTTCTCAAAAAATGACAATATAACGTTTTTTTCGTCAAAACAAAAGATTTGTCAAAAAGTGACATAATAACGATTTTTTCGACAAAAATCTGATTTCTCAAAAAATGGCAAAAAAAAAACGGTTTTTTCCGTCATATATAAAATCAGATATGTCAAAAAGCGCGAAAATAGCGGTTATTCCGACAAAAATCATATTTGTTAAAAAATGGCGAAACGATTTTTAGTAAAAAATCAGATTTGTCAAAAAATGGCAAAATAACGGGTTTTTCGTCAAAAAAAAGATTTCTCAAAAAATGACAATATAACGTTTTTTTCGTCAAAACAAAAGATTTGTCAAAAATGACAAAATAACGTTTTTTTCGACAAAAATCAGATTTCTCAAAAAATGGCAAAAAAACGGTTTTTGGCCGACATATGTAAAATCAGATATGTTAAAAAAGCTCGAAAATAGCGGTTATTCCGACAAAAAATCAGATTTGTTAAAAAAAGGCATAACGATTTTTAGTACAAAATCAGATTTGTCAAAAAATGGCTAAATAACAGGTTTTTCGTTAACACAAAAGATTTGTCAAAAAATGACAATAAAAAATTAGCGGTTTTTTCGACAAAAATCAAAATTGTCAAAAAATGGCAAAATAACGGTTTTTTCTAACAAAATCCAAATTTGTCAAAAAATGGAAAAACAAAATTTTTTTTTTCAAATTTCAGATTTGTTAAGAATGGCAAAATAGCAGTTTTCCAACAAAAATCAGGTTTGCCAAAAAATGAAAAAAAAAAAATTTAAATTTGTTAAAAAATTACAAATTTTTTCGACAAAAAATCAGATTTGTCAATCAGATTTGTCCAAAACTTGCTAAAAACGGTCTTTTTTTCCGACAAAAATCAAATTTATCAAAAAATGGTAAAATAACGGGATTTTTAAACATAAATCAGATTTGTCAAAAAATGGCAAAAATAACGGTTTTTTCGACAAAAATCGGATTTGTCCAAAAATGGCAGAGTACCGGATTTTTTTTGACAAAAATCAGAATTGTCCAAAAATGGCAAAAAAAACGGCATTTCTTCCGACAAAAATCAAAATTGTCAAAAAATGGCAAAATAACGGTTTTTTTCCAACAAAACCAAATTTGTCAAAAAATGGAAAAAAAATTTTTTTTTCAAATTTCAGATTTGTCAAGAATGGCAAAATAGAAGTTTTTTCGACAAAAATCAGGGTTTGCCAAAAAATGAAAAAAAAAATTTAAATTTTTTTGTCAAAATTTAAATTTGTTAAAAAATGGCAAATAGCGGTTTTTTCGACAAAAAATCAGATTTATCAAAAAAATGTCAAAATAACGGGTTTTTTAATAAAAAATCAGATTTCTCAAAAAATGGCAAAAATAACGGCTTTTTCAACAAAAATCAGAAAGGTCAAAAAATTGCAAAATAACGGTTTTTTCGACAAAAATCAGATATTTTAAAAAATGGCAAAATAACGGGGTTTTCGTCAAAACAAAAGATTTGTCAAAAAATGACAATATAAAGTTTTTTTGCTCAAAACAAAAGATTTGACAAAAAAAAGGCAAAAATAACGTTTTTTCAAAAAAATCAGATTTCTCAAAAAATGGCATAACGTTTTCTTCGTAAAAAATCAGATATGTCAAAAAATGGCAAAAAAAACGGTTTTTTCCGACATATGTAAAATCAGATATGTCAAAAAGGCGCGAAAATAGCGGTTATTCCGACAAAATTTAGATTTGTCAAAAAATGGCAAAATAAAGTTTTTTTTTTCGACAAAAATCAGATTTGTCAAAAAATGGCAAAAATAAAACGTTTTTCCCGACAAAATAAATAATGTCAACATAAGGAAAAAAATTAAAAAATTGAATATAATAAATAAAATGTAAAAAATAACGCCCTTTTTTTTCAAAATTCAGATTTGTCAAAAATGGTAAGTCACGGTTTTTTTTCGATAAAAATCAGAATTGTCCAAAAATGGTAAAAATAACGTTTTTTTTTTTTTGTCAAAATTCAGATTTGTCAACAAATGAATAAATAGCGGTTATTCCGACAAAATTCAGATTTGTCAAAATATGCCAAAATAACGGTTTTTTTCGACAAAAATCAACTTTGATAAAAAAAGAAAAAAAATTTGTCCAAAACTGGCAAAAAAAATGGTGGTTTTTTTCCGACAAAAATCAAATTTATCAAAAAATGGCAAAATAACGGGTTTTTTCAACAAAATCCAAATTTGTCAATAAATGGAAAAAATTAAAAAATTGGAATATAATAAATAAAATGTAAAAATAACGGCCTTTTTTTCAAAATTCTGATTTGTCAAAAATGGTAAGTCACGGTTTTTTTTCGATAAAAATCAAAATTGTCCAAAAATGGTAAAAATAACGTTTTTTTTGTCAAAATTCAGATTTGTCAACAAATGAATAAATAGCGGTTATTCCGACAAAATTCAGATTTGTCAAAATATGCCAAAATAACGGTTTTTTTTCGACAAAAATCAACTTTGATAAAAAAAAAAAAAAAAATTTGTCCAAAACTGGCAAAAAAAATGGTATTTTTTCCGACAAAAATCAAATTTATCAAAAAATGGCAAAATAACGGGTTTTTCAACAAAATCCAAATTTGTCAATAAATGGAAAAAAAATTTTTTTTTTCAAATTTCAGATTTGTCAAGAATGGCAAAATAGCGGTTTTTTCCAACAAAATCCAAATTTGTCAATAAATGGAAAAAAATTTTTTTTTTCAAATTTCAGATTTGTCAAGAATGGCAAAATAGCGGTTTGTTTTTGACAAAAATCAGGTTTGCCAAAAAATGAAAAAAATAAAATTAATTTTTTTGTCAAAATTCAAATTTGTTAAAAAAGGCGCGAAAATAGCGGTTATTCCGACAAAATTTAGATTTGTCAAAAAATGGCAAAATAAAGTTGTTTTTTTCGACAAAAAATCAGATTTGTCAAAAAATGGCAAAAAAAACCGTTTTTCCCGACAAAATAAATAATGTCAACATAAGGAAAAAAAATTAAAAAATGGGAAAATAATAAATAAAATGTAAAAAATAACGGTCTTTTTTTTTTCAAATTTCAGATTTGTCAAAAATGGTAAGTCATGGTTTTTTTTCGATAAAAATCAGAAGTGTCCAAAAATGGTAAAAATAACGATTTTTCCGTCAAAATTTAGATTTGTCAAACTTGGCAAAATAAAGTTTTTTTTGTCAAAAATCTGATTTGTCAAAAAATGGCAAAATAACGTTTTTTTCCAACAAAATACAAATTTGTCAAAAAATGGCAAATATCGTTTTTTTCTACAAAAAATCAGATATGTCAAAAAATGACAAAATAACGTTTTTTTCGTCAAAACAAAAGATTTGCCAAAAAATGACAAAATAACGTTTTTTCGACAAAATTCAGATTCCTCAAAAAATGGCAAAAAAAAAACGGTTTTTGCAGACATATGTAAAATCTGATTTGTCAAAAAATGGCAAAATAACGGGTTTTTCGTCAAAACAAAAGATTTGTCAAAAATTACAATATAACGTTTTTTTTCGTCAAAACAAAAGATTTGTCAAAAAGTGACAAAATAACGATTTTTCGACAAAAATCTGATTTCTCAAAAAATGGCAAAAAAAAAACGGTTTTTTCCGTCATATATAAAATCAGATATGTCAAAAAGGCGCGAAAATAGCGGTTATTCCGACAAAAATCAGATTTGTTAAAAAATGGCAAAAATAACGGTTTTTTTCGTCAAAATTCAGATTTATCAAAAATGAAAAAATAGTGGTTATTCAGACAAAAATCAAATTTGTTAAAAAATGGCGAAACGATTTTTAGTAAAAAAATCAGATTTGTCCAAAAATGGCAAAATAACGGGTTTTTCGTCAAAAAAAAAGATTTCTCAAAAAATGACAATATAACGTTTTTTTCGTCAAAACAAAAGATTTGTCAAAAAATGACAAAATAACGTTTTTTCGACAAAAATCAGATTTCTCAAAAAATGGCAAAAAAAACGGTTTTTGGCCGACATATGTAAAATCAGATATGTTAAAAAAGCTCGAAAATAGCGGTTATTCCGACAAAAATCAGATTTGTTAAAAAATGGCATAACGATTTTTAGTAAAAAATCAGATTTGTCAAAAAATGGCAAAATAACAGGTTTTTCGTTAACACAAAAAGATTTGTCAAAAAATGACAATAAAAAATTAGCGGTTTTTTCGACAAAAATCAAAATTGTCAAAAAATGGCAAAATAACGGTTTTTTCTAACAAAATCCAAATTTGTCAAAAAATGGAAAAACAAAATTTTTTTTTTCAAATTTCAGATTTGTTAAGAATGGCAAAATAGCAGTTTTCCAACAAAAATCAGGTTTGCCAAAAAATGAAAAAAAAAAATTTTTATTTGTTAAAAAATGACAAATTTTTCGACAAAAATCAGATTTGTCAATCAGATTTGTCCAAAACTTGCTAAAAACGGTCTTTTTTTCCGACAAAAATCAAATTTATCAAAAAATTGCAAAATAACGGGTTTTTTTAACAAAAATCAGATTTGTCAATAAATGGCAAAAATAACGGTTTTTTTCGACAAAAATTAGATATGTCTACAAATGGCAAAATAACGGGTTTTTCGACAAATATTAGATTTGTCATAATATGCTTAAATAACGGTTTTTGTTCGACAAAAAAAATTTGTCCAAAACTGGCAAAAAAAAATGGTATTTTTTCCGACAAAAATCAAATTTATCAAAAAATGGTAAAATAACGGGATTTTCAACATAAATCAGATTTGTCAAAAAATGGCAAAAATAACGTTTTTTTCGACAAAAATCGGATTTGTCCAAAAATGGCAGAGTACCGGATTTTTTTGACAAAAATCAGAATTGTCCAAAAATGGCAAAAAAACGGCATTTCTTCCGACAAAAATCAAAATTGTCAAAAAATGGCAAAATAACGGTTTTTTCCAACAAAAATCAAATTTGTCAAAAAATGGAAAAAAATTTTTTTTCAAATTTCAGATTTGTCAAGAATGGCAAAATAGAAGTTTTTTCGACAAAAATCAGGTTTGCCAAAAAATGAAAAAAAAAAAAATAAATTTTTTTGTCAAAATTTAAATTTGTTAATTTGTTTTTTTCGACAAAAAATCAGATTTATCAAAAAATGTCAAAATAACGGGTTTTTTTGAATAAAAAAATCAGATTTCTCAAAAAAAATGGCAAAAATAACGGCTTTTTCAACAAAAATCAGAAAGGTCAAAAAATTGCAAAATAACGGTTTTTTTCGACAAAAATCAGATATTTTAAAAAATGGCAAAATAACGGGGTTTTCGTCAAAACAAAAGATTTGTCAAAAAATGACAATATAAAGTTTTTTTGCTCAAAACAAAAGATTTGACAAAAAAAGGCAAAATAACGTTTTTTCAAAAAAATCAGATTTCTCAAAAAATGGCATAACGTTTTCTTCGTAAAAAATCAGATATGTCAAAAAATGGCAAAAAAAAAAACGGGTTTTTCCGACATATGTAAAATCAGATATGTCAAAAAGGCGCGAAAATAGCGGTTATTCCGACAAAAATCAGATTTGTTAAAAAATGGCAAAAATAACGGTTTTTTCGTCAAAATTCAGATTTATCAAAAAATGAAAAAATAGCGGTTATTCAGACAAAAATCAGATTTTTTTAAAAAATGGCATAACGATTTTTCGTAAAAAAATCAGAATTGTCAAAAAGGGCAAAAAAACGGTTTTTCCAACAAATATTAGATATGTCAAAATATGGCAAAATAACGGTTTTTTTGACAAAAATCAAATTTAATAAAAAATGGAAAAAATAAAAAAAAATTTTTTTTTAATTTTAAATTTGTCAAGAATGACAAAATAGCGGTTTTTTTTCAACAAAGTCAGATATGCCAAAAAATGGCAAAAATAACGGGTTTTTCGACAAAAATCAGATTTGTCCAAAAACTTCCAAAGAAAACGGTATTTTTTCCGACAAAAATCAAATTAATCAAAAAATGGCAAAATAACAGGTTTTCCCACAAAAATCAGATTTGTCAAAAAATGTCAAAAATAACGGTTTTTTTGACAAAAATCGGATTTGTCAAAAAATGGCAAAAAAACGATATTTTTTCCGACAAAAATCAAAATTGTCAATAAATGACATAAAAAACGGTTTTTTCCAACAAAATCCAAATTTGTCAAAAAAATGGAAAAATAACTTTTTCTCAAATATCAGATTTGTCAAGAAATGGTTAAAAAAACGTATTTTCCGATAAAAAAACAGATTTTCCCAAAACTTGCAAAAAAACGGTCTTTTTTACGACAAAAATCAAATTTATCAAAAAATGGCAAAATAACGGTTTTTTTTAACAAAAAACAGATTTGTCAAAAAATGGCCAAAATAATGGTTTTTTTCGACAAAAAATCATATATGTCAAAAAATGCCAAAAATATCGGTTTTTTTGATAAAAACCAAATTCAAAAAATGGCAAAATAACGGGTTTTTCGTCAAAACAAAAGATTTGTCAAAAAATGACAAAATAACGTTTTTTTCAACAAAAGTTAGATATGTCAAAAAATGACAAAAATAACGGTGTTTTTTCGACAAAAAATCGGATTTGCCCAAAACTGACAAAAAAACGGTATTTTTTCCGACAAAAATCAAATTTATCAAAAAATGGCAAAATAACGGGTTTTTCAACAAAAATCAAATTTGTCAAAAAATGGCAAAAATAAAGGTTTTTTCGACAAAAAATCGGATTTGTCAAAAATGGCAAAGTATCGGATTTTTTCGACAAAAATCAGACAAAAAAAATTTTTTTTTCAAATTTCAGATTTGTCAAGAATGGCCAAATAGCGGTTTTTTTTATCAAAAAGTCAGATTAGTCAAAAATGGCAAAATAACGGGATTTTCAACATAAATCAGATTTGGCCAAAAATGCCAAAAAAAAAAACAACGGTATTTTTTCCGACAAAAATAAAATTTGTCAAAAAATGGCAGAATAACGGTTTTTTCCAACAAAAACCAAATTTGTCAAAAATGGGAAAACAAAAAATTTTTTCAAATTTCAGATTTGTCAAAAATGGCAAAATAGCGGGTTTTTCGACCAAAATCACGTTTGACTAAAAATGAAAAAATAAGAGTCAAAAAATGACAAAATAACGTTTTTTTCAACAAAAGTTAGATATATCAAAAAAATGACAAAAATAACGATGTTTTTCGACAAAAATCAGATTTGTCAAAAAAATGGCAAAAAAACCGTTGTTCCCGACAAAAATAATAATGTCAACATATGGGAAAAAAATTAAAAAATGGAAAATAATAAATAAAATGTTGAAAATAAAGGTTTTTTGTCAAAAAAATCACATTTGACATAAAAATGTAACGTTTTTTTCGATAAAAATCAGAATTGTCCAAAAATGGCAAAAAATAACGTTTTTTTCGTCAAAATTCAGATTTGTCAACAAATGGCAAAATAACGTTTTTTCGTCAAAAATCAGATTCGTCGAAAAAATGGTAAAAAAAAGCGGTTTTTTCCGACAAATGTACAATCAGATTGTAAAATCAATGTAAAAATATGTCAAAAGGCGCGTAAATAGCGGTTATTCCGACAAAAATCAGATTTGTCAAAAAATGGCAAAATAAAGTTTTTTTTCGATAAAAATCAGATTTGTCAAAAAATGGTAAAAATAACGTTTTTTTCGTCAAAATTCAGATTTGTCAACAAATGGCAAAATAACGTTTTTTCGTCAAAAATCAGATTCGTCAAAGAAAAATGGCAAAAATAACGTAAAATTCATGTAAAATCAAAGTAAAATATGTCAAAAATGGCAAAATAGCGGTTTTTCCGACAAAATATAGATTTGTCAAAAAATGGCAAAATAAAGTTTTTTTCGACAAAAATCAGATTTGTCAAAATTGTCAAAAAAAATGAAAAAAATGGCAACGGTTTTTTTCGATAAAAATCAGATTTGTCAAAAAATGGCAAAATAACGTCTTTTTCGTCAAAAACAAAAGATTTGTCAAAAAATGACAATATAACATTTTTTCAAACAAAAACAAAAAAGTTTTCAAAAAATTTGTCAAAAAAGATAAAATAACGTTTTTTTCGATAAAAATCAGATTTGTCCAAAACTGGCAAAAAAACGGTATTTTTTCGACAAAAATCAAATTAATCAAAAAATGGCAAAATAACGGGTTTTTCCACAAAAATCAAAAAAATCAGATTTGTCAAAAAATGCCAAAAATAACGGTTTTTTCGACAAAAATCAGATTTGTCAAAAAATGGCAGAAAACGGTTTTTTCGACAAAAATCAGATTTGTCAAAAAATGCCAAAAAAAAAAACAACGGTTTTTTTTCGACAAAAAATCAAAATTGTAAAAAATGCAAAATAACAGGTTTTTTCACAAAAATCAGATTTGTCAAAAAATGGCAAAAATAACGGTTTTTTTCGACAAAAATCAGATAAGTCAAAAAATGGCAAAAAAAACGGGTTTTTCGACAAAAATCAGATTTGTCAAAAAGCAAACGTTTTTTTCGATAAAAAATCAGATTTGTCCAAAACTTGCAAAAAAAACGGTCTTTCTTCCGATAAAAATCAAATTTATCAAAAAATGGCAAAATAACGGTTTTTTTAACAAAAAACAGATTTGTCAAAAAAGTAAAAGTATCGGTTTTTTTGAAAAAAAAATTTGTCAAAAAACGGGGAAAAAAATAATTTTTTTTCAAAATTCTGATTTGTCAAAAATGGCAAAATATCGGTTTTTTTTTCGACAAAAATCAGATATGTCAAAAAATGGCAAAATATCGGTTTTTTTCGACAAAAATCAGATTTGTCAAAAATTGAAAAATATCGGTTTTTTTCGACAAAAATCAGATTCATAAAAAAATGGCAAAATAACGGGTTTTTCGTCAAAACAAAAGATTTGTCAAAAAATGACAAAATAACGTTTTTTTCAACAAAAGTTAGATATGTCAAAAAATGACAAAATAACGGTGTTTTCGACAAAAATCGGATTTGCCCAAAACTGACAAAAAAACGGTATTTTTTCCGACAAAAATCAAATTTATCAAAAAATGGCAAAATAACGGGTTTTTCAACAAAAAATCAAATTTGTCAAAAAATGGCAAAATAAAGGTTTTTTCGACAAAAATCGGATTTGTCAAAAATGGCAGAATATATTTTTTCCGATTTTCAAAAAATCAGACAAAAAAATTTTTTTTTTCAAATTTCAGATTTGTCAAGAATGGCCAAATAGCGGTTTTTTTTTCAAAAAAAATCAGATTAGTCAAAAATGGCAAAATAACGGGTTTTTCAACAAAAATCAGATTTGGCCAAAAATGCCAAAAAAAAAACAACGGTATTTTTTCCGACAAAAAATAAAAATTGTCAAAAAATGGCAGAATAACGGTTTTTTCCAACAAAATCCAAATTTGTCAAAAATGGGAAAACAAAAAAACGGTTTTTTCAAATTTCAGATTTGTCAAGAAATGGCAAAATAGCGGGTTTTTCCGACCAAAAATCACGTTTGACTAAAAATGGGACGAAAAAATAAGATTGTCAAAAAATGACAAAAATAACGTTTTTTCAACAAAAGTTAGATATATCAAAAAAATGACAAAAATAACGATGTTTTTCGACAAAAAATCAGATTTGTCAAAAAAATGGCAAAAAAAAACCGTTGTTCCCGACAAAAATAATAATGTCAACATATGGGAAAAAAATTAAAAATGGAAAATAATAAATAAAATGTTAAAAATAAAAAGGTTTTTTGTCAAAATTCAGATTTGACATAAAATGGTAAGTAACGGTTTTTTTCGATAAAAATCAGAATTGTCCAAAAATGGTAAAAATAACGTTTTTTTCGTCAAAATTCAGATTTGTCAACAAATGGCACAATAACGTTTTTTCGTCAAAAATCAGATTCGTCAAAAAATGGTAAAAAAAAGGGTTTTTCCCGACATATATACAATCATGAAAATCATGTAAAAAATGTCAAAAAAACGCGAAAATAGCGGTTTTTCCGACAAAATATAGATTTGTCAAAAAATTGCAAAATAAAGTTTTTTTTCGATAAAAATCAGAATTGTCCAAAAATGGTAAAAATAACGTTTTTTCGTCAAAATTCAGATTTGTCAACAAAATGGCACAACAACGTTTTTTCGTCAAAAATCAGATTCGTCGATTGATTAATTTTTCGACATATGTAAAATCATGATTAATGTAAAAAATGTCAAAAAAGGCGCGAAAATAGCGGTTATTCCGACAAAAATCAGATTTGTCAAAAAATGGCAAAATAAAGTTTTTTTTCGTCAAAAATCAGATTTGTCAAAATTGTCAAAAATGAAAAAATGGCAACGGTTTTTTCACAAATTTGTCAAAAAAATGGCAAAATAACGTCTTTTTCGTCAAAACAAAAGATTTGTCAAAAAATGACAATATAACTTTTTTCGACAAAACAAAAGATTTGTCAAAAAAATAAAATAACGTTTTTCCAAAAAAAATCAGATTTGTCCAAAATGGCAAAAAAAAACGGTATTTTTTCCGACAAAAAATCAAATTAATCAAAAAATGGCAAAATAACAGGTTTTTCCACAAAAATCAGATTTGTCAAAAAATGGCCAAAAATAACGGTTTTTTCGACAAAAATCGGATTTGTCAAAAAATGGCAGCGTACCGGTATTTTTCGACAAAAATCAGATTTGTCCAAAAATGGCAAAAAAAAAACGGTATTTTTTCGACAAAAATCAAAATTGTCAAAAAATTGCAAAATAACAGGTTTTTTCAAAAAAAGTCAAAAATGGCAAAATAACGGTTTTTTTACAAAAATCAGATTTGTCAAAAAAATGGCAAAATAACGTTTTTTTTCGACAAAAAAATCAGATTTGTCCAAAAATTAAAAAAAACGGTGTTTCTTCGATAAAAATCAAAGATTTGTCAAAAAATGGCAAAAATAACGGTTTTTTTTTCCTGACAAAAAACAAATTTGTCAAAAAATGAAAAATAACGGTTTTTTTCAAAAATAGATTTGTCGACAAAATAAAACGGTTTTTTTCGACAAAAATCAGATTTGTCAAAAAATGGCAAAATATCGGTTTTTTCGACAAAAAATCAGATTTGTCAAAAAATGGAAAATAATCGGTTTTTTTCAAAAAATCAGATTTGTAAAAAAATGGCAAAATAACGGTTTTTTCGTCAAAATCAAAAGATTTGTCAAAAAATGGACAAAATAACGTTTTTTTGACAAAAATTAGATTTGTCAAAAAATGACAAAAATAACGGTTTTTTTTTCGACAAAAATCAGATTTGTCAAAAAATGGCAAAAAAACGGTTTTTTTTCCGACAAAAATCAAATTTGTCAAAAAATGGCAAAATAACGGTTTTTTTCAACAAAAATCAAATTTGTCAAAAAATGGCAAAAATAACGTTTTTTTCGACAAAAATCAGATTTGTCAAAAATTGGCAAAATATCGGTTTTTTTCGACAAAAATCAGATAAAATTTTTTTTCATGTCAAAAAATGGCAAAATAACGGTTTTTTCGTCAAAATCAAAAGATTTGTCAAAAAATGACAAAATAACGGTTTTTTTTCGACAAAAAATCAGATTTGTCAAAAAATGGCAAAATAACGTTTTTTTTCGACAAAAAATCAGATTTGTCAAAAAATGGCAAAACGGTTTTTTTTAAAAAATCAGATTTGTCAAAAAATGGCAAAAAAACGGTTTTTTTTCCGACAAAAAATCAGATTTGTCAAAAAATGGCAAAATAACGGTTTTTTCGACAAAAATCAGATTTGTCAAAAAATGGCAAAATAACGTTTTTTTTTCAAAAAATCAGATTTGTCAAAAAAATGGCAAAAAAACGGATTTTTTTTCGACAAAAATCAGATTTGTCAAAAACGGCAAAAATTTTAAATTTTGTCAAAAAATGAAAAAATAATCAACTAAAAATCAGATATTAAAAAAATGGGAAAAATAACGGTTTTTTTCGACAAAAATCAGATTTGTCAAAAAATGGAAAATAACGGTTTTTTTCCGACAAAAATCAAATTTGTCAAAAAATGGCAAAAAAACGTTTTTTTCGTCAAAAATCAAAAATTTGTCAAAAAATGGCAAAATAACGGTTTTTTTTCGACAAAAATCAGATTTGTCAAAAAATGGCAAAAATAACGGTTTTTTTCGACAAAAAATCAAATTTGTCAAAAAATGGCAAAAAAAACGTTTTTTTTACAAAAATCAGATTTGTCAAAAAATGGCAAAATAACGGGTTTTTCGTCAAAAAAAAGATTTGTCAAAAAATGGCAAAATAACGGTTTTTTCGACAAAAATCAGATTTGTCAAAAAATGGCAAAATAACGGGTTTTTTCGACAAAAATCAGATTTGTCAAAAAATGGCAAAATAACGTTTTTTTCGACAAAAAATCAGATTTGTCAAAAAATGGCAAAAAAACGGTTTTTTCGACAAAAATCAGATTTGTCAAAAACTGGCAAAATAACGGTTTTTTCGACAAAAATCAGATTTGTCAAAAAATGGCAAAAAACGGTTTTTTCGACAAAAATCAGATTTGTCAAAAAATGGCAAAATAACGGTTTTTTCCGACAAAAAAATAGATTTGTCAAAAAATGGCAAAAAAACTTTTTTTTTCCGACAAAAAATCAAATTTGTCAAAAAATGGCAAAAATAACGGTTTTTTCGACAAAACTATTGTATTTGCTCATAAAAACAACTGAAAAAAAATAACGGTTTTTCGACCAAAATCAAAATTGGCAAAAAAATGGAAAAAAACGGTTTTTTCTGACAAAATCAGACAATTCAAAAAATTGTACAAATAGCAAAACGGGTTTTTTCGACAAAAATCAAATTTGTCCATTAAATGGCAAAATAACGATTTTTTCGCCCAAATTAAGATTTGTCAAAAATGACAAAATAACTTTTTCGCAAAATCAAATAACAAATTTCTATCAAAATATTTCCGTCAAAAAAAAGATTTTTTGCAAAAAATGGCAAAATAACGTTTTTTCGACAAAAACAGGTAAAAAATACATTTATCCAAAAAATGACTGGCGAATAAACGGTATTTTTTCCAACAAAAATCAAATTTGTCAAAAATGGCAAAATAACGGGTTTTTCGGAAAAAATCAGATTTGTCAAAAAATGATTTGAAAAAAAAAAAAAACGGTATTTTTTCGAAAAAATCAAATTATTGTCAAAAAATGGCAAAATAACGGTTTTTTCGACAAAAATCAGATTTGTCAAAAAATGGCAAAAAAAAACAACGGTTTTTTCCGACAAAAAATAAAATTGTCAAAAAATGGCAAAAAAAAAAACGGTTTTTCCGACAAAAATCAGATTTGTCAAAAAATGGCAAAATAACGGTTTTTTAGACAAAAATCGGATTTGTCAAAAAATGGCAAAAATAAACAAAAAGCAGAATTTTTAATTTAAATAAAATATCAATTTGTCAAAAAAATTGACAAAATATAACCAAATTTTTTGTCAAAACCAGATTTGAAATAACGAGTTTTTTCTGTACAAACCAAATAATTTGTCAAAAAATGACAAAAATAACTTTTTTTAATTCCGATCTGAAATGAAATTTTCGACAAAAATCAAGATTTGTCAAAAAATGGCAAAAAAAAACGCTCTTTTTCCGACAAAATCCAATTTGTTGTCAAAAAATGTAGCAAAATACGGTTTTTTCACGACAAAAATCAGATTTGTCAAAAATGGCGAAAAAAACCGGTTTTTCGCCTCACAAAATCAGATTTGTCAAAAAATGGCAAAATAACGGGTTTTTCGACAAAAAAATCAAAGTTTTCATAAAAAAATGGAAAACAAAAATACGGATGTGTTATGTCGTCTCAACAAAAGATATGCTTCAAAAATGACAAAATAAAAACGGAGATTTTTCGTCAAAATTTCAAAAAGATTTGTTAAAAATGACAAAAATAAAATATTCTTTTAAAAATCAAATTTCTCAAAAAATGGCAAAAAAACGTTTTTCCGACAAAAATCAGATTTGTCAAAAAATGGCAAAATAACGGTTTTTTCGACAAAAAAATCAGATTTGTCAAAAAATGGCAAAAAAACGGTTTTTTCGTCAAAAAATCAGATTTGTCAAAAAATGGCAAAATAACGGTTTTTTCGACAAAAAATCAAATTTGATAAAAAAGGGAAAAAATTTATTCGTTTTTTCGACAAAACAAATTGTCAAAAAATGGCAAAAAAAACCGGTTTTTTTCCGAACAAAAAATCAAATTTTGTCAAAAAAATGGCAAAATAACGGTTTTTTTTCAACAAAATCAGATTTGTCAAAAAATGGCAAAAAAAACGGCATTTTTTTCCGACAAAAATCAGAATTTATCAAAAAAATGGCAAAATAACGGTTTTTTTCGACAAAAAACAGATTTGACAAAAATGGCAAAAAAAATTTTTCCAAAAAAAAATCAGATTTGTCAAAAAATGACAAAATAACGTTTTTTTGTCAAAACAAAAGATTTGTCAAAAAATGGCAAAATAAACGTTTTTTCGACAAAAATCAGATTTGTCAAAAAATGGCAAAAAAAAAAACGGTTTTTTCCGACAAAAAAATCAGATTTGTCAAAAAATGGCAAAATAACCGTTTTTCCGACAAAAATCAGATTTGTCAAAAAATGGCAAAATAACGGTTTTTTTTTTCAAAACAACAGATTTGTCAAAAAATGGCAAAATAACGGTTTTTTTCGACAAAAATCAAAAATTTGTCAAAAAATGACAAAATAAACGTTTTTTTCGACAAAAATCAGATTTGTCAAAAAATGGCAAAATAACGTTTTTTTCGACAAAAATCAGATTTGTCAAAAAATGGCAAAAAAAGCGGTTTTTTTCGTCAAAAAATCAGATTTGTCAAAAAATGGCAAAAAAAACGGTTTTTTCCGACAAAAAAAAATCAGATTTGTCAAAAAATGGGCAAAATAACGGTTTTTTCCAACAAAAATCAGATTTGTCAAAAAATGGCAAAATAACGGTTTTTTTTGACAAAAATCAGATTTGTCAAAAAATGGCAAAAAAACGGTTTTTTCGACAAAAATCAGATTTGTCAAAAAAATGGCAAAATAACGTTTTTTTCGACAAAAAATCAGATTTGTCAAAAAATGGCAAAATAACGTTTTTTTCGACAAAAAATCAGATTTGTCAAAAATCAGAAAAAAATAACGGTTTTTTTCCGACAAAAATCAAATTTCAAAAAAATAAAAAAGATTTGTCAAAAAATGGCAAAATAACGGTTTTTTCGACAAAAATCAGATTTGTCAAAAAATGGCAAAATAACGGTTTTTTCGACAAAAAATCAGATTTGTCAAAAAAACAAAAAAAACGATTTGTCAAAAAAAAAAAACGGGTTTTTCCGACAAAAAACAGATTTGTCAAAAAATGGCAAATATGGTTTTTTCGTCAAAATCAAAAGATTTGTCAAAAAATGGCAAAATAAACGTTTTTTTCCCCAAAAATCAGATTTGTCAAAAAAATGGCAAAATAACGGTTTTTCAAAAAATCAGATTTGTCCAAAAATGGCAAAACAAAAAAAATTTTTTTCAAAAATCAGATTTGTCAAAAAATGGCAAAATAACGGTTTTTTTCCGACAAAAATCAGATTTGTCAAAAAAATGGCAAAATAACGGTTTTTTCGACAAAAATTAGATTTGTCAAAAAATGGCAAAAAAAAAAACGGTTTTTTCGACAAAAATCAGATTTGTCAAAAAATGGTAAAATAACGTTTTTTTCAAAAACAAAATTTGTCAAAAAATGGCAAAAAAACGGTTTTTTCCGACAAAAATAAGATTTGTCAAAAAATGAAAAAATAACGTTTTTTTCCGCAAAAATCAGATTTGTCAAAAAATGGCAAAATAACGGTTTTTTTCCAACAAAAAACAAATTTGTCAAAAAATGGCCAAAAAAATATTTTTTTTTACAAAAATCAGATTTGTCAAAAAATGGCAAAATAACGGTTTTTTCGACAAAAACAAAAGATTTGTCAAAAAATGACAATATAACGTTTTTTTCGTCAAAACAAAAGATTTGTCCAAAAATGACAAAATAACGTTTTTTTCGACAAAAATCAGATTTCTCAAAAAATGGCATAACGGTTTTTTCGTAAAAAATCAGATATGTCAAAAAATGGCAAAAAAAAACGGGTTTTTCCGACATATGTAAAATCAGATATGTCAAAAAGGCGCGAAAATAGCGGTTATTCCGACAAAAATCAGATTTGTCAAAAAATGGCAAAATAAAGTTTTTTTTCGACAAAAATCAGATTTGTCAAAAAATGGCAAAAAAAACGGTTTTTCCCGACAAAAATAATAATGTCAAAATATGGAAAAAAAAAACGAAAAATGGAAAATAATAAATAAAATGTAAAAAAATAACGTTTTTTTTTTCAAAAAAATCAGATTTGTCAAAAAATGGCAAAATAACGGTTTTTTTTGACAAAAAACAAATTTTCCAAAAAGAAAAAATAATTTTTTTTCAAAACAGATTTGTCAAAAATTGCAAAATAACGGTTCTTTTCGACAAAAATCAAATATGTCAAAAAATGGCAAAATAACGGTTTTTTCGACAAAAATCAGATTTGTCAAAAAATTGGCAAAAATAACGGTTTTTTCGACAAAAATCAGATTTGTCAAAAAATGGCAAAATAACGTTTTTTTCGACAAAACAAAAGATTTGTCAAAAAATGGCAAAATAACGTTTTTTTCGACAAAAAACAGATTTGTCCAAAAAATGGCAAAATAACGGTTTTTTTCGACAAAAATCAGATTTGTCAAAAAATGGCAAAATAACGGTTTTTTTCCGACAAAAATCAGATTTGTCAAAAAATGGCAAAAATAACGGTTTTTTCGACAAAAATCAGATTTGTCAAAAAATGGCAAAATAACGGTTTTTCGACAAAAATCAGATTTGTCAAAAAATGGCAAAAAAAAAAATCAAATTTGTCAAAAAATGCAAAATAACGGTTTTTTTCGACAAAAATCAAATTTGTCAAAAAATGGCAAAAAAAACGGTTTTTTTTCGACAAAAATCAAATTTGTCAAAAAATGGCAAAATAAACGGTTTTTTCGACAAAAATCAGATAAGTCAAAAAATGGCAAAATAACGTTTTTTTCGACAAAAATCAGATTTGTCAAAAAATGGCCAAAATAACGTTTTTTTCGACAAAAAACAGATTTGTCAAAAAATGGCGTTTTTTTTCGACAAAATCAGATTTGTCAAAAAATGCGCAAAATAGCGGTTTTTTCCAACAAAAATCAGATTTGTCAAAAAATGGCAAAATAACGGTTTTTTCGACAAAAATCAGATTTGTCAAAAAATGGCAAAATAACGGTTTTTCCGACAAAAATAAGAATGTCAACATATGAAAAAAAATTTCAAAAAAATAAATAAAATGGAAAATTTTTTTTTCAATAAATAAGATTTGTCAAAAAATGGCAAAAAATAACGGTTTTTTTTCGACAAAAATCAGATTTGTCAAAAAATGGCAAAAAATAACGGTTTTTTCGACAAAAATCAGATTTGTCAAAAAATGGCAAAAAAAACTTTTTTTTTCCGCAAAAATCAGATTTGTCAAAAATGGCAAAATAACGGTTTTTTCGACAAAAATCAGATTTGTCAAAAAATGGCAAAATAACGGGTTTTTCGACAAAAATCAAATTTAATAAAAGGAAAATAAAAATTATAAAATAACGTTTTTCTTCGACAAAAAACAGATTTGTCAAAAAATGACAAAATAACGTTTTTTTTGTCAAAAAAAAGAATTTGTCAAAAAATGACAAAAAATAACGGTTTTTTCGACAAAAAAAAGATTTGTCAAAAAATGGCAAAATAAAACGGTTTTTTTCGACAAAAAAATCAGATATGTCAAAAAATGGCAAAATAACGGTTTTTCCGACAAAAATCAGATTTGTCAAAAAATGGCAAAAAAAACGATTTTTTCGACAATCAAAAAAATCAAATTTGTTTTTAAAAAAGATTGCAAAAAATGGCAAAATAACGGTTTTTTCGACCAAAAAAATTTGATAAAAAAATTTGTCAAAAAATGGCAAAAATAGCGGTTTTTTTCGACAAAAAATCAGAATTTGTAAAAAAAATGGCAAAATAACGGTTTTTTCGACAAAATCAAAAGATTTGTCAAAAAATTCAAAATAACGTTTTTTTCGACAAAAAATCAGATTTGTCAAAAAATGGCAAAAATAACGTTTTTTTCCGACAAAAAAAAGATTTGTCAAAAAATGGCAAAATAACGTTTTTTTCGACAAAAATCAGATTTGTCAAAAAAATGGCAAAAAACAAAAAAAAAAGGTTTGTCAAAAATATAACGTTTTTTCGACAAAAATCAGATATGTCAAAAAATGGCAAAATAGCGGTTTTTTTGACAAAAATCAGATTTGTCAAAAAAATGGCAAAAAAACGATTTTTTCGAAAAAAATCAGATTTGTCAAAAAATGGCAAAATAACGGATTTTTTTCGACAAAAATCAGAATTGTCAAAAAAAAAAAAAAAAAGGCAAAAAACGGCAATTTTTCCGACAAAAATCAAAATTGTCAAAAAATGGCAAAATAACGGTTTTTTCCAACAAAATCCAAATTTGTCAAAAAATGGAAAAAAAAATTTTTTTTTTCAAATTTCAGATTTGTTAAGAATGGCTAAATAGCGGTTTTTTCGACAAAAATCACGTTTGACAAAAAATTGAAAAAAAAAAAACATTAATTTTTTTTGTCAAAATTCAAAATACGCGGTTTTTTTCGACAAAAAATCAGATTTGTCAAAAAATGGCTAACATAACGTTTTTTTTCGATAAAAAAATCAGATTTGTCCAAAACTTGCAAAAAAAACGGTCTTTTTTCCGACAAAAATCAAATTTATCAAAAAATGGCAAAATAACGGTTTTTTTAACAAAGAACAGATTTGTCAAAAAATGGCCAAAATAATGGTTTTTTCGACAAAAATCATATATGTCAAAAAAATGCCAAAAATATCGGTTTTTTTGCAAAAAACCAAATTTGTCAAAAAATGTCAAAATAACGGGTTTTTCGTCAAAACAAAAGATTTGTCAAAAATGACAATATAACGTTTTTTTCGTCAAAACAAAAGATTTGCCAAAAAATGACAAAATAACGTTTTTTCGACAAAAATCAGATTTCTCAAAAAATGGCATAGCGGTTTTTTCGAAAAAAATCAGATATGTTAAAAAAATGGCAAAAAAAACGGTTTTTTCCGACATATGTAAAATCAGATATGTTAAAAAGCGCGAAAATAGCGGTTATTCCGACAAAAATCAGATTTGTTAAAAAATGGCATAACGATTTTTTGTAAAAAATCAGATTTGTCAAAAAAATGGCAAAATATCGGTTTTTTCGTCAAAAACAGATTTAAAAACAAAAGATTTCTCAAAAAATGAGAATATAACGTTTTTTTCGTCAAAACAAAAGATTTGTCAAAAAATGATAAAATATCGTTTTTTCGACAAAAAATAAGATTTGTCCAAAACTGGCAAAAAAAAACCGTATTTTTTCCGACAAAAATCAAATTTATCAAAAAATGGCAAAATAACGGTTTTTTTAACAAAAACAGATTTGTCAAAAAATGGCCAAAATAATGGTTTTTTCGACAAAAATCAGATATGTCAAAAAATGGCAAAAATAACGGTTTTTTTTCGACAAAAAAAAAGATTTGTCAAAAAATGGCAAAATAACGTTTTTTTCCAACAAAAATCAAGATTTGTCAAAAAATGGCAAAATAACGTTTTTTTCCGACAAAAATCAGATTTGTCAAAAAATGGCAAAATAGCGGTTTTTTCCGACAAAAATCAGATTTGTCAAAAAATGGCAAAAAAAAACGTTTTTTTCGACAAAAAAAAAAAAGTTAAAAAAATCAGATTTGTCAAAAAATGGGAAAATAACGATTTTTTCAAAAAAATCAATTTGTCAAAAAAATGGCAAAATAAAGTTTTTTTTTCGACAAAAATCAGATTTGTCAAAAAATGGCAAAAAAACGTTTTTTCCCGACAAAAAAATCAGATTTGTCAAAAAATGGAAAAAAATTTTAAAAAATAAATTTTAAAAATGGAACGTTTTTTTCAAAAAAAAAAAATTTGTCAAAAAATGGCAAAATAACGTTTTTTTCGACAAAAATCAGATTTGTCAAAAATGCAAAAAACTATCAAAAAAAAAGGTTTTTTTTTTTTCGACAAAAATCAAATTTGTCAAAAAATGGCAAAATAACGGGTTTTTTCGACAAAAAATCAGATTTGTCAAAAAATGGCAAAATAACGGTATTTTTCGACAAAAATCAAAATTTGTCAAAAAATGGCAAAATAACGTTTTTTTTACAAAAATCAGATTTGTCAAAAAATGGCAAAAATAACGGTTTTTTTCGACAAAAATCAGATTTGTCAAAAAATGGCAAAAAAAAAAAGGTTTTTTCCGACATAAAAACAGATTTGTCAAAAAACGGCAAAAAATAACGGTTTTTTCCGACAAAAATCAAATTTGTCAAAAAATGGCAAAATAACGGTTTTTTTCGAACAAAAATCAGATATGTCAAAAATGGCAAAATAACGGTTTTTTCGACCAAAATCAAATTTGATAAAAAAAGGAAAAAAAAATTTATCCAAAACTGGCGAAAAAAAAACGGCATTTTTTTCGACAAAAATCAAAATTGTAAAAAAATGGCAAAATAACGGTTTTTTCCAACAAAATCCAAATTTGTCAAAAATGGCAAATATCGTTTTTTTCTACGAAAATCAGATATGTCAAAAAATGACAAAATAACGTTTCTTTCGTCAAAACAAAAGATTTGCCAAAAAATTACAAAATAACGTTTTTTCGACAAAAAATCAGATTTCTCAAAAAATGGCAAAAAAAATCGGTTTTTGCCGACATATGTAAAATCAGATATGTTAAAAAGGCGCGAAAATAGCGGTTATTCCGACAAAAATCAGATTTGTTAAAAAATGGCAATAACGATTTTTAGTAAAAAATCGGATTTGTCAAAAAATGGCAAAGTACCGGATTTTTTCGACAAAAATCAGAATTGTCCAAAAAAGGCAAAAAAACGGCAATTTTTCCGACAAAAATCAAAATTGTCCAAAAATGGCAAAATAACGGTTTTTTCCAACAAAATCCAAATTTGTCAAAAAATGGAAAAAAAAAAATTTTTTTTTTTCAAATTTCAGATTTGTTAAGAATGGCTAAATAGCGGTTTTTTTCGACAAAAATCACGTTTGACAAAAATTGAAAAAAAAAAAAAATTAATTTTTTTTGTCAAAATTCAAAATACGCGGTTTTTTCGACAAAAATCAGATTTGTCAAAAAATGGCTAACATAACGTTTTTTTCCGATAAAAAAAATCAGATTTTTGTCCAAAACTTGCAAAAAAAACGGTCTTTTTTCCGACAAAAATCAAATTTATCAAAAAATGGCAAAATAACGGTTTTTTTTAACAAAGAACAGATTTGTCAAAAAATGACAAAATAACGGTTTTTTTCGACAAAAAACAGATTTGCCAAAAAATGACAAAATAACAGTTTTTTTCGACAAAAATAAGATTTGTCAAAAAATGGCAAAATAACGGTTTTTTTTCAAAAAAATCAGATTTGTCAAAAAATGGCAAAAAAAACGGTTTTTTCCAAAATCAGATTTGTCAAAAATGGCAAAATAACGGTTTTTTCCGACAAAAATCAGATTTGTCAAAAAATGGCAAAAATAACGGTTTTTCCGACAAAAATCAGATTTGTCAAAAAATGGCAAAATAACGGATTTTTTTCGAAAAAAATCAGATTTGTCAAAAAATGGCAAAATATCGGTTTTTTCCGTCAAAACAAAAGATATCTCAAAAAATGAGAATATAACGTTTTTTTCGTCAAAACAAAAGATTTGTCAAAAAATGATAAAATAACGTTTTTTCGACAAAAATAAGATTTGTCCAAAAAATGCAAAAAAAAACCGTATTTTTTCGACAAAAATCAAATTTGTCAAAAAATGGCAAAATAACGGGTTTTTTTAACAAAAAACAGATTTGTCAAAAAATGGCCAAAATAACGGTTTTTTCGACAAAAATCAGATTTGTCAAAAAATGCCAAAAAAAACGGTTTTTTTTCGACAAAAATAAGATTTGTCAAAAAATGGCAAAATAACGGTTTTTTGTCAAAAAATCAGATTTGTCAAAAATGGCAAAAAAAATTTACAAAAATGGCAAAATAACGGTTTTTTCCGACAAAAAATCAGATTTGTCAAAAAATGAAAAAAAATTTTTTTAATGCAAAAAAAATAACGGTTTTTTCGACAAAAATCAGATTTGTCAAAAAATGGCATAACGTTTTTTCGACAAAAAATCAGATTTGTCAAAAAATGGCAAAAAAACGGTTTTTTTCGACAAAAATCAAAATATGTCAAAAAATGACAAAATAACGTTTTTTTCGTCAAAACAAAAGATTTGTCAAAAAATGGCAAAATAACGTTTTTTCGACAAAAATAAAAAAAATTTGTCACAAAAATCAGATTGTCAAAAAAAAAATACGGTTTTTTCCGACAAAAATCAAATTTGTCAAAAAATGGCAAAATAACGTTTTTTCGAAAAAAAACAGATTTGTCAAAAAATGGCCAAAATAATGGTTTTTTCCGACAAAAATCAGATTTGTCAAAAAATGGCAAAATAACGGGTTTTTTTGACAAAAATCAAAATTGTCAAAAAATGGCAAAAAAACGATTTTTCGACAAAAATCTGATTTGTCAAAAAATGGCAGAGTACCCGATTTTTTCGACAAAAATCATAATTGTCCAAAAAAGGCAAAAAAAAACGGCATTTTTTCCGACAAAAATCAAAATTCTCCAAAAATGGCAAAATAACGGTTTTTTCCAACAAAATCCAAATTTGTCAAAAAATGGAAAAAAAAATTTTTTTTTTCAAATTTCAGATTTGTTAAGAATGGCTAAATAGCGGTTTTTTCGACAAAAATCACGTTTGACAAAAAATGAAAAAAAAAAAACATTAATTTTTTTGTCAAAATTCAAAATACGCGGTTTTTTCGACAAAAATCAGATTTGTCAAAAAATGGCTAACATAACGTTTTTTTCGATAAAAAAATCAGATTTGTCCAAAACTTGCAAAAAAAACGGTCTTTTTTCCGACAAAAATCAAATTTATCAAAAAATGGCAAAATAACGGTTTTTTTAACAAAGAACAGATTTGTCAAAAAATGGCCAAAATAATGGTTTTTTCGACAAAAATCATATATGTCAAAAAATGCCAAAAATATCGGTTTTTTGACAAAAACCAAATTTGTCAAAAAATGTCAAAATAACGGGTTTTTCGTCAAAACAAAAGATTTGTCAAAAATGACAATATAACGTTTTTTTCGTCAAAACAAAAGATTTGCCAAAAAATGACAAAATAACGTTTTTTCGACAAAAATCAGATTTCTCAAAAAATGGCATAGCGGTTTTTTGTAAAAAATCAGATATTTAAAAAATGGCAAAAAAAAAAAAGGTTTTTGCCGACATATGTAAAATCAGATATGTTAAAAAGCGCGAAAATAGCGGTTATTCCGACAAAAATCAGATTTGTTAAAAAATGGCATAACGATTTTTTGTAAGAAATCAGATTTGTCAAAAAATGGCAAAATATCGGTTTTTTCGTCAAAACAAAAGATTTCTCAAAAAATGAGAATATAACGTTTTTTTCGTCAAAACAAAAGATTTGTCAAAAAATGATAAAATATCGTTTTTTCGAAAAAAATTAATGATTTGTCCAAAACTAGCAAAAAAAAACCGTATTTTTTCCGACAAAAATCAAATTTATCAAAAAATGGCAAAATAACGGTTTTTTTTAACAAAAAACAGATTTGTCAAAAAATGGCCAAAATAATGGTTTTTTCGACAAAAATCAGATATGTCAAAAAATGCCAAAAATATCGGTTTTTTTCGTCAAAACAAAAGATTTGTCAAAAATGACAATATAACGTTTTTTTCGTCAAAACAAAAGATTTGCCAAAAAATGACAAAATAACGTTTTTTTCGACAAAAATAAGATTTCTCAAAAAATGGCATAGCGGTTTTTTGTAAAAAAATCAGATATGTTAAAAAATGTCAAAAAAAACGGTTTTTCCGACATATGTAAAATCAGATATGTCAAAAAAGCGCGAAAATAGCGATTATTTAGATTTGTCAAAAAAATGGCAAAATAAAGTTTTGTTTTCGACAAAAATCAGATTTGTCAAAAAATGGCAAAAAAAACCGTTTTTCCCGACAAAAATAATAATGTCAACATTTGAAAAAAAATTAAAAAATGGGAAAATAATAAATAAAATGTAAAAAATAACGTTTTTTTTTTTTTTCAAAATTCAGATTTGTTATAAAATGGTAAGTAACGGTTTATTTAGATAAAAATAAGATTTGCACAAAACTTGCAAAAAAACGGTATTTTTTCCGACAAAAATCGAATTTATCAAAAAATGGCAAAATAACGGTTTTTTTTACAAAAAAACAGATTTGTCAAAAAAATGGCCAAAATAATGGTCTTTTTTCGACAAAAATTGCAAAAAGCAAAAAAACGGTTTTTTCGACAAAAATCAATTTGTCAAAAAAATGGCAAAAATAACGGTTTTTTTTTTTTAAAAAATAATTTGTCAAAAATTTGGTCAAAAAAACAAATTGAAAAAAAAAATAACTTTTTTTATTTGTAAAAAATCAGATTTGTCAAAAATTGCAAATATCGGTTATTTTCGACAAAAATCATATATGTCAAAAAATGGCAAAATAACGGTTTTTTTCGACAAAAAACAGATTTGTCAAAAAATTGAAAATATCGGTTTTTTTCCGACAAAAATCAAATTTTTCAAAAAATGGCAAATATCGGTTTTTTCTACGAAAATCAGATATGTAAAAAAATGACAAAAAAACTTTTTTTCGTCAAAAAACAAAAGATTTGCCAAAAAATGACAAAATTACGTTTTTTCGACAAAAATCAGATTTGTCAAAAAATGGCAAAAAAAAAAACGGTTTTTTTTCAACATATTAAAATCAGATTTGTCAAAAAAGGGCAAAATAAGCGGTTTTTTCCGACAAAAAATCAGATTTGTCAAAAAATGGCAAAATAACGGTTTTTTTCGACAAAAAATCAGATTTGTCGAAAAAATGGTAAAAATAACGAAAAATTTTCGACAAAAATCAAATTTGTCAAAAAATGGCAAAAATGGTTTTTCGACAAAAATCATTTTCAAAAAATGCGAGTATTTTTTGCGACAAAATCAAATTTGTTCAAAAATGAAAAATAAGAACGTTTTTTGCAACAAAAATAGAAATTGTCAAAAGATGGCAAAATAACGGTTTTTTTTTTCAACAAAATCCAAATTTGTCAAAAATGAAAAAACAAAAAATTTTTTTTCAAATTTCAGATTTGTCAAAAATGCCCAAATAGCGTTTTTTTTCGACAAAAAGTCAGATTAGTCAAAAATGGCAAAATAACGTTTTTTTCGACAAAAATCAAGATTTGTCAAAAAATGACTAAAATAACGTTTTTTTTTTTCGAAAAAAATCAGATTTGTCCAAAAATTGGCAAAAAAACGGTCTTCTTTCCGACAAAAAACAAATTTATCAAAAAATGGCAAAATAACGGGTTTTTCAACAAAAATCAAATTTGTCAAAAAATGGCAAAAATAACGGTTTTTTCGAAAAAAATCAGATTTGTCAAAAATTGGAAAATAACGGTTTTTTTCGACAAAAAATCAGATTTGTAAAAAAATGGCAAAATAACGGGTTTTTCGTCAAAACAAAAGATTTTTCAAAAAAAAACGTTTTATTCGACAAAAATCTGATTTCTCAAAAAATGGCATAACGGTTTTTTCGTAAAAAATCAGATATGTTAAAAAATGGCAAAAAACGGTTTTTTCCGACATATGTTAAATCAGATATGTCAAAAAGGCGCGAAAATAGCGGTTATTCCGACAAAATTTAGATTTGTAAAAAAATGGCAAAATAAATTTTTTTTTTCGACAAAAATCAGATTTGTCAAAAATGGCAAACAAAAAAACACGTGTTTCCCCGACAAAAATAATAATGTCAACATATGGAAAAAAATTAAAAAATGGGAATATAATAAATAAAATGTAAAAAATAACGGATTTTTTCAAAATTCAGATTTGTCATAAAATGGTAAGTAACGGGTTTTTCGATAAAAATCAGAATTGTCCAAAAATGGTAAAAGTAACGTTTTTTTTCGTCAAAATTCAGATTTGTCAACAAATGGCACAACAACGTTTTTTTCGACAAAAATCAGATTTGTCAAAAAATAGTAAAAGTAACGATTTTTTCGTCAAAATTCAGATTGGTCCACAAATGGCGAAAAACTGTTTTTTTTCGTCATAAATCAGATTTGTCAAAAAATGGCAAAAATAACGGTTTTTTTCGCCAAAATTTAGATTTGTCAAAAATGGCAAAATAAAGTTTTTTTTTTGTCAAAAATAAGATGTGTCATAAAATGGCAAAGTAACGTTTTTTTCGACAAAAATCAGATTTGTCCAAAAATGGCATAACGGTTTTTTCGTAAAAAATCAGATATGTTAAAAAATAGCAAAAAAAAAACCGGGTTTATCCGCCATATGTCAGATATGTCAAAAGGGCGCGAAAATTGCGGTTATTCCGACAAAATTTAGATTTGTCAAAAAATGGCAAAATAAAGTTTTTTTTTTTTCGACAAAAATCAGATTTGTCAAAAATGGCAAAAAAAAAAACACGTGTTTCCCGACAAAAATAATAATGTCAACATATGGAAAAAAAATTTTAAAAAATAGGAATATAATAAATAAAATGTAAAAAATAACGGTTTTTTTTTTTCAAAATTCAGATTTGTCATAAAATGGTAAGTAACGGGTTTTTCGATAAAAATCAGAATTGTCCAAAAATGGTAAAAGTAACGTTTTTTTCGTCAAAATTCAGATTTGTCAACAAATGGCAAAAAAAACCGTTCTTCCCGACAAAAATAATAATGTCAACATATGGGAAAAAAATGTAAAAATGGGAAAATAATAAATAAAATGTAAAAAATAACGGTTTTTTTTTCAAATTCAGATTTGTCAAAAAATGGTAAGTCACGGTTTTTTTCGATAAAAATCAGAATTGTCCAAAAATGGTAAAAATAACGTTTTTTTTTTTGTCAAAAAATCAGATTTGTCAACAAATGGCAAAATAACGTTTTTTTCCAACAAAATCCGAATTTGTCAAAAAATGGAAAAAAATTTTTTTTTTCAAATTTCAGATTTGTCAAGAATGGCAAAATAGCTTTTTTTTCGACAAAAGAAAAGATTTGTCAAAAAATGGCAATTTAACGTTTTTTCGTCAAAAGCAAACGATTTGTCAAAAAATGACAAAATAGCGGTTTTTTTTCAACAAAAGTCAGATATGCCAAAAAAATGGCAAAAATAACGGGTTTTTCGACAAAAATCAGATTTGTCCAAAACTGGCAAGGAAAAACGGTATTTTTTCCGACAAAAATCAAATTTATCAAAAAATGGCGAAATAACGGGTTTTTCAACAAAAATCAAATTTGTCAAAAAATGGCAAAAATAAAGGTTTTTTCGACAAAAATCGGATTTGTCAAAAAATGGCAGAGTATCAGATTTTTGCGACAAAAATCAGATTTGTCCAAAAATGAAAAACAAACAACGGTATTTTTTGCGACAAAAATCAAAATTGTCAAAAAAATGGCAAAATAACGGTTTTTTTCAACAAAATCCAAATTTGTCAAAAATGGAAAAACAAAAAATTTTTTTTTCAAATTTAAGATTTGTCAAGAATGGCCAAATAGCGGTTTTTTCGACAAAAAGTCAGATTAGTCAAAAATGGCAAAATAACGGTTTTTTCGACAAAAATCATATTTGTGAAAAAATGGCTAAAATAACGTTTTTTTTTTCGATAAAAAATCAGATTTGTCCAAAACTTGCAAAAAAACGGTCTTCTTTCCGACAAAAAACAAATTTATCAAAAAATGGCAAAATAACGGGTTTTTCAACAAAAATCAAATTTGTCAAAAAATGGCAAAAATAACGGTTTTTTCGACAAAAATCAGATTTGTCAAAAATTGGAAAATATCGGTTTTTTTCGACAAAAAATCAGATATTTAAAAAAATGGCAAAATAACGGGTTTTTCGTCAAAACAAAAGATTTGTCAAAAAATGACAATATAACGTTTTTTTCGTCAAAACAAAAGATTTTTCAAAAAATGGTAAGTAACGTTTTATTCGACAAAAAATCTGTATTGTCTCAAAAAATGGCATAAAACGGGTTTTTTCGTCAAAAATCAGATATGTTAAAAAATGGCAAAAAACAAACGGTTTTTTCCGACATATGTTAAATCAGATATGTCAAAAAACGGTAAAATAACGGTTATTCCGACAAAATTTAGATTTGTCAAAAAATGGCAAAATAAAGGTTTTTTTTTTCGACAAAAATCAGATTTGTCAAAAAATGGCAAACAAAAAACGCGTTTTTCCCGACAAAAATAATAATGTCAACATTTGGAAAAAATTAAAAAATGGGAATATAATAAATAAAATGTAAAAAATTTTTTTTTCAAAAATCAGATTTGTCAAAAAATGGCAAAATAACGGTTTTTTTGATAAAAAATCAGAATTTGTCCAAAAATGGTAAAAATAACGTTTTTTTCGTCAAAATTCAGATTTGTCAACAAATGGCAAAACAACGTTTTTTTCGTCAAAAATCAGATTTGTCAAAAATGGCAAAATAAAGTTTTTTTCTTGACAAAAATAAGATGTGTCAAAAAATGGCAAAAAAACGGGTTTTTTTGAAAAAAAATCAAATTTGTCCCAAAGTGGCAAAAAAAACGGTTTTTTTCCGGCAAAATTCAGATTTGTCAAAAAATGGCAAAATAACGGGTTTTTTCGACAAAAATCAGATTTGTCAAAAAATGGTAAAAATAACGTTTTTTTCGACAAAAATCAGATATGCCAAAAAATGGCAAAATAACGGTTTTTTCTACAAAAAATGACAAAATAACGTTTTTTCGACAAAAATCAGATTTGTCCAAAACTGGCAAAAAAAATCGGTATTTTTTCCGACAAAAGTCAAATTTATCAAAAAATAGCAAAATAACGGGTTTTTCAACAAAAATCAGATATGTCAAAAAATGGCAAAAATAACGGTTTTTTTTGACAAAAACCAAATTTGTCAAAATACGGAAAAAAATAAATTTTTTTTTCAAAATTCTGATTTGTCAAAAATTGCAAGATATCGGTTTTTTCGGAAAAAATCATATATGTCAAAAAATGGCAAAATAACATTTTTTTCGACAAAAATCAGATTTGTCAAAAAATGGCATAACGGTTTTTTCGTAAAAAATCAGATATGTTAAAAAATAGCAAAAAAAACCGGGTTTATCCGCCATATGTCAGATATGTCAAAAGGGCGCGAAAATTGCGGTTATTCCGACAAAATTTAGATTTGTCAAAAAATGGCAAAATAAAGTTTTTTTTTCGACAAAAATCAGATTTGTCAAAAATGGCAAACAAAAAAACACGTGTTTTCCGACAAAAATAATAATGTCAACATATGGAAAAAAATTAAAAAATGGGAATATAATAAATAAAATGTAAAAAATAACGGTTTTTTTTCAAAATTCAGATTTGTCATAAAATGGTAAGTAACGGGTTTTTCGATAAAAATCAGAATTGTCCAAAAATGGTAAAAGTAACGTTTTTTTTCGTCAAAATTCAGATTTGTCAACAAATGGCAAAAAAACCGTTCTTCCCGACAAAAATAATAATGTCAACATATGGGAAAAAAATGTAAAAATGGGAAAATAATAAATAAAATGTAAAAAATAACGGTTTTTTTTTTCAAATTCAGATTTGTCATAAAATGGTAAGTCACGGTTTTTTTCGATAAAAATCAGAATTGTCCAAAAATGGTAAAAATAACGTTTTTTTTTTGTCAAAATTCAGATTTGTCAACAAATGGCAAAATAACGTTTTTTTCCAACAAAATCCGAATTTGTCAAAAAATGGAAAAAAAATTTTTTTTTTCAAATTTCAGATTTGTCAAGAATGGCAAAATAGCTTTTTTTTCGACAAAAGAAAAGATTTGTCAAAAAATGACAATTTAACGTTTTTTCGCCAAAGCAAACGATTTGTCAAAAAATGACAAAATAGCGGTTTTTTTCAACAAAAGTCTATCTGACTTTTGCCAAAAAATGGCAAAAATAACGGGTTTTTCGACAAAAATCAGATTTGTCCAAAACTGGCAAGGAAAAACGGTATTTTTTCCGACAAAAATCAAATTTATCAAAAAATGGCGAAATAACGGGTTTTTCAACAAAAATCAAATTTGTCAAAAAATGGCAAAAAAAAGGTTTTTTTCGACAAAAATCGGATTTGTCAAAAAATGGCAGAGTATCAGATTTTTGCGACAAAAATCAGATTTGTCCAAAAATGAAAAACAAACAACGGTATTTTTTCGACAAAAATCAAAATTGTCAAAAAATGGCAAAATAACGGTTTTTTTTCAACAAAATCCAAATTTGTCAAAAATGGAAAAACAAAAAATTTTTTTTTTCAAATTTCAGATTTGTCAAGAATGGCCAAATAGCGGTTTTTTCGACAAAAAGTCAGATTAGTCAAAAATGGCAAAATAACGTTTTTTTCGACAAAAATCATATTTGTGAAAAAATGGCTAAAATAACGTTTTTTTTTCGATAAAAAATCAGATTTGTCCAAAACTTGCAAAAAAAACGGTCTTCTTTCCGACAAAAAACAAATTTATCAAAAAATGGCAAAATAACGGGTTTTTCAACAAAAATCAAATTTGTCAAAAAATGGCAAAAATAACGGTTTTTTCGACAAAAATCAGATTTGTCAAAAATTGGAAAATATCGGTTTTTTTCGACAAAAATCAGATATTTTAAAAAACGGAAAAATAACGGGTTTTTCGTCAAAACAAAAGACTTGTCAAAAAAAGACAATATAACGTTTTTTTTTCGAAAAAAATCAGATTTGTCAAAAAATGGTAAGTAACGGTTTTTTTCGATAAAAAATCAGTATTGTCCAAAAAATGGTATAAATAACGTTTTTTTCGTCAAAAATCAGATTTGTCAACAAATGGCAAAAATAACGGTTTTTTCGACAATAAATCAGATTTGTCAAAAAATTGTAAAAATAACGATTTTTTCGTCAAAATTCAGATTGGTCCAAAAAATGGCAAAAAACCGGTTTTTTTTTCGTCATAAAATCAGATTTGTCAAAAAATGGCAAAAAAAAACGGTTTTTTCCGCCAAAATTATAAGAATATGAAAAAATCAAAAATGGCAAAATAAAGTAATTTTTTTTTTCCAAAAATAAGATGTGTCAAAAAATGGCAAAATAACGGTTTTTTTTGAAAAAAATCAGAATTTGTCCAAAAATGGCAAAAATAACGGTTTTTTTCATCAAAATTCAGATTTGTCATAAAATGGCAAAGTAACGTTTTTTTTCGACAAAAATCAGATTTGTCAAAAAATGGCAAAAAAAAGTTTTTTCTCGACAAAAATAATATATGTCAAAAAATGGAAAAAAAACGGGTTTTTTTTCGATAAAAAATCAAATTTGTCCAAAACTTGCAAAAAAAACGGTCTTTTTTCGGCAAAAATCAAATTTGTCAAAAAATGGCAAAATAACGGGTTTTTTTCGACAAAAATCAGATTTGTCAAAAAATGGTAAAAATAACGTTTTTTTCGACAAAAAATCAGATATGCCAAAAAATGGCAAAATAACGGTTTTTTCTACAAAAAATGACAAAATAACGTTTTTTCGACAAAAATCAGATTTGTCCAAAACTGGCAAAAAAAAATCGGTATTTTTTCCGACAAAAGTCAAATTTATCAAAAAATAGCAAAATAACGGGTTTTTCAACAAAAATCAGATATGTCAAAAAATGGCAAAAATAACGGTTTTTTTGACAAAAACCAAATTTGTCAAAATACGGAAAAAAATAAATTTTTTTTTCAAAATTCTGATTTGTCAAAAATTGCAAGATATCGGTTTTTTTTCGGAAAAAATCATATATGTCAAAAAATGGCAAAATAACATTTTTTTCGACAAAAATCAGATTTGTCCAAAAATGGCATAACGGTTTTTTCGTAAAAAATCAGATATGTTAAAAAATAGCAAAAAAAACCGGGTTTATCCGTCCATATGTCAGATATGTCAAAAGGGCGCGAAAATTGCGGTTATTCCGACAAAATTTAGATTTGTCAAAAAATGGCAAAATAAAGTTTTTTTTTCGACAAAAATCAGATTTGTCAAAAAATGGCAAACAAAAAACACGTGTTTCCCGACAAAAATAATAATGTCAACATATGGAAAAAAAATTAAAAAATGGGAATATAATAAATAAAATGTAAAAAATAACGGTTTTTTTTTTCAAAATTCAGATTTGTCATAAAATGGTAAGTAACGGGTTTTTCGATAAAAATCAGAATTGTCCAAAAATGGTAAAAGTAACGTTTTTTTCGTCAAAATTCAGATTTGTCAACAAATGGCAAAAAAAACCGTTCTTCCCGACAAAAATAATAATGTCAACATATGGGAAAAAAAGTAAAAATGGGAAAATAATAAATAAAATGTAAAAAATAACGGTTTTTTTTCAAATTCAGATTTGTCATAAAATGGTAAGTCACGGTTTTTTTCGATAAAAATCAGAATTGTCCAAAAATGGTAAAAATAACGTTTTTTTTGTCAAAATTCAGATTTGTCAACAAATGGCAAAATAACGTTTTTTTCCAACAAAATCCGAATTTGTCAAAAAATGGAAAAAAAAATTTTTTTTTTTCAAATTTCAGATTTGTCAAGAATGGCAAAATAGCTTTTTTTTCGACAAAAGAAAAGATTTGTCAAAAAATGACAATTTAACGTTTTTTCGTCAAAGCAAACGATTTGTCAAAAAATGACAAAATAGCGGTTTTTTTCAACAAAAGTCTATCTGACTTTTGCCAAAAAATGGCAAAAATAACGGGTTTTTCGACAAAAATCAGATTTGTCCAAAACTGGCAAGGAAAAACGGTATTTTTTCCGACAAAAATCAAATTTATCAAAAAATGGCAAAATAACGGGTTTTTCAACAAAAATCAAATTTGTAAAAAAATGGCAAAAAAAAAGTTTTTTCGACAAAAATCGGATTTGTCAAAAAATGGCAGAGTATCAGATTTTTGCGACAAAAATCAGATTTGTCCAAAAAATGAAAAACAAACAACGGTATTTTTTTCGACAAAAATCAAAATTGTCAAAAAATGGCAAAATAACGGTTTTTTTCAACAAAATCCAAATTTGTCAAAAATGGAAAAACAAAAAATTTTTTTTTTTCAAATTTCAGATTTGTCAAGAATGGCCAAATAGCGGTTTTTTCGACAAAAAGTCAGATTAGTCAAAAATGGCAAAATAACGGTTTTTTCGACAAAAATCATATTTGTGAAAAAATGGCTAAAATAACGTTTTTTTTTCGATAAAAAATCAGATTTGTCCAAAACTTGCAAAAAACGGTCTTCTTTCCGACAAAAAACAAATTTATCAAAAAATGGCAAAATAACGGGTTTTTCAACAAAAATCAAATTTGTCAAAAAATGGCAAAAATAACGGTTTTTTCGACAAAAATCAGATTTGTCAAAAATTGGAAAATATCGGTTTTTTTCGACAAAAATCAGATATTTTAAAAAACGGAAAAATAACGGGTTTTTCGTCAAAACAAAAGATTTGTCAAAAAAAGACAATATAACGTTTTTTTTCGAAAAAAATCAGATTTGTCAAAAAATGGTAAGTAACGGTTTTTTTCGATAAAAAATCAGTATTGTCCAAAAAATGGTATAAATAACGTTTTTTCGTCAAAATTCAGATTTGTCAACAAATGGCACAACAACGTTTTTTCGTCAAAAATCATATTTGTCAAAAAATTGTAAAAGTAACGATTTTTTCGTCAAAATTCAGATTGGTCCAAAAATGGCAAAAAACCGGTTTTTTTTCGTCATAATCAGATTTGTCAAAAAATGGCAAAAATAACGGTTTTTTCGCCAAAATTTAGATTTGTCAAAAATGGCAAAATAAAGTTTTTTTTTTGTCAAAAATAAGATGTGTCAAAAAATGGCAAAATAACGGTTTTTTTTTAGAAAAAATCAAATTTGTCCCAAAGTGGCAAAAATAACGGTTTTTCATCAAAATTCAGATTTGTCATAAAATGGCAAAGTAACGGTTTTTTTTCGACAAAAATCAGATATGTCAAAAAATGGCAAAAATAACGGTTTTTTTGACAAAAACCAAATTTGTCAAAATACGGAAAAAAATAAATTTTTTTTTTCAAAATTTCTGATTTGTCAAAAATTGCAAGATATCGGTTTTTTTTCGGAAAAAATCATATATGTTCAAAAAATGGCAAAATAACATTTTTTTCGACAAAAATCAGATTTGTCCAAAAATGGCATAACGGTTTTTTCGTAAAAAATCTGATATGTTAAAAAATAGCAAAAAAAACCGGGTTTATCCGCCATATGTCAGATATGTCAAAAGGGCGCGAAAATTGCCGGTTATTCCGACAAAATTTAGATTTGTCAAAAAATGGCAAAATAAAGTTTTTTTTTCGACAAAAATCAGATTTGTCAAAAAATGGCAAACAAAAAACACGTGTTTCCCGACAAAAATAATAATGTCAACATATGGAAAAAAATTAAAAAATGGGAATATAATAAATAAAATGTAAAAAATAACGGTTTTTTTTTCAAAATTCAGATTTGTCATAAAATGGTAAGCAAAAACGGGATTTTTCGACAAAAATCAGAATTGTCCAAAAATGGTAAAAGTAACGTTTTTCGTCAAAATTCAGATTTGTCAACAAATGGCAAAAAAACCGTTCTTCCCGACAAAAATAATAATGTCAACATATGGGAAAAAAAAAGGGAAAATAATAAATAAAATGTAAAAAATAAGGGTTCAAATTCAGATTTGTCATAAAGTGGTAAGTCACGGTTTTTTTCGATAAAAATCAGAATTGTCCAAAAATGGTAAAAATAACGTTTTTTTTTTGTCAAAATTCAGATTTGTCAACAAATGGCAAAATAACGTTTTTTTCCAACAAAATCCGAATTTGTCAAAAAATGGAAAAAAATTTTTTTTTCAAATTTCAGATTTGTCAAGAATGGCAAAATAGCTTTTTTTCGACAAAAGAAAAGATTTGTCAAAAAATGACAAAATAGCGGTTTTTTTCAACAAAAGTCTATCTGACTTTTGCCAAAAAATGGCAAAAATAACGGGTTTTTCGACAAAAATCAGATTTGTCCAAAACTGGCAAGGAAAAACGGTATTTTTTCCGACAAAAATCAAATTTATCAAAAAATGGCGAAATAACGGGTTTTTCAACAAAAATCAAATTTGTAAAAAAATGGCAAAAAAAAAGGTTTTTTTGACAAAAATCGGATTTGTCAAAAAATGGCAGAGTATCAGATTTTTGCGACAAAAATCAGATTTGTCCAAAAATGAAAAACAAACAACGGTATTTTTTGCGACAAAAATCAAAATTGTCAAAAAATGGCAAAATAACGGTTTTTTTTCAACAAAATCCAAATTTGTCAAAAATGGAAAAACAAAAAATTTTTTTTCAAATTTAAGATTTGTCAAGAATGGCCAAATAGCGGTTTTTTCGACAAAAAGTCACATTAGTCAAAAATGGCAAAATAACGGTTTTTTCGACAAAAATCATATTTGTGAAAAAATGGCTAAAATAACGTTTTTTTTTTTCGATAAAAAATCAGATTTGTCCAAAACTTGCAAAAAAAACGGTCTTCTTTCCGACAAAAAACAAATTTATCAAAAAATGGCAAAATAACGGGTTTTTCGACAAAAATCAAATTTGTCAAAAAATGGCAAAAATAACGGTTTTTTCGACAAAAATCAGATTTGTCAAAAATTGGAAAATATCGGTTTTTTTCGACAAAAATCAGATATTTTAAAAAACGGAAAAATAACGGGTTTTTCGTCAAAACAAAAGATTTGTCAAAAAAAGACAATATAACGTTTTTTTCGAAAAAAAATCAGATTTGTCAAAAAATGGTAAGTAACGGTTTTTTTCGATAAAAAATCAGTATTGTCCAAAAATGGTATAAATAACGTTTTTTTCGTCAAAATTCAGATTTGTCAACAAATGGCACAACAACGTTTTTTCGTCAAAAATCAGATTTGTCAAAAAATTGTAAAAGTAACGATTTTTTCGTCAAAATTCAGATTGGTCCAAAAATGGCAAAAAACCGGTTTTTTTCGTCATAAATCAGATTTGTCAAAAAATGGCAAAAATAACGGTTTTTTCGCCAAAATTTAGATTTGTCAAAAATGGCAAAATAAAGTTTTTTTTGTCAAAAATAAGATGTGTCAAAAAATGGCAAAATAACGGTTTTTTTTTAGAAAAAAATCAAATTTGTCCCAAAGTGGCAAAAATAACGGTTTTTCATCAAAATTCAGATTTGTCATAAAATGGCAAAGTAACGGTTTTTTTTCGACAAAAATCAGATTTGTCAAAAAAATTGCAAAAAAAACGTTTTTTCTCGACAAAAATAATATATGTCAAAAAATGGAAAAAAAACTCTTTTTTTTCGATAAAAAAATCAGATTTGTCCAAAACTTGCAAAAAAAAACGGTCTTTTTTCCGGCAAAAATCAAATTTATCAAAAATTGCAAAATAACGGGTTTTTTCGACAAAAATCAGATTTGTCAAAAAATGGTAAAAATAACGTTTTTTTCGACAAAAATCAGATATGCCAAAAAATGGCAAAATAACGGTTTTTTTCTACAAAAATGACAAAATAACGTTTTTTCGACAAAAATCAGATTTGTCCAAAACTGGCAAAAAAAAATCGGTATTTTTTCCGACAAAAGTCAAATTTATCAAAAAATAGCAAAATAACGGGTTTTTCAACAAAAATCAGATATGTCAAAAAATGGCAAAAATAACGGTTTTTTTGACAAAAACCAAATTTGTCAAAATACGGAAAAAAATAAAATTTTTTTTTCAAAATTCTGATTTGTCAAAAATTGCAAGATATCGGTTTTTTTTCGGAAAAAAATCATATATGTCAAAAAATGGCAAAATAACATTTTTTTCGACAAAAATCAGATTTGTCCATAAATGGCATAACGGTTTTTTCGTAAAAAATCAGATATGTTAAAAAATCAAAAAAAATTTATCAAAAAATGGCGAAATAACGGGTTTTTCAACAAAAATCAAATTTGTCAAAAAATGGCAAAAATAAAGGTTTTTTTCGACAAAAATCGGATTTGTCAAAAAATGGCAGAGTATCAGATTTTTGCGACAAAAATCAGATTTGTCCAAAAATGAAAAACAAACAACGGTATTTTTTGCGACAAAAATCAAAATTGTCAAAAAATGGCAAAATAACGGTTTTTTTCAACAAAATCCAAATTTGTCAAAAATGGAAAAACAAAAAATTTTTTTTCAAATTTAAGATTTGTCAAGAATGGCCAAATAGCGGTTTTTTCGACAAAAAGTCAGATTAGTCAAAAATGGCAAAATAACGGTTTTTTCGACAAAAATCATATTTGTGAAAAAAATGGCTAAAATAACGTTTTTTTTTTCGATAAAAAATCAGATTTGTCCAAAACTTGCAAAAAAAACGGTCTTCTTTCCGACAAAAAACAAATTTATCAAAAAATGGCAAAATAACGGGTTTTTCGACAAAAATCAAATTTGTCAAAAAATGGCAAAAATAACGGTTTTTTTCGACAAAAATCAGATTTGTCAAAAATTGGAAAATATCGGTTTTTTTCGACAAAAAATCAGATATTTTAAAAAAATGGCAAAATAACGGTTTTTTCTACAAAAAATGACAAAATAACGTTTTTTCGACAAAAATCAGATTTGTCTGGCAAACTGGCAAAAAAAAAATCGGTATTTTTTCCGACAAAAGGTCAAATTTATCAAAAAATAGCAAAATAACGGGTTTTTCAACAAAAATCAGATATGTCAAAAAATGGCAAAAATAACGGTTTTTTTGACAAAAACCAAATTTGTCAAAATACGGAAAAAATAAATTTTTTTTTTCAAAATTCTGATTTGTCAAAAATTGCAAGATATCGGTTTTTTTCGGAAAAAATCATATATGTCAAAAAATGGCAAAATAACATTTTTTTTCGACAAAAATCAGATTTGTCCATAAATGGCATAACGGTTTTTTCGTAAAAAATCAGATATGTTAAAAAATCAAAAAAATTTATCAAAAAATGGCGAAATAACGGGTTTTTCAACAAAAATCAAATTTGTCAAAAAATGGCAAAAATAAAGGTTTTTTCGACAAAAATCGGATTTGTCAAAAAATGGCAGAGTATCAGATTTTTGCGACAAAAATCAGATTTGTCCAAAAATGAAAAACAAACAACGGTATTTTTGCGACAAAAATCAAAATTGTCAAAAAATGGCAAAATAACGGTTTTTTCAACAAAATCCAAATTTGTCAAAAATGGAAAAACAAAAAATTTTTTTTTCAAATTTAAGATTTGTCAAGAATGGCCAAATAGCGGTTTTTTGGACAAAAAGTCAGATTAGTCAAAAATGGCAAAATAACGGTTTTTTTTCGACAAAAATCATATTTGTGAAAAAATGGCTAAAATAACGTTTTTTTTTTCGATAAAAAATCAGATTTGTCCAAAACTTGCAAAAAAAACGGTCTTCTTTCCGACAAAAAACAAATTTATCAAAAAATGGCAAAATAACGGGTTTTTCGACAAAAATCAAATTTGTCAAAAAATGGCAAAAATAACGGTTTTTTCGACAAAAATCAGATTTGTCAAAAATTGGAAAATATCGGTTTTTTTTCGACAAAAATCAGATTTGTCAAGAAATGGCTAAAAAAAACGGGTTTTTCGACAAAAAATCAGATTTGTAAAAATTGGAAAATATCGGTTTTTTTTACAAAAACAAAATTTGTCACAAAATGCCAAAATTAGGTTTTTTTCGTCAAAACCCAAAGATTGTCAAAAAATGACACAATAACGTTTTTCCGTCAAAAATCAGATTTGTCGAAAAATGGCAAAATAACGTTTTTTTTCCAACAAAATCCAAATTTGTCAAAAAATGGAAAAAAATTTTTTTTTTTCAAATTTCAGAATTGTCAAGAATGGCAAAATAGCGGTTTTTTCGACAAAACAAAAGATTTGTCAAAAAATGACAATATAACGTTTTTTTCGTCAAAACAAAAGATTTGCCAAAAAATGACAAAATAACGTTCTTTTCGACAAAAATCAGATTTCTCAAAAAATGGCATAACGGTTTTTTCGTAAAAAATCAGATATGTCAAAAAATGGCAAAAAAAAAAACAAACGGGTTTTTCCGACATATGTAAAATCAGATATGTCAAAAAGGGGCGAAAATAGCGGTTATTCCAACAAAATTTAGATTTGTCAAAAAATGGAAAAATAAAGTTTTTTTCGACAAAAATCAGATTAGTCAAAAAATAGCAAAAAAAAACCGTTTTTCCCGACAAAAATTATAATGTCAACATATGGGAAAAAAATTAAAAAATGGGAAAATAATAAATAAAATGTAAAAAATAACGTTTTTTTTTCAAAATTCAGATTTGTCATAAAATGGCAAAGTAACGGTTTTTTTTTGACAAAAAACAGGTTTTCCAAAAAATGAAAAAAAAAAATTAATTTTTTTCAAATTTCTGATTTGTCAAAAATTGCAAAATATCGGCTCATTTCGACAAAAAATCAGATATGTCAAAAAATGGCAAAATAACGGGTTTTTTCGACAAAAATCAGATTTGTCAAAAATTGGAAAAAAAAAACGGATTTTTCTCGACAAAAATCAAATTTGTCAAAAAATGGCAAAATTAGGTTTTTTTTCGTCAAAACCAAAGATTTGTCAAAAAATGACTCAATAACGTTTTTTTCGTCAAAACAAAAGATTTGCCAAAAAATGACAAAATAACGTTTTTTTCGACAAAAATCAAATTTATCTAATAATGGCAAAAAATCAGATTTGTCAAAAAATAGCAAAAAGAACGGTTTCTTCGACAAAAATCGGATTTGTCAAAAATAGCAGAATACCGGATTTTTTCGACAAAAATCAGATTTGTCCAAAACTGGCAAAAAAAAAAAAACGGTATTTTTCCGACAAAAATCAAATTTGTCAATAAATGGCAAAATAACGGTTTTTCGACAAAAATCAAATTTGTCAAAAAATGGCAAAATTACGTTTTTTTCGTCAAAACCAAAGATTTGTCAAAAAATGACACAATAATGTTTTTTTTCGTCAAAACAAAAGAGTTGCCAAAAAATGACAAAATAACGCTTTTTCGACAAAAATCAGATTTCTCAAAAAAATGGCATAACGGTTTTTTCGTAAAAATCAGATATGTCAAAAAATGGCAAAAAAAAAAAACAAACGGGTTTTTCCGACATATGTAAAATCAGATATGTCAAAAAGGCGCGAAAATAGCGGTTATTCCAACAAAATTTAGATTTGTCAAAAAATGGCAAAATAAAGTTTTTTTTTTACAAAAATCAGATAAGTCAAAAATGACAAAGTAACGTTTTTTTCGACAAAAATCAGATTTGTCAAAAATTGGAAAATCTCGGATTTTTTCGACAAAATCAAATTTGTCAAAAAATGGCAAAATTACGTTTTTTTCGTCAAAACCAAAGATTTGTCAAAAAAATGACACAATAACGTTTTTTTCGTCAAAACAAAAGATTTGCCAAAAAATGACAAAATAACGTTTTTTCGACAAAAATCAGATTTGTCCAAAACTGGCAAAAAAAAAACGTATTTTTTTCCGACAAAAGTCAAATTTATCAAAAAATGGCAAAATTTGTCAAAAATTGAAAAACAAAAATTTTTTTTTTTTTCAAATTTCAGATTTGTCAAGAATGGCAAAATACGACAAAAAATGAAAAAAAAAAATTTTTTTGTCAAAATTCAGTTTTATCAAAAAATGGCAAAATAGCGGTTTTTTTCGACAAAAATCAGATAAGTCAAAAATGGCAAAATAACGGTTTTTTCGACAAAAATCTGATTTGTCAAAAAATGGCTAAAATAACGTTTTTTTTTTTCGATAAAAAATCAGATTTGTCCAAAAAACAAGCGGATCAGTCGAGGCGTACCTTGTACCTTGCATCAGTATTTACAACTGAAGGTGGGTAAGACTACAGTCGACCGCAGTCGACAGTGGGAGACTCTGTAATAATCGTGAATAGCAAAATCTACGCATTCAAAAAATATTGTACAGATAGCAAAACGAATCTTCCGAGACTCGAACTCGCGATCCCTTGATTCACAGTCTAATGCTCTACGCCCTGTGTCACCGGGAAATCGACCCACAAGCCGACAAGATTAAAATAACTGAATTCGTATTTCCCATTGATTGTCGCCTTGAAAGTTTCTTTTGCTCAAAAAATTCTCCATCATTCTTGGAAGAGAGCAGCAGTGAACGAAGCGAACTACCGTTACATTTTTTGCATTGCTATGTACTATGCGGACACATAGAAAGTATTTTCTAATGCAAAGCAATCAATAGTGAACAATACAAGTGCTTATGTATTGGTTTTATTAAATTGCAAGGTACGTTAAAAAATGCCTGCATTTGCAAAAAAAAAAAAAAATTTAAAAAATTGATCGCGGTCTGAGCAAGCTTCGAACCCCAGACCTCTCGCGCGCAAATCCTATGTCCTCTAAGCTAAGCTACTGCTTCATATAGTTCGAAGACGGCAATCTCTATACTTATGCAGCACGAATTTTAGCAATTGACATATATGTACATTAATTCGAATTTCTAACTAAATTTTATTATATCTATTTTTTAAGACTTTGCTACTTTCTGACAAATGAGGCAGAATTTATAATATATATTTAAATAAAATAGCAATAATTAATTAATAATTGAAAAATATAACTCAAATTTGTAATTGTCAGCAGCGAGATTTGAACCCGCTGTTGTTGCTGTAATGCTGCTCAGCCCACATGAATTTGTAGGTCATTCATTCCTTAAAATCTCCTTTGTTTATGGTCCGATCGGAATGAAAATGGAAAAAACGTCCGCACAAGGGCACACTCGATGTGTGTCAAATCTGCCATGTGTACCAAGTCTGTAGCTCTTATAATACGTTTTTTTCGATTTGCGGGGGCGGTTTTTTCCGTCAAAACCAAAGATTTGTCAAAAAATGACACAATAACGTTTTTTCGTCAAAACAAAAGATTTGCCAAAAATTGACAAAATAACGTTTTTTCGACAAAAATCAAATTTATCTAATAATGGCAAAAATCAGATTTGTCAAAAAAATAGCAAAAAGAACGGTTTCTTCGACAAAAATCGGATTTGTCAAAAAATAGCAGAATACCGGATTTTTTCGACAAAAATCAGATTTGTCCAAAACTGGCAAAAAAAAAAACGGTATTTTTTCCGACAAAAATCAAATTTGTCAATAAATGGCAAAATAACGGTTTTTCGACAAAAATCAGATTTGTCAAAAAATGGCAAAATAGCCGTGTTTTCGACAAAAATCAGATAAGTCAAAAATGACAAAGTAACGTTTTTTTCGACAAAAATCAGATTTGTCAAAAATTGGAAAATATCGGATTTTTTCGACAAAATCAAATTTGTCAAAAAATGGCAAAATTAGGTTTTTTTCGTCAAAACCAAAGATTTGTCAAAAAATGACACAATAACGTTTTTTTCGTCAAAGCAAAAGATTTGCCAAAAAATGACAAAATAACGTTTTTCGACAAAAATCAGATTTGTCCAAAACTGGCAAAAAAAAAAACGTATTTTTTCCGACAAAAGTCAAATTTATCAAAAAATGGCAAAATTTGTCAAAAATTGAAAAACAAAAATTTTTTTTTTTCAAATTTCAGATTTGTCAAGAATGGCAAAATACGACAAAAAATGAAAAAAAAAAAATTTTTTTGTCAAAATTCAGTTTTATCAAAAAATGGCAAAATAGCGGTTTTTTTCGACAAAAATCAGATAAGTCAAAAATGGCAAAATAACGGTTTTTTCGACAAAAATCTGATTTGTCAAAAAATGGCTAAAATAACGTTTTTTTTTTCGATAAAAAATCAGATTTGTCCAAAAAACAAGCGGATCAGTCGAGGCGTACCTTGTACCTTGCATCAGTATTTACAACTGAAGGTGGGTAAGACTACAGTCGACCGCAGTCGACAGTGGGAGACTCTGTAATAATCGTGAATAGCAAAATCTACGCATTCAAAAAATATTGTACAGATAGCAAAACGAATCTTCCGAGACTCGAACTCGCGATCCCTTGATTCACAGTCTAATGCTCTACGCCCTGTGTCACCGGGAAATCGACCCACAAGCCGACAAGATTAAAATAACTGAATTCGTATTTCCCATTGATTGTCGCCTTGAAAGTTTCTTTTGCTCAAAAAATTCTCCATCATTCTTGGAAGAGAGCAGCAGTGAACGAAGCGAACTACCGTTACATTTTTGCATTGCTATGTACTATGCGGACACATAGAAAGTATTTTCTAATGCAAAGCAATCAATAGTGAACAATACAAGTGCTTATGTATTGGTTTTATTAAATTGCAAGTACGTTAAAAAATGCCTGCATTTGCAAAAAAAAAAAAAATTTTTTTAAAAATTGATCGCGGTCTGAGCAAGCTTCGAACCCCAGACCTCTCGCGCGCAAATCCTATGTCCTCTAAGCTAAGCTACTGCTTCATATAGTTCGAAGACGGCAATCTCTATACTTATGCAGCACGAATTTTAGCAATTGACATATATGTACATTAATTCGAATTTCTAACTAAATTTTATTATATCTATTTTTTAAGACTTTGCTACTTTCTGACAAATGCGGCAGAATTTATAGTATATATTTAAATAAAATAGCAATAATTAATTAATAATTGAAAAATATAACTCAAATTTGTAATTGTCAGCAGCGTGATTTGAACCCGCTGTTGTTGCTGTAATGCTGCTCAGCCCACATGAATTTGTAGGTCATTCATTCCTTAAAATCTCCTTTGTTTATGGTCCGATCGGAATGAAATTTTCGAAAAACGTCCGCACAAGGGCACACTCGATGTGTGTCAAATCTGCCATGTGTACCAAGTCTGTAGCTCTTATAATACGTTTTTTTCGATTTGCGGGGGCGGAAGGGGGCGTGGAAAAAATCTAAGACAAACTTGATCTGCCTGCACACTATAAGAGTGTTGTCACCAACTTTGGCTCTTATAGTCTCTGAGATCTAGGTGTTCATACGGACGGACAGACGGACAGACGGACATGGCTATATCGTCTCGGCTGTTGATGCTGATCAAGAATATATATACTTTATAGGGTCGGAGATGATTCCTTCTGCCTGTTACGCACAAATCGCTTTCGTCAAACTTAGAAGACTATGTACTTTTAGTACAGAGTCTAAAAACGGTCTTTTTTCCGACAAAAATCAAATTTATCAAAAAATGGCAAAATAACGGGTTTTTTCAACAAAAATCAGAATTGTCATAAAATGGCAAAAATAACGGTTTTTTCGACCAAAACCAGATTTGTCAAAAAATGGCAGAGTACCGGTTTTTTCGACAAAAATCAGAATTGTCCAAAAAAGGCAAAAAACGGCATTTTTCGTCAAAACAAAAGATATGTCAAAAAATGACGCAAAACGTTTTTTTGTCAAAACTAAAGATTTGCCCAAAAATGACAAAATAACGTTTTTTCGACAAAAAACAGATTTCTTTCAAAAAAAAAATGGCAAAAAAAAAAAACGATTTTTGCCGACATATGTAAAATCAGATATGTCAAAAAGGCGCGAAAATAACGGTTATTCCGACGAAATTTAGATTTGTCAAAAATGGCAAAATAACGGGTTTTTCGACAAAAATCAGATTTGTCAAGAAATGGCTAAAAAAAAACGGGTTTTTCGACAAAAATCAGATTTGTAAAAATTGGAAAATATCGGTTTTTTTTTACAAAAACAAAATTTGTCACAAAATGCCAAAATTAGGTTTTTTCGTCAAAACCAAAGATTGTCAAAAAATGACACAATAACGTTTTTCCGTCAAAAATCAGATTTGTCGAAAAATGGCAAAATAACGTTTTTTTTTCCAACAAAATCCAAATTTGTCAAAAAATGGAAAAAAAATTTTTTTTTCAAATTTCAGAATTGTCAAGAATGGCAAAATAGCGGTTTTTTTCGACAAAACAAAAGATTTGTCAAAAAATGACAATATAACGTTTTTTTCGTCAAAACAAAAGACTTGCCAAAAAATGACAAAATAACGTTTTTTTCGACAAAAATCAGATTTCTCAAAAAATGGCATAACGGTTTTTTCGTAAAAAATCAGATATGTCAAAAAATGGCAAAAAAAAAACAAACGGGTTTTTCCGACATATGTAAAATCAGATATGTCAAAAAGGCGCGAAAATAGCGGTTATTCCAACAAAATTTAGATTTGTCAAAAAATGGCAAAATAAAGTTTTTTTTTTCGACAAAAATCAGATTTGTCAAAAAATAGCAAAAAAAAACTGTTTTTCCCGACAAAAATAATAATGTCAACATATGGGAAAAAAATTAAAAAATGGGAAAATAATAAATAAAATGTAAAAAATAACGTTTTTTTTCAAAATTCAGATTTGTCATAAAATGGCAAAGTAACGGTTTTTTTTTGACAAAAAACAGGTTTTCCAAAAAATGAAAAAAAAAATTAATTTTTTTTCAAATTTCTGATTTGTCAAAAATTGCAAAATATCGGCTCATTTCGACAAAAATCAGATATGTCAAAAAATGGCAAAATAACGGTTTTTTTCGACAAAAAATCAGATTTGTCAAAAATTGGAAAAAAAAACGGATTTTTTTCGACAAAAATCAAATTTGTCAAAAAATGGCAAAATTAGGTTTTTTTCGTCAAAACCAAAGATTTGTCAAAAAATGACACAATAACGTTTTTTTCGTCAAAACAAAAGATTTGCCAAAAAATGACAAAATAACGTTTTTTCGACAAAAATCAAATTTATCTAATAATGGCAAAAATCAGATTTGTCAAAAAATAGCAAAAAGAACGGTTTCTTCGACAAAAATCGGATTTGTCAAAAAAATAGCAGAATACCGGATTTTTTCGACAAAAAATCAGATTTGTCCAAAACTGGCAAAAAAAAAAAGACGGTATTTTTCCGACAAAAATCAAATTTGTCAATAAATGGCAAAATAACGGTTTTTCGACAAAAATCAAATTTGTCAAAAAATGGCAAAATAACGTTTTTTTCGTCAAAACCAAAGATATGTCAAAAAATGACACAATAACGTTTTTTTGTCAAAACAAAAGATTTGCCAAAAAATGACAAAATAACGCTTTTTCGACAAAAATCAGATTTCTCAAAAAATGGCATAACGGTTTTTCGTAAAAAATCAGATATGTCAAAAAATGGCAAAAAAAAAACGGGTTTTTCCGACATATGTAAAATCAGATATGTCAAAAAGGCGCGAAAATAGCGGTTATTCCAACAAAATTTAGATTTGTCAAAAAATGGCAAAATAAAGTTTTTTTCGACAAAAAATCAGATTTGTCAAAAAATAGCAAAAAAAAACCGTTTTTCCCGACAAAAATTATAATGTCAACATATGGGAAAAAAATTAAAAAATGGGAAAATAATAAATAAAATGTAAAAAATAACGTTTTTTTTCAAAATTCAGATTTGTCATCAAATGGCAAAGTAACGGTTTTTTTGACAAAAAACAGGTTTTCCAAAAAATGAAAAAAAAATTTATTTTTTTCAAATTTCTGATTTGTCAAAAATTGCAAAATATCGGCTCATTTCGACAAAAAATCAGATATGTCAAAAAATGGCAAAATAACGGTTTTTTTCGACAAAAATCAGATTTGTCAAAAAATGGAAAAAAAAACGGATTTTTTCGACAAAAATCAAATTTGTCAAAAAATGGCAAAATTTGGTTTTTTTCGTCAAAACCAAAGATTTGTCAAAAAAATGACACAATAACGTTTTTTCGTCAAAACAAAAGATTTGCCAAAAAATGACAAAATAACGTTTTTTTCGACAAAAATCAAATTTATCTAATAATGGCAAAAATCAGATTTGTCAAAAAATAGCAAAAAGAACGGTTTCTTCGACAAAAATCGGATTTGTCAAAAAATAGCAGAATACCGGATTTTTTCGACAAAAATCAGATTTGTCCAAAACTAAAAATAGCCGTGTTTTCGACAAAAATCAGATAAGTCAAAAATGACAAAGTAACGTTTTTTTCGACAAAAATCAGATTTGTCAAAAAATTGGAAAATATCGGTTTTTTTCGACAAAATCAAATTTGTCAAAAAATGGCAAAATTACGTTTTTTCGTCAAAACCAAAGATTTGTCAAAAAATGACACAATAACGTTTTTTTCGTCAAAACAAAAGATTTGCCAAAAAATGACAAAATAACGTTTTTTCGACAAAAATCAGATTTGTCAAAAACTGGCAAAAAAAAAAAACGTATTTTTTCCGACAAAAAAAGTCAAATTTAAAATCAAAAAATGGCAAAATTTGTCAAAAATTGAAAAACAAAAATTTTTTTTCAAATTTCAGATTTGTCAAGAATGGCAAAATACGTTTTGACAAAAAATGAAAAAAAAAAATTTTTTTTGTCAAAATTCAGTTTTATCAAAAAATGGCAAAATAGCGGTTTTTTTCGACAAAAATCAGATAAGTCAAAAATGGCAAAATAACGGTTTTTTTCGACAAAAATCTGATTTGTCAAAAAATGGCTAAAATAACGGATTTTTTTCGATAAAAAATCAGATTTGTCAAAAAAACAAGCGGATCAGTCGAGGCGTACCTTGTACCTTGCATCAGTATTTACAACTGAAGGTGGGTAAGACTACAGTCGACCGCAGTCGACAGTGGGAGACTCTGTAATAATCGTGAATAGCAAAATCTACGCATTCAAAAAATATTGTACAGATAGCAAAACGAATCTTCCGAGACTCGAACTCGCGATCCCTTGATTCACAGTCTAATGCTCTACGCCCTGTGTCACCGGGAAATCGACCCACAAGCCGACAAGATTAAAATAACTGAATTCGTATTTCCCATTGATTGTCGCCTTGAAAGTTTCTTTTGCTCAAAAATTCTCCATCATTCTTGGAAGAGAGCAGCAGTGAACGAAGCGAACTACCGTTACATTTTTGCATTGCTATGTACTATGCGGACACATAGAAAGTATTTTCTAATGCAAAGCAATCAATAGTGAACAATACAAGTGCTTATGTATTGGTTTTATTAAATTGCAAAGTACGTTAAAAAATGACTGCATTTGCAAAAAAAAAAAAAAATTTTTTAAAAATTGATCGCGGTCTGAGCAAGCTTCGAACCCCAGACCTCTCGCGCGCAAATCCTATGTCCTCTAAGCTAAGCTACTGCTTCATATAGTTCGAAGACGGCAATCTCTATACTTATGCAGCACGAATTTTAGCAATTGACATATATGTACATTAATTCGAATTTCTAACTAAATTTTATTATATCTATTTTTAAGACTTTGCTACTTTCTGACAAATGAGGCAGAATTTATAATATATATTTAAATAAAATAGCAATAATTAATTAATAATTGAAAAATATAACTCCAATTTGTAATTGTCAGCAGCGAGATTTGAACCCGCTGTTGTTGCTGTAATGCTGCTCAGCCCACATGAATTTGTAGGTCATTCATTCCTTAAAATCTCCTTTGTTTATGGTCCGATCGGAATGAAAATGGAAAAAACGTCCGCACAAGGGCACACTCGATGTGTGTCAAATCTGCCATGTGTACCAAGTCTGTAGCTCTTATAATACGTTTTTTTCGATTTGCGGGGGCGGTTTTTCGTCAAAACCAAAGATTTGTCAAAAAATGACACAATAACGTTTTTTTCGTCAAAACAAAAGATTTGCCAAAAATTGACAAAATAACGTTTTTCCCGACAAAAATCAAATTTATCTAATAATGGCAAAAATCAGATTCGTCAAAAAATAGCAAAAAGAACGGTTTCTTCGACAAAAATCGGATTTGTCAAAAAATAGCAGAATACCGGATTTTTTCGACAAAAATCAGATTTGTCCAAAACTGGCAAAAAAAAAACGGTATTTTTTTCCGACAAAAATCAAATTTGTCAATAAATGGCAAAATAACGGTTTTTTCGACAAAAATCAGATTTGTCAAAAAATGGCAAAATAGCCGTGTTTTCGACAAAAATCAGATAAGTCAAAAATGACAAAGTAACGTTTTTTTCGACAAAAATCAGATTTGTCAAAAATTGGAAAATATCGGATTTTTTCGACAAAATCAAATTTGTCAAAAAATGGCAAAATTACGTTTTTTTCGTCAAAACCAAAGATTTGTCAAAAAATGACACAATAACGTTTTTTTCGTCAAAGCAAAAGATTTGCCAAAAAATGACAAAATAACGTTTTTTCGACAAAAATCAGATTTGTCCAAAACTGGCAAAAAAAAAAACGTATTTTTTCCGACAAAAGTCAAATTTATCAAAAAATGGCAAAATTTGTCAAAAATTTAAAAACAAAAATTTTTTTTCAAATTTCAGATTTGTCAAGAATGGCAAAATACGACAAAAAATGAAAAAAAAATTTTTTTGTCAAAATTCAGTTTTATCAAAAAATGGCAAAATAGCGGTTTTTTTTCGACAAAAATCAGATAAGTCAAAAATGGCAAAATAACGGTTTTTCGACAAAAATCTGATTTGTCAAAAAATGGCTAAAATAACGTTTTTTTTTCGATAAAAAATCAGATTTGTCCAAAAAACAAGCGGATCAGTCGAGGCGTACCTTGTACCTTGCATCAGTATTTACAACTGAAGGTGGGTAAGACTACAGTCGACCGCAGTCGACAGTGGGAGACTCTGTAATAATCGTGAATAGCAAAATCTACGCATTCAAAAAATATTGTACAACAGATAGCAAAACGAATCTTCCGAGACTCGAACTCGCGATCCCTTGATTCACAGTCTAATGCTCTACGCCCTGTGTCACCGGGAAATCGACCCACAAGCCGACAAGATTAAAATAACTGAATTCGTATTTCCCATTGATTGTCGCCTTGAAAGTTTCTTTTGCTCAAAAAATTCTCCATCATTCTTGGAAGAGAGCAGCAGTGAACGAAGCGAACTACCGTTACATTTTTTGCATTGCTATGTACTATGCGGACACATAGAAAGTATTTTCTAATGCAAAGCAATCAATAGTGAACAATACAAGTGCTTATGTATTGGTTTTATTAAATTACAAGTACGTTAAAAAATGCCTGCATTTGCAAAAAAAAAAAAAAAAATTTTTAAAAATTGATCGCGGTCTGAGCAAGCTTCGAACCCCAGACCTCTCGCGCGCAAATCCTATGTCCTCTAAGCTAAGCTACTGCTTCATATAGTTCGAAGACGGCAATCTCTATACTTATGCAGCACGAATTTTAGCAATTGACATATATGTACATTAATTCGAATTTCTAACTAAATTTTATTATATCTATTTTTTAAGACTTTGCTACTTTCTGACAAATGCGGCAGAATTTATAGTATATATTTAAATAAAATAGCAATAATTAATTAATAATTGAAAAATATAACTCAAATTTGTAATTGTCAGCAGCGTGATTTGAACCCGCTGTTGTTGCTGTAATGCTGCTCAGCCCACATGAATTTGTAGGTCATTCATTCCTTAAAATCTCCTTTGTTTATGGTCCGATCGGAATGAAATTTTCGAAAAACGTCCGCACAAGGGCACACTCGATGTGTGTCAAATCTGCCATGTGTACCAAGTCTGTAGCTCTTATAATACGTTTTTTTCGATTTGCGGGGGCGGAAGGGGGCGTGGAAAAAATCTAAGACAAACTTGATCTGCCTGCACACTATAAGAGTGTTGTCACCAACTTTGGTAAATCTAGCTCTTATAGTCTCTGAGATCTAGGTGTTCATACGGACGGACAGACGGACAGACGGACATGGCTATATCGTCTCGGCTGTTGATGCTGATCAAGAATATATATACTTTATAGGGTCGGAGATGATTCCTTCTGCCTGTTACGCACAAATCGCTTTCGTCAAACTTAGAAGACTATGTACTTTTAGTACAGAGTCTAAAAACGGTCTTTTTTCCGACAAAAATCAAATTTATCAAAAAATGGCAAAATAACGGGTTTTTCAACAAAAATCAGAATTGTCATAAAATGGCAAAAATAACGGTTTTTTCGACCAAAACCGGATTTGTCAAAAAATGGCAGAGTACCGGATTTTTCGACAAAAATCAGAATTGTCCAAAAAAGGCAAAAAACGGCATTTTTCGTCAAAACAAAAGATATGTCAAAAAATGACGCAAAACGTTTTTTTCCGTCAAAACTAAAGATTTGCCCAAAAATGACAAAATAACGTTTTTTCGACAAAAAACAGATTTCTCAAAAAATGGCATAACGGTTTTTCGTAAAAAATCAGATTTGTCAAAAATTGGAAAATATCGGTTTATTTGATAAAAACCAAATTCGTCAAAAAATGGCAAAATAACGGGTTTTTCGTCAAAACAAAAGATTTGTCAAAAAATGACAAAATAACGTTTTTTCAACAAAAGTTAGATATGTCAAAAAATGACAAAAATAACGGTGTTTTCGACAAAAATCAGATTTGTCAAAAACTGGCAAAAAAAATGGTATTTTTTCCTACAAAAATCAAATTTATCAAAAAATGGTAAAATAACGGGATTTTCAACATAAATCAGATTTGTCAAAAAATGGCAAAAATAACGGTTTTTCGACAAAAATCGGATTTGTCCAAAAATGGCAGAGTACCGGATTTTTTCGACAAAAATCAGAATTGTCCAAAAATGGCAAAAAAAACGGCATTTTTTCCGACAAAAATCAAAATTGTCAAAAAATGGCAAAATAACGGTTTTTTCCAACAAAATCTAAATTTGTCAAAAAATGGAAACATTTTTTTTTTCAAATTTTAGATTTGTCAAGAATGGCAAAATAGCGGTTCTTTAGACAAAAATCAGGTTTGCCAAAAAATGGCAAAATAACGGGTTTTTTCAACAAAAATCAGATTTGTCAAAAAGTGGCAAATATTGTTTTTTTCTACAAAAATCAGATATGTCAAAAAATGACAAAATAACGTTTTTTTTCGTCAAAACAAAAGAATTGCCAAAAAATGACAAAATAACGTTTTTTCGACAAAAATCAGATTTCTCAAAAAATGGCAAAAAAAAAAACGGTTTTTGCCGACATATGTAAAATCAGATATATTAAAAAAGCGCGAAAATAGCGGTTATTCCGACAAAAATCAAATTTGTTAAAAAATGGCGAAACGATTTTTAGTAAAAAAATCAGATTTGTCAAAAAATGGCAAAATAACGGGTTTTTCGTCAAAAAAAAAGATTTCTCAAAAAATGACAATATAACGTTTTTTTCGTCAAAACAAAAGATTTGTCAAAAAGTGACAAAATAACGTTTTTTTCGACAAAAATCAGATTTCTCAAAAAATGGCAAAAAAAAACGGTTTTTGCCGACATATGTAAAATCAGATATATTAAAAAAAGCGCGAAAATAGCGGTTATTCCGACAAAAATCAAATTTGTTAAAAAATGGCGAAACGATTTTTTTAGTAAAAAATCAGATTTGTCAAAAAATGGCAAAATAACGGGTTTTTCGTCAAAAAAAAGATTTCTCAAAAAATGACAATATAACGTTTTTTTCGTCAAAACAAAAGATTTGTCAAAAAGTGACAAAATAACGATTTTTTCGACAAAAATCTGATTTCTCAAAAAATGGCAAAAAAAAAACGGTTTTTTCCGTCATATATAAAATCAGACATGTCAAAAAGGCGCGAAAATAGCGGTTATTCCGACAAAAATCAAATTTGTTAAAAAATGGCGAAACGATTTTTAGTAAAAAATCAGATTTGTCAAAAAATGGCAAAATAACGGGTTTTTCGTCAAAAAAAGAATTTCTCAAAAAATGACAATATAACGTTTTTTTCGTCAAAACAAAAGATTTGTCAAAAAATGACAAAATAACGTTTTTTCGACAAAAATCAGATTTCTCAAAAAATGGCAAAAAAAACGGTTTTTGGCCGACATATGTAAAATCAGATATGTTAAAAAAGCTCGAAAATAGCGGTTATTCCGACAAAAATCAGATTTGTTAAAAAAATGGCATAACGATTTTTAGTACAAAATCAGAATTGTCCAAAAAATGGCAAAAAAAACGGCATTTTTTCCGACAAAAATCAAAATTGTCAAAAAATGGCAAAATAACGGTTTTTTCTAACAAAATCCAAATTTGTCAAAAAATGGAAAAACAAAATTTTTTTTTTCAAATTTCAGATTTGTTAAGAATGGCAAAATAGCAGTTTTCCAACAAAAATCAGGTTTGCCAAAAAATGAAAAAAAAAAAAATTTAAATTTGTTAAAAAATTACAAATTTTTTCGACAAAAATCAGATTTGTCAATCAGATTTGTCCAAAACTTGCTAAAAACGGTCTTTTTTCCGACAAAAATCAAATTTATCAAAAAATGGTAAAATAACGGGATTTTCAACATAAATCAGATTTGTCAAAAAATGGCAAAAATAACGGTTTTTTCGACAAAAATCGGATTTGTCCAAAAATGGCAGAGTACCGGATTTTTTTTGACAAAAATCAGAATTGTCCAAAAATGGCAAAAAAACGGCATTTCTTCCGACAAAAATCAAAATTGTCAAAAAATGGCAAAATAACGGTTTTTCCAACAAAATCCAAATTTGTCAAAAAATGGAAAAAAAATTTTTTTTTTTCAAATTTCAGATTTGTCAAGAATGGCAAAATATAAGTTTTTTCGACAAAAATCAGGTTTGCCAAAAAATGAAAAAAAAAAAAATTAATTTTTTGTCAAAATTTAAATTTGTTAAAAAATGGCAAATAGCGGTTTTTTCGACAAAAATCAGATTTATCAAAAAATGTCAAAATAACGGGTTTTTTTAATAAAAATCAGATTTCTCAAAAAATGGCAAAAATAACGGCTTTTTCAACAAAAATCAGAAAGGTCAAAAAATTGCAAAATAACGGTTTTTTCGACAAAAATCAGATATTTTAAAAAATGGCAAAATAACGGGGTTTTCGTCAAAACAAAAGATTTGTCAAAAAATGACAATATAAAGTTTTTTTTGCTCAAAACAAAAGATTTGACAAAAAAAGGCAAAATAACGTTTTTTCAAAAAAAAAGATTTCTCAAAAAATGGCATAACGTTTTCTTCGTAAAAAATCAGATATGTCAAAAAATGGCAAAAAAAACGGTTTTTTCCGACATATGTAAAATCAGATATGTCAAAAAGGCGCGAAAATAGCGGTTATTCCGACAAAATTTAGATTTGTCAAAAAATGGCAAAATAAAGTTTTTTTTTTCGACAAAAATCAGATTTGTCAAAAAATGGCAAAAAAAAACGTTTTTCCCGACAAAATAAATAATGTCAACATAAGGAAAAAAAATTAAAAAATTGGAATATAATAAATAAAATGTAAAAAATAACGGCCTTTTTTTTTTCAAAATTCAGATTTGTCAAAAATGGTAAGTCACGGTTTTTTTTCGATAAAAATCAGAATTGTCCAAAAATGGTAAAAATAACGTTTTTTTTTTTTGTCAAAATTCAGATTTGTCAACAAATGAATAAATAGCGGTTATTCCGACAAAATTCAGATTTGTCAAAATATGCCAAAATAACGGTTTTTTTTCGACAAAAATCAACTTTGATAAAAAAAAAAAAAAAATTTGTCCAAAACTGGCAAAAAAATGGTATTTTTCCGACAAAAATCAAATTTATCAAAAAATGGCAAAATAACGGGTTTTTCAACAAAATCCAAATTTGTCAATAAATGGAAAAAATTAAAAAATTGGAATATAATAAATAAAATGTAAAAATAACGGCCTTTTTTTCAAAAATCTGATTTGTCAAAAATGGTAATTCACGGTTTTTTCGATAAAAATCAAAATTGTCCAAAAATGGTAAAAATAACGTTTTTTTGTCAAAATTCAGATTTGTCAACAAATGAATAAATAGCGGTTATTCCGACAAAATTCAGATTTGTCAAAATATGCCAAAATAACGGTTTTTTTTCGACAAAAATCAACGTTGATAAAAAAAAAAAAAAATTTGTCCAAAACTGGCAAAAAAAATGGTATTTTTTCCGACAAAAAATGAAATTTATCAAAAAATGGCAAAATAACGGGTTTTTCAACAAAATCCAAATTTGTCAATAAATGGAAAAAAATTTTTTTTCCAAATTTCAGATTTGTCAAGAATGGCAAAATAGCGGTTTTTTCCAACAAAATCCAAATTTGTCAATAAATGGAAAAAAATTTTTTTTTTCCAAATTTCAGATTTGTCAAGAATGGCAAAATAGCGGTTTGTTTTTGACAAAAATCAGGGTTTGCCAAAAAATGAAAAAATAAAATTAATTTTTTGTCAAAATTCAAATTTGTTAAAAAAGGCGCGAAAATAGCGGTTATTCCGACAAAATTTAGATTTGTCAAAAAATGGCAAAATAAAGTTTTTTTTCGACAAAAAATCAGATTTGTCAAAAAATGGCAAAAAATACCGTTTTTCCCGACAAAATAAATAATGTCAACATAAGGAAAAAAATTAAAAAATGGGAAAATAATAAATAAAATGTAAAAAATAACGGTCTTTTTTTTTGTCAAATTTCAGATTTGTCAAAAATGGTAAGTCACGGTTTTTTCCGACAAAAATCAGAAGTGTCAAAAATGGTAAAAATAACGATTTTTTCGTCAAAAATTAGATTTGTCAAACATGGCAAAATAAAGGTTTTTTTGACAAAAATCAGATTTGTCAAAAAATGGCAAAATAACGTTTTTTTCCAACAAAATACAAATTTGTCAAAAAATGGCAAAATATCGTTTTTTTCGACAAAAATCAGATATGTCAAAAAATGACAAAATAACGTTTTTTTCGTCAAAACAAAAGATTTGCCAAAAAATGACAAAAAAACGGTTTTTTTCGACAAAATTCAGATTCCTCAAAAAATGGCAAAAAAACGGTTTTTTCAGACATATTAAAATCTAATTTGTCAAAAAATGGCAAAAATAACGGGTTTTTCGTCAAAACAAAAGATTTGTCAAAAAATTACAAAATAACGTTTTTTTCGTCAAAACAAAAGATTTGTCAAAAAATGACAAAATAACGGTTTTTCGACAAAAAATCTGATTTGTCAAAAAAATGGCAAAAAAACGGTTTTTCCGACATATATAAAATCAGATATGTCAAAAAGCGCAAAATAACGGTTTTTCTCGACAAAAATCAGATTTGTTAAAAAATGGCAAAAATAACGGTTTTTTCGTCAAAATTCAGATTTATCAAAAATGAAAAAATAGTGGTTATTCAGACAAAAATCAAATTTGTCAAAAAATGGCGAAAATACCTTTTTAGTAAAAATCAGATTTGTCAAAAAATGGCAAAATAACGGGTTTTTTTCGTCAAACAAAAAAGATTTGTCAAAAAAGGACAATATAACGTTTTTTTTCGTCAAAATCAAAAGATTTGTCAAAAAATGGCAAAATAACGTTTTTTCGACAAAAATCAGATTTGTCAAAAAATGGCAAAAAACGGTTTTTGGCCGACATATGTAAAATCAGATATGTCAAAAAAGCCAAAATAGCGGTTTTTCCGACAAAAATCAGATTTGTCAAAAAATGGCAAAATAACGATTTTTGCTAAAAAATCAGATTTGTCAAAAAATAACAAAATAACAGGTTTTTTGTTAACACAAATCAGATTTGTCAAAAAATGACAATAAAAAATTAGCGGTTTTTTCGACAAAAATCAAATTTGTCAAAAAATGGCAAAATAACGGTTTTTTCCAACAAAATCAAATTTGTCAAAAAATGGAAAAACAACATTTTTTTTCAAAATTCAGATTTGTTAAAAATGGCAAAATAACAGTTTTCCAACAAAAATCAGATTTGTCAAAAATGAAAAAAAAAACTTTATTGTTAAAAAATGGCAAATTTTTTTCGACAAAAATCAGATTTGTCAAATCAGATTTGTCCAAAATGGCAAAAAACGGTCTTTTTTCCGACAAAAATCAAATTTATCAAAAAATGGCAAAATAACGGGTTTTTTTGACAAAAAATCAGATTTGTCAAAAATGGCAAAAATAACGGTTTTTTCGACAAAAATCAAATATGTCAAAAAATGGCAAAATAACGGTTTTTTCGACAAAAATTAGATTTGTCATAATATGCCAAAATAACGGTTTTTCGTTCAGATCAAAAAAAAAAAAAAAAATAAAATTGTTTCCACAAAACTGGCAAAAATTTAAAATTGGTATTTTTTTCCGACAAAAATCAAATTTGTCAAAAAATGGTAAAATAACGGGATTTTCGACAAAAATCAGATTTGTCAAAAAATGGCAAAAATAACGTTTTTTTCGACAAAATCAGATTTGTCAAAAAATGGCAGAGTACCGGATTTTTTCGACAAAAATCAGAATTGTCCAAAAATGGCAAAAAAACGGCTTTTCTTCCGACAAAAATCAAAATTGTCAAAAAATGGCAAAATAACGGTTTTTTCCAACAAAATCCAAATTTGTCAAAAAATGGAAAAAAATTTTTTTTTTTCAAATTTCAGATTTGTCAAGAATGGCAAAATAGGGGTTTTTCGACAAAAATCAGGTTTGCCAAAAAATGAAAAAAAAAATTAATTTTTTTGTCAAAATTTAAAATTTGTTAATATAAGTTTTTTTCGACAAAAATCAGATTTATCAAAAAATGGCAAAAATAACGGTTTTTTAATAAAAAATCAGATTTGTCAAAAATGGCAAAAATAACGGTTTTTTCGACAAAAATCAGAATATGTCAAAAAATGGCAAAATAACGGTTTTTCGACAAAAATCAGATATTTTAAAAAATGGCAAAATAACGCGGTTTTTCGTCAAAAAACAGATTTGTCAAAAAATGACAAAATAAAACGGTTTTTTTCCACAAAATCAAAAGATTTGAATCAAAAAATGGCAAAATAACGTTTTTTCCGAAAAAAATCAGATTTCTCAAAAATGGCAAAATAACGTTTTTTTCGTAAAAAATCAGATTTGTCAAAAAATGACAAAAAAACGGTTTTTTCCGACATATGTAAAATCAGATATGTCAAAAAGTGCAAAATAGCGGTTATTCTTCGACAAAAATCAGATTTGGTCAAAAAATGGCAAAATAACGGTTTTTTCGACAAAAATCAGATTTGTCAAAAAATGAAAAAAAACGGTTTTTCCGACAAAATCAGATTTGTCAAAAAATGGAAAAAAACGGGGTTTTTCGTAAAAAAATCAGATTATGATCAAAAAATGTAAAAAATAACGGTTTTTTACAAAAACAAAAGATTTGTCAAAAAATGGCAAAATAACGTTTTTTCGACAAAAAATCAAATTTATCAAAAAAATAGTGTCAAAAATGGACAAAATAACGGTTTTTTTTCAACAAAAATCAGATTTGTCAAAAAAGAAAAAATAACGGATTTATTCCGACAAAAATCAGATTTGTCAAAAAATGGCAAAATAAACGGTTTTTTTTCGACAAAAATCAAATTTGATCAAAAAAAGAAAAATAACGTTTTATCAGATTTGTCAAAAAATGCAAAATACGGTTTTCCGACAAAAATCAGATTTGTCCAAAAATGGCAAAAAACCGGTTTTTTCCGACAAAAATCAAATTTGTCAAAAAATGGCAAAATAACGGTTTTTTCCGACAAAATCCAAATTTGTCAAAAAATGGACAAAATTTTAAATTTCAGGTTTGCCAAAAAATGAATAAAAAATTTTTTCGATCAAAATTCAGATTTGTCAAAAAAGGCGCGAAAATAGCGGTTATTCTCGACAAAATTCAGATATGTCAAAAAATGGCAAAATAACGGTTTTTTTTTCAACAAAAATCAGATTTGTCAAAAAATGGCAAAAATAAACGTTTTTTCGACAAAAATCAGATTTGTCAAAAATGGCAGGATAACGGTTTTTTTCGACAAAATCAAATTTGTCAAAAAATGTCAAAAACGGTTTTTTCGACAAAATTCAGATTTGTCAACAAATGGCCAAATAGCGGTTTTTTTTCAAAAAATCAGATTAGTCAAAAATGGCAAAATAACGGTTTTTTCCGACAAAAATCAAATTTGTCAAAAAATGGCAAAAAAACGGTTTTTTTTCGAAAAAAAATCAGATTTGTCAAAAAATGGCAAAAAAAAAATAACGTGTTTCCCGACAAAAATAATATTTGTCAACCAAATGGAAAAAAAATTGGTTTTCAAAAAATGAGATTATAATAAAAAAACGGCAAAAATAACGTTTTTTTTTTTTCAAAATTCAGATTTGTCATAAAATGGTAAGTAACGGGTTTTTTCAAAAATCAGATTTGTCAAAAATGGCAAAAGTAACGGTTTTCGTCAAAATTCAGACTGGTCAAAAAATGGCAAAAAAAACGAAAAACTTTTTTCCGTCAAAAATCAGATTTGTCAAAAAATGGCAAAAATAACGGTTTTTCCGACAAAATTAAGATTTGTCAAAAAATGGCAAAATAAATTTTTTCAAAAAATAAGATGTGTCAAAATGGCAAAATAACGGCTTTTTCGAAACAGATTAATGTCAAAAATACAAAATAACGGTTTTTTCTACAAAATTCAGATTTGTCAAAAAAATGGCAAAATAACGGTTTTTTCGACAAAAATCAGATTTGTCAAAAAATGGCAAAATATCGGTCTTTTCCCGACAAAAATCAAATTTGTCAAAAAATGGCAAATAAAGTTAATTTTTTACATATAATCATATATGTCAAAAAATGACAAAATAACGTTTTTTCCAACAAAAGTTAGATTTGTCAAAAAATGGCAAAAAATAACGGTTTTTTCGACAAAAATCAGATTTGTCCAAAAACTGGCAAAAAAAATTTATTTTTTCCGACAAAAATCAAATTTATCAAAATATGGCAAAATAACGGGTTTTTCCAACAAAAATCAAATATGTAAAAAAATCAAAAAGGCCAAAATAACGCTTTTTCCACGAAAATCAAATTTGTTAAAATATGGAAAAATAACGTTTTTTCTTCAAAATTCAGATATATCAAAAAAGGCTAAAATAACGTTTTTTCCCGACAAAAATCAAATTTGTCAAAAAATGAAAAAAAACGTTTATATTTCAAAAAATCTGATTTGTCAAAATGGCAAAAAAACGGTTTTTTCGTCAAAATCAGTAAAATCAAAGATATGTCAAAAAATGACGCAAAAACGGTTTTTTCGTCAAAACTAAAGATTTGCCCAAAAATGACAAAATAACGGTTTTCCGACAAAAAACAGATTTCTCAAAAAATGGCATAAATGGCGTTTTTTTTCGACAAAAATCAGATTTGTCAAAAATTGGAAAATATCGGTTTTTTTCATCAAAAACCAAATTTGTCAAAAAATGATCAAAATAACGGTTTTTTAATAAAAATCAGATTTCTCAAAAAATGGCAAAAAAAACGGCTTTTTCAACAAAAACACAAAAAAGAAAAAATTGCAAAATAACGGTTTTTCCGACAAAAATCAGATTTTTTAAAAAATGGCAAAATAACGGGTTTCTCCCCAAAAAAAACAGATTTGTCAAAAAATGACAATAAAAAGTTTTTGCTACCGAAAACAACAGATTTGACAAAAAAAAGGCAAAATAACGTTTTTTCAAAAAAAATCAGATTTCTCAAAAAATGGCAATAACGTTTTCTTCGTACAAAAATCAGATATGTCAAAAATAGCAAAAAAAAAGAACAGATTTCAAAATGGCAAAATACGGGTTTTTCCATATGTAAAATCAGATATGTCAAAAGGGGGCGAAAATAGCGGTTTATTCCGACAAAATTTGAGATTTGTCAAAAAATGGCAAAATAAAGTTTTTTTCGACAAAAATCAGATTTGTCAAAAAATGGCAAAAAAAAACGTTTTTTTTCCGACCAAAATAATGTCAACATAAGGAAAAAAATTAAAAAATTGGAATATAATAAATAAAATGTTAAAAATAACAGCCGGCCTTTTTTTTCAAAATTCAGATTTGTCAAAAAATGGTAAGGTCACGGTTTTTTTTTTTCGATAAAAAATCAGAATTGTCCAAAAATGGTAAAAATAACGTTTTTTTTTTGTCAAAATTCAGATTTGTCAACAAATGAATAAATAGCGGTTATTCCGACAAAATTCAGATTTGTCAAAATATGCCAAAATAACGGTTTTTTTTTTCGACAAAAAATCAACTTTGATAAAAAAAAGAAAAAAAATTTGTCCAAAACTCGGGCAAAAAAAAAAATGGTATTTTTTCCGACAAAAATGAAATTTATCAAAAAATGGCAAAATAACGGGTTTTTCAACAAAATCCAAATTTGTTTTTGACAAAAATCAGGTTTGCCAAAAAATGAAAAAAATAAAATTAATTTTTTTGGTCAAAATTCAAATTTGTTAAAAAGGCGCGAAAAATAGCGGTTATTCCGACAAAAAATCAGATATGTCAAAAAATGACAAAATAACGTTTTTTTCAACAAAAATCAAATTTGTCAAAAAATGGCAAAAAATAAAGTTTTTTCGACAAAAAATCGGATTTGTCAAAAAATGGCAGAGTATCGGTTTTTTGCGACAAAAATTCAGACAAAAAATTTTTTTTCAAATTTCAGATTTGTCAAGAATGGCCAAATAGCGGCTTTTTTTTTATCAAAAAGTCAGATTAGTCAAAAATGGCAAAATAACGGTTTTTTTCGACAAAAATCATATTTGTCAAAAAATGGCTAAAATAACGTTTTTTTTTTTTCGAAAAAAATCAGATTTTGTCAAAAAATGGCAAACAAAAAAAAAAAAATCGTGTTTCCCGGCAAAAATAATAATGTCAACATATGGAAAAAAAATTAAAAAATGGGAATATAATAAATAAAATGTAAAAAATAACGGTTTTTTTTTTCAAAATTCAGATTTGTCATAAAATGGTAAGTAACGGGTTTTTTCGATAAAAATCAGAATTGTCCAAAAATGGTAAAAGTAACGTTTTTTTTCGTCAAAATTCAGACTGGTCCACAAATGGCGAAAAACTGTTTTTTTTTCGTCATAAATCAGATTTGTCAAAAAATGGCAAAAATAACGGTTTTTTTCGCCAAAATTTAGATTTGTCAAAAATGGCAAAATAAAGTTTTTTTGTCAAAAATAAGATGTGTCAAAATTAATTTTTTTGTCAAAATTCAAATTTGTTAAAAAAAGGGTAAAATAACGGTTTTTTCGACAATAATCAGATTTGTCAAAAATTGGAAAATATCGGTCTTTTTTCCGACAAAAATCAAATTTGTCAAAAAATGGCAAATATCGTTTTTTTCAAAAAATCATATATGTCAAAAAATGACAAAATAACGTTTTTCAACAAAAGTTGAGATATGTCAAAAAATTACAAAAATAACGGTGTTTTCTGACAAAAATCAGATTTGTCCAAAACTGGCAAAAAAAACGGTATTTTTTCCGACAAAAATCAAATTTATCAAAAAAATGGCAAAATAACGGGTTTTTCAACAAAAGTCAAATATGTCAAAAAATGGGCCAAATAACGCTTTTCTCACAAAAATCAAATTTGTTAAAATATGGAAAAAAATTAATTTTTTTTCTCAAAATTCAGATATATCAAAAAAGGGAAAAAATAACAAGTTTTCCGATAAAAATCAAATTTGATAAAAAAATGGAAAAAAAAATTTATTTAAATAACGTGTTTTTTCGTCAAAAAAAAAGATGTGTCAAAAAATGACGCAAAAGATTTTTTTCGTCAAAACTAAAGATTTGCCCAAAAATGACAAAATAACGTTTTTTCGACAAAAAAACAGATTTCTCAAAAAATGGCATAACGGTTTTTTCGACAAAAATCAGATTTGTCAAAAATTGGGAAAATATCGGTTTTTTTGATAAAAACCAAATTTGTCAAAAAATGGCAAAATAACGGGTTTTTCGTCAAAACAAAAGATTTGTCAAAAAATTACAAAATAACGTTTTTTCAACAAAAGTTAGATTTGTCAAAAAATGACAAAAATAACGGTGCTTTCGACAAAAATCAGATTTGTCCAAAACTGGCAAAAAAAACGGTATTTTTTGCGGCAAAAAATCAAAATTGTCAAAAAATGGCAAAATAACGGTTTTTTTTCAACAAAATCAAATTTGTCAAAAAATGGCAAAAATAACGGTTTTTTTCGACAAAAATCAAATTTGTCAAAAATTGGAAAATATCGGTTTTTTTCGACAAAAATCAGATATTTTAAAAAATGGCAAAATAACGGGTTTTTCGTCAAAAAAAGATTTGTCAAAAAATGACAATATAACGTTTTTTTTCGCCAAAAACAAAAATTTGTCAAAAAAATAACGTTTTATTCGACAAAAATCAGATTTCTCAAAAAATGGCAAAACGGTTTTTTCGTAAAAATCAGATATGTTAAAAAATGGCAAAAAAAAGCGGTTTTTTCCGACATATGTTAAATCAGATATGTCAAAATGGCGCGAAAATAGCGGTTATTCCGACAAAAATTAGATTTGTAAAAAATGGCAAAATAAATTTTTTTTTCGACAAAAATCAGAATTGTCAAAAAAATGGCAAACAAAAAAAAAAAACGTGTTTCCCCGACAAAAATAATAATGTCAACATATGGAAAAAAAATTAACAAATGGGAATATAATAAATAAAATGTAAAAAATAACGGTTTTTTCCAAAATTCAGATTTGTCATAAAATGGTAAGTAACGGGTTTTTTCGATAAAAATCAGAATTGTCCACAAATGGTAAAAGTAACGTTTTTTCGTCAAAATCCAGACTGGTCCACAAATGGCGAAAAACTGTTTTTTTCGTCATAAATCAGATTTGTCAAAAAATGGCAAAATAACGGTTTTTTCGAAAAAATTAGATTTGTCAAAAATGGCAAAATAAAGTTTTTTTCGTTGTCAAAAATAAGATGTCAAAAATTAATTTCTTTTGTCAAAAATTCAAATTTGTTAAAAAATGGCAAAATAGTGGTTTTTTCGACAAAAATCAGATAAGTCAAAAATGGCAAAATAACGGGTTTTTTCGACAAAAATCAGATTTGTCAAAAAATGGCTAAAACAACGTTTTTTTCGATAAAAAATCAGATTTGTCAAAAATTGGAAAATATCGGTTTTTTTTCCGACAAAAATCAGATATGTCAAAAAATGGCAAAATAACGGTTTCTTCGACAAAAATCAGATTTGTCAAAAAATTGCAAAAAAAATTGTTTTTTTCTCGACAAAAATAAGATATGTCAAAAAAATGGAAAAAAAAAACTTTTTTTGATAAAAAATCAGATTTGTCCAAAAACAAGCGGATCAGTCGAGGCGTACCTTGTACCTTGCATCAGTATTTACAACTGAAGGTGGGTAAGACTACAGTCGACCGCAGTCGACAGTGGGAGACTCTGTAATAATCGTGAATAGCAAAATCTACGCATTCAAAAAATATTGTACAGATAGCAAAACGAATCTTCCGAGACTCGAACTCGCGATCCCTTGATTCACAGTCTAATGCTCTTCGCCCTGTGTCACCGGGAAATCGACCCACAAACCGACAAGATTAAAATAACTGAATTCGTATTTCCCATTGATTGTCGCCTTGAAAGGTTTCTTTTGCTCAAAAAATTCTCCATCGTTCTTGGAAGAGAGCAGCAGTGAACGAAGCGAACTACCGTTACATTTTTTGCATTGCTATGTACTATGCGGACACATAGAAAGTTTTTTCTAATGCAAAGCAATCAATAGTGAACAATACAAGTGCTTATGTATTGGTTTTATTAAATTGCAAGTACGTTAAAAAATGCCTGCATTTGCAAAAAAAAAAAAAAAATTTTTAAAAATTGATCGCGGTCTGAGCGAAGCTTCGAACCCCAGACCTCTCGCGCGCAAATCCTATGTCCTCTAAGCTAAGCTACTGCTTCATATGTTCGAAGACGCAGATCTCTATACTTATGCAGCACGAATTTTAGCAATTGACATATATGTACATTAATTCGAATTTCTAACTAAATTTTATTATATCTATTTTTTAAGACTTGACAAATGAGGCAGAATTTATAATATATATTTAAATAAAATAGCAATAATTAATTAATAATTGAAAAATATAACTCAAATTTGTAATTGTCAGCAGCGAGATTTGAACCCGCGCACGCGTAGCAAGTATTGCTGTTGTTGTTGCTGTAATGCTGCTCAGCCCACATGAATTTGTAGGTCATTCATTCCTTAAAATCTCCTTTGTTTATGGTCCGATCGGAATGAAATTTTCGAAAGGGGCACACTCGATGTGTGTCAAATCTGCCATGTGTACCAAGTCTGTAGCTCTTATAATACGTTTTTTCGATTTGCGGGGGCGGAAGGGAGCGTGGCAAAAATCTAAGACAAACCTGATCTGCCTGCACACTATAAGAGTGTTGTCACCAACTTTGGTAAATCTAGCTCTTATAGTCTCTGAGATCTAGGTGTTCATACGGACGGACAGACGGACAGACGGACATGGCTATATCGTCTCGGCTGTTGATGCTGATCAAGAATACAAGGAATACGACAAAAATCAGATTTGTCAAAAACTGGTAAGAAAAACGGTATTTTTTCCGACAAAAATCAAATTTATCAAAAAATGGCAAAATAACGGGTTTTTCAACGATTTTCCCAAAAAAATCAAATTTGTTAAAAATATGAAAAAAAAATTTTAATTTTTTTTCTCAAAATTCAGATATATCAAAAAAGGGCAAAAATAACGGTTTTCCTACAAAAATCAAATTTGATAAAAAATGGAAAAAAAAATTTATTTAAATAACGTGTTTTTCGTCAAAACAAAAGATATGTCAAAAAATGGCAAAAAACGGGGTTTTCATCAAAACAAAAGATTTGTCAAAAAAGCGGTTATTCCGACAACATTTAGATTTGTCAAAAAATGGCAAAATAAAAGTTAAAAAAAATTTATTTAAAAAAAATCCTTTTTTTCGACAAAAATCAGATTTGTCCAAAACTGGCAAAAACAAAAAAAAAGTAATTTTTCGTAAAAAATGACAAAATAACTTTTTTTTCGTCAAAACAAAAGATTTGCCAAAAAATGACAAAATAACGTTTTTTCCGAAAAATCAGATTTCTCAAAAATGGCAAAAAAAAAACGATTTTGCCCGACATATGGAAAATCAGATATGTCAAAAAGGCGCGAAAATAACGGTTATTCCGACTAAATTTAGATTTATCAAAATGGCAAAAAAACGGGTTTTTCGACAAAAATCAGATTTGTCAAAAATGGAAAATATCGGTTTTTTCAAAAACAAAGATTTGTCAAAAAATGCCAAAATTAGGTTTTTCGTCAAAACCAAAGATTGTCAAAAAATGATACAATAACGTTTTTTTCGACAAAAATCAGATTTCTCAAAAAAATGGCATAACGGTTTTTCGTGAAAAATCAGATATGTCAAAAAATGGCAAAAAAAAAAAACAAACGGGTTTTTCCGACATATGTAAAATCAGATATGTCAAAAGCGCGAACGCGAAAATAGCGGTTATTCCAACAAAATTTAGATTTGTCAAAAAATGGCAAAATAAAGTTTTTTTTCGACAAAAATCAGATTTGTCAAAAAAATAGCGATTTTTCCCGACAAAAATAATAATGTCAACATATGGGAAAAAATTTAAAAAAATGGGAAAATAATAAATAAAATGTAAAAAATAACGTTTTTTTCAAAATTCAGATTTGTCATAAAATGGCAAAATAACGTTTTTTTTTTGACAAAAAACAGGTTTTCAAAAAATGAAAAAAAATTAATTTTTTTTCAAATTTCTGATTTGTCAAAAAATGGCAAAATATCGGCTCATTTCGACAAAAATCAGATATGTCAAAAAATGGCAAAATAACGGTTTTTCGACAAAAATCAGATTTGTCAAAAATTGGAAAAAAAAAAACGGATTTTCTCGACAAAAATCAAATTTGTCAAAAAATGGCAAAATTAGGTTTTTTCGTCAAAACAAAAGATTTGTCAAAAAATGACTCAATAACGTTTTTTTCGTCAAAACAAAAGATTTGACAAAAAAAGACAAAATAACGTTTTTTTCGACAAAAATCAGATTTCTCAAAAAATGGCAAAAAAAAAAAACGATTTTTGCCGACATATGTAAAATCAGATATGTCAAAAAGGGCGCGAAAATAACGGTTATTCCGACGAAATTTAGATTTGTCAAAAATGGCAAAAAAAACGGGTTTTTCGACAAAAATCAGATTTGTAAAAATTGGAAAATATCGGTTTTTTTTTCCAAAACAAAATTTGTCACAAAATGCCAAAATTAGGTTTTTTCGTCAAAACCAAAAGATTGTCAAAAAAATGACACAATAACGTTTTTCCGTCAAAAAATCAGATTTGTCGAAAAAATGGCAAAATAACGTTTTTTTCCAACAAAATCAAATTTGTCAAAAAATGGAAAAAAAATTTTTTTTCAAATTTCAGAATTGTCATGAATGGCAAAATAGCGGTTTTTTCGACAAAACAAAAGATTTGTCAAAAAATGACAATATAACGTTTTTTTCGTCAAAACAAAAGATTTGCAAAAAAATGACAAAATAACGTTTTTTTCGACAAAAATCAGATTTCTCAAAAAATGGCATAACGGTTTTTTCGTAAAAATCAGATATGTCAAAAAATGGCAAAAAAAAAAAAAAACAAACGGGTTTTTCCGACATATGTAAAATCAGATATGTCAAAAAGGCGCGAAAATAGCGGTTATTCCAACAAAATTTAGATTTGTCAAAAAATGGCAAAATAAAGTTTTTTTTCGACAAAAAATCAGATTTGTCAAAAAATAGCAAAAAAAACCGTTTTTCCCGACAAAAATAATAATGTCAACATATGGGAAAAAAAATTAAAAAATGGGAAAATAATAAATAAAATGTAAAAAATAACGTTTTTTTTCAAAATTCAGATTTGTCATAAAATGGCAAAGTAACGGTTTTTTTTTGACAAAAAACAGGTTTTCCATAAAATGAAAAAAAAATTAATTTTTTTCAAATTTCTGATTTGTCAAAAATTGCAAAATATCGGCTCATTTCGACAAAAATCAGATATGTCAAAAAAATGGCAAAATAACGGTTTTTTTCGACAAAAATCAGATTTGTCAAAAATTGGAAAAAAAAAACGGATTTTTTTCGACAAAAAATCAAATTTGTCAAAAAATGGCAAAATTAGGTTTTTTCGTCAAAACCAAAGATTTGTCAAAAAATGACACAATAACGATTTTTTCGTCAAAACAAAAGATTTGCCAAAAAATGACAAAATAACGTTTTTTCGACAAAAATCAAATTTATCTAATAATGGCAAAAATCAGATTTGTCAAAAAATAGCAAAAAGAACGTTTTCTTCGACAAAAATCGGATTTGTCAAAAAATAGCAGAATACCGGATTTTTTCGACAAAAATCAGATTTGTCCAAAACTAAAAAAAAAAAGAAAAAAAAAAAACGGTATTTTTCCGACAAAAATCAAATTTGTCAATAAATGGCAAAATAACGGTTTTTCGACAAAAATCAGATTTGTCAAAAAATGGCAAAATAGCCGTTTTTGAAAAAAATCAAAAAAATCAGATAAGTCAAAAATGACAAAATAACGATTTTTTTTGACAAAAATCAGATTTGTCAAAAAATTTGAAAAATATCGGAATTTTTTCGACAAAAATCAGATTTCTCAAAAAAATGGGTTTTTCCGACATATGTAAAATCAGATATGTCAAAAAGGCGCGAAAATAGCGGTTATTCCAACAAAATTTAGATTTGTCAAAAAATGGCAAAATAAAGTTTTTTCGACAAAAATCAGATTTGACAAAAAATAGCAAAAAAAAAACCGTTTTTCCCGACAAAAATAATAATGTCAACATATGGGAAAAAAATTAAAAAATGGGAAAATAATAAATAAAATGTAAAAAATAACGTTTTTTTCAAAATTCAGATTTGTCATCAAATGGCAAAGTAACGGTTTTTTTGACAAAAAACAGGTTTTCCAAAAAATGAAAAAAAAAAATTAATTTTTTTTCAAATTTCTGATTTGTCAAAAATTGCAAAATATCGGCTCATTTCGACAAAAATCAGATATGTCAAAAAATGACAAAATAACGTTTTTTCGACAAAAATCAAATTTATCTAATAATGGCAAAAATCAGATTTGTCAACAAATAGCAAAAAGAACGGTTTCTTCGACAAAAATCGGATTTGTCAAAAAATAGCAGAATACCGGATTTTTTTCGACAAAAATCAGATTTGTCCAAAACTGGCAAAAAAAAAACGGTATTTTTTCCGACAAAAATCAAATTTGTCAATAAATGGCAAAATAACGGTTTTTCGACAAAAATCAGATTTGTCAAAAAATGGCAAAATAGCCGTTTTTTCGACAAAAAATCAGATAAGTCAAAAATGACAAAATAACGTTTTTTTCGACAAAAATCAGATTTGTCAAAAATTGGAAAATATCGGATTTTTTCGACAAAAATCAAATTTGTCAAAAAATGGCAATATTACGCTTTTTTCGTCAAAACCAAAGATTTGTCAAAAAATGACACAATAACGTTTTTTCGTCAAAACAAAAGATTTGCCAAAAAATGACAAAATAACGCTTTTTCGACAAAAATCAGATTTCTCAAAAAATGGCAAAAAAAACGGTTTTTGCCGACATATGTATAAAATCAGATATGTCAAAAAAGGCGCGAAAAATTAGGTCGGCATATTCCGACAAAAATCAGATTTGTTAAAAAATGGCAAAATAGCGTTTTTTTTTCGACAAAAATTAGATAAGTCAAAAATGACAAAATAACGTTTTTTTTCGTCAAATCAAAAGATTGGCCAAAAAATGACAAAAAAGTTTATTCGA
>JAEIFK010000667.1:0-32538 GCA_018901825.1 Drosophila funebris | reverse complement strand
TCATATTTGTCATAAAATGGCAAAGTAACGGTTTTTTTCGACAAAAAATCAGATTTGTCCAAAAATGGCAAACGGTTTTTACGTAAAAGATCAGATATGTTAAAAAATGTCAAAATAACTGATTTTTTTCGACAAAAAATCAGATTTGTCAAAAAATGGCGAAAATAACGGTTTTTCGTCAAAATTCAGATTTGTCAACAAATGGCAAAGTATGGGTTTTTTCGACAAAAATCAGATATGTTAAAAAATGTCAAAATAACTGATTTTTTTCGACAAAAATCAGATTTGTCAAAAAATGGCGAAAATAACGGTTTTTCGTCACAATTCAGATTTGTCAACAAATGGCAAAGTATCAGTTTTTTCGACAAGAATCAGATTTGTTAAAAAATAGCAAAATAACGGTTTTTTTCGTAAAAAATCAGATTTGTCAAAAAATGGAAAAAAAAACTATTTTTCCCACCAAAAATCAGATATATGAAGTGGCGAAAATAGCGGTTCTTCCGACAAAAATTAGTTTTGCCAAGAAATGACTATATAAATTTTTTTTGGTCAAAAATCAGATGTATCAAAAAAATGGCAAAATAACGGTTTTTTCGACAAAAATCAGATTTGTCCAAAAATGGCAAACGGGTTTTTCGTAAAAATTCAGATTTGTCAACAAATGGCAAAAATAACGGTTTTTCATCAAAACTCAGATTTGTCAACAAATGGCAAAGTATCAGTTTTTTCGACAAAAATCAGATATGTTAAACAATGGCAAAATAACTGTTTTTTTTCACCAAAATTAGATGTGTCAAAAAAATGGCAAAATACAGTTTTTTTCGACAAAAATCAGATTTGATAAAAAATATCAAAATTTCTGGTTTTTTTCGACAAAAGTCAGATTTATCAAATAAATGGCAAAATACAGGTATTTTTCAACAAAAATTAGATTTGTCATAAAAATGGCCAAAATAACTGTTTTTTCGTCAAAAAATCAGATGTGTCAAAAAAATAGCAAAATAACGGTTTTTTTCCGACAAAAATCAGATATGTCCAAAAATGTCAAAAATAACTGTTTTTTCGTCAAAATTCAGATTTGTCAACAAATGGCAAATTAACGGTTTTTTCGACAAAAATCAGATTTGTCCAAAAATGGCAAACGGATTTTTCGTAAAAAATCAGATTTTTCAAAAAATGGCAAAGTAGTGGTTTTTTCGACAAAAATCAGATATGATAAAAAATGGCAAAATAACGGATATTTTTCGACAAAAACCAGATTTGTCAAAAAATGGCAAAATACCGGTTTTTTCGACAAAAAATAATATTTGTCATAAAATAGCAAAGTAACGTTTTTTTTCGACAAAAATCAGATTTGTTAAAAAATGGCAAAATAACGCATTTTTTTCGACACAAATCAGATTTGACAAAAAATGGCAAAAATAACGGTTTTTCGTCAAAAATCAGATTTGTCAACAAATGGCAAAGTATCAGATTTTTCGACAAAAATCACATTTGTCATAAAATGGCAAAATAACTGGTTTTTTCGACAAAAATAAGATTTGTCAAAAAAAATGGCTAAAATACCGGTTTTTTCGACAAAAATCAGATCTGTCATAAAATGGCAAAGTAACGGGTTTTACGACAAAAATCACATTTGTCAAAAAATGACAAAAATAACGGGTTTTTCGTCAAAATTCAAAAGATATGTCAACAAATGGCAAAGTATCAGTTTTTTTCGACAAAAATCAAAATTTGTCAAAAAATGGCAAAATAACTGGGTTTTTCAACAAAAATTAGATGTGTCAAAAAAATGGCAAACTACCGGTTTTTTTTCCGACAAAAAATCCGATTTTTCCAAAAAATGGCAAAAAAACGGTTTTTTCGTAGAAAATCAGATTTGTCAAAAAATGGCAAAAATAACGGATTTTTTTCGACAAAAACCAGATTTGTCAAAAAATGGCAAAAATAACGGGTTTTCGTCAAAAATCAGATTTGTCAACAAATGGCAAAAAGTATCAGTTTTTTTCCGACAAAAATCAGATATGTTAAAAAAATTGCAAAATAACTGGTTTTTTCGACAAAAATCAGATTTGTCAAAAAAATGGCAAAATAACGGTTTTTTTTGACAAAAATCAGATTTGTCAAAAAAATGGCAAAATACCGGTATTTTTCAACAAAAATTAGATTTGTCATAAAATGGCCAAAATAACTGTTTTTTCTTCAAAAATCAGATGTGTCAAAAAATATCAAAATAACGTTTTTTCTTCGACAAAAATCAGATATGTCCAAAAATGTCAAAAATAACTGTTTTTTCGTCAAAATTCAGATTTGTCAACAAATGGCAAAATAACGGATTTTCTTCGACAAAAACCAGATTTGTCAAAAAATGGCAAAAATAACGGTTTTTCGTCAAAATTCAGATTTGTCAACAAATGGCAAAGTATCAGATTTTTCGACAAAAATCAGATTTGTTAAAAAATGGGAAAATAACTGATTTTTCGACAAAAATCAGATTTGTCAAAATAATGGCAAAATACCGGTTTTTTCGACAAAAATCAAATTTGTCATAAAATGGCAAAATAACTGGTTTTTTACGACAAAAATCAGATTTGTCAAAAAATGGCAAAGATAACGGTTTTTCGTCAAAATTCAGATTTGTCCACAAATGGCAAAGTATCAGTTTTTTCGACAAAAATCAGATTTGTTAAAAAATGGCAAAATAACGGATTTTTTTCGACAAAATTCAGATTTGTCAACAAATGGCAAAATAACGGGTTTTTCGACAAAAATCAGATTTGTCAAAAAATGGAAAAAATAATGTTTTTTTTCGACAATAATCAGTTTTGTCAAAAAAATGGCTAAATACCGTTTTTTTTTCAACAAAAATTAGATTTGTCCAAAAATGGCAAACGGTTTTTTTCGACAAAAATCAGATATGTTAAAAAATGGCAAAATAACGGATTTTTTCGACAAAATTCAGATTTGTCAACAAATGGCAAAATAAAGTTTTTTTCGACAAAAATCAGATTTGTCCAAAAATGGCAAACGGTTTTTTCGTAAAAATTCAGATTTGCCAAAAAATGTCAAAATAACGTTTTTTTTGAACAAAAATCAGATTTGTCAAAAAATGGTAAAAAAAAAAAACGTAAAAATTCAGATTTGTCAAAAAATGGCAAAATAATGTTCTTTTTTCGACAAAAGTCAGATTTTTCCAAAAAAATATGGCAAAATACAGTTTTTTTCGACAAAAATCAGATTTGCCCAAAAATTGCAAACGGTTTGTTCGTAAAAATTCAGATTTGCCAAAAAATGACAAAAGAACGTTTTTTTTTCAATAAAAATCAGTATTGTAAAAAAAATGGCAAAAAACAGTAAAAATTAAAAATAACGTTTTTTTTTTTTTTCAACAAAAATCAGATTTGTCAAAAAATGCCAAAAAAAACGTAAAAATTCAGATTTGTCAAAAAATGGCAAAATAACGGTTCTTTCGACAAAAATCAGATTTGTGCAAAAATGGCAAACGGTTTTTTCGTAAAAATTCAGATTTGCCAAAAAATGTCAAAATAACGTTTTTTTTCAACAAAAAATCAGATTTGTCAAAAAATGAAAAAAAAAACCGAAAAAGTCAATTTTTTTTTTTCGAAAAAATCAGATTTGACAAAAAATGGCAAAATACGTGTTTTTTTCGACAAAAATCAGATTTGCTAAAAAATGGCAAACGGTTTAATCGTAAAAATCAGATTTGTCATAAAATGCCAAAAAAAAAAAAAATTTTTCGCCAAAAAATCAGATATATGAAAATGTGGCGAAAATAGGGGTTATTCCGACAAAAATTAATTTTGCTAAGAAATGACAAAATACATTTTTGTCCAAAAATGGCAAAACGGTTTTTCGTAAAAATTCAGATTTGCCAAAAAATTTCAAAATAACGTTTTTTTCAACAAAAATCAGATTTGTCAAAAAATAGCAAAAAAAAAATTCGTATAAATTCAGATTTGCCAAAAAATGGCAAAATAACGTTTTTTCGACAAAAGTCAGATTTTTAAAAAAAATGGCAAAATACAGTTTATTTCTACAAAAATCAGATTTTGTCAAAAAAATTCAGATTTGTCAAAAAATGGCAAAATAACGGTTTTTTCGACAAAATCAGATTTGTCCAAAAATGGCAAACGGTTTTTCGTAAAAATTCAGATATGCAAAAAAATGTCAAAATAACGTTTTTTTCAACAAAAATCAGATTTGTCAAAAAATAGCAAAAAAAAAAAGTATAAATTCAGATTTGTCAAAAAATGGAACAATGATGTTTTTTTCGACAAAAATCAGATTTGTCATAAAATGGCAAAATACCGGTTTTTTTTCGACAAAAATCAGATTTGTCTAAAAATGGCAAACGGTTTTTTCGTAAAAAATTCAGATTTGCCAAAAAATGTCAAAATAACGTTTTTTTTTTCAACAAAAATCAGATTTGTCAAAAAATGGTAAAAAAAAAACGTAAAAATTCAGATTTGTCAACAAATGGCAAAATAATGTTTTTGTTCGACAAAAGTCAGATTTGTCATAAAATGGCAAAATACCGGTTTTTTCACAAAAATCAGATTTTTCCAAAAATGGCAAACGGTTTTTTCGTAGAAAATCAGATTTGTCAAAAAATGATTATGAAGTGGCGAAAATAGCGGTTCTTCCGACAAAAATTAGTTTTGCCAGAAATGACTAAATAAATTTTTTTTTTCGTCAAAAATCAGATGTATCAAAAAAATGGCAAAATAACGGTTTTATCGACAAAAAATCAGATTTGTCCAAAAATGGCAAACGGTTTTTTCGTAAAAATCCAGATTTGTCAACCAATGGCAAAAATAACGGTTTTTCATCAAAACTCAGATTTGACAACAAATGGCAGAGTATCAGTTTTTTCGACAAAAATCAGATATGTTAAAAAATGGCAAAATAACTGTTTTTTTCAACAAAAATCAGATGTGTCAAAAAAATGGCAAAATACAGTTTTTTTCGACAAAAATCAGATTTGTCAACAAATGACAAACGGTTTTTTCATAAAAAATCAGATTTGTCAAGAAATGGCAAAATATCGGTTTTTTCGACAAAAATCAGATATGTTAAAAAATGGCAAAATAACTGGTTTTTTCGACAAAAATAAGATTTGTCAAAAAAATGGCAAAATACCGGTTTTTTCGACAAAAATAGAATTTGTCCAAAAATGGCAAAATAACGTTTATTTTGACAAAAATCAGACTTGTCAAAAAATGGCAATATAACGGTTTTTTCCGACTAAAATCAGATTTGTCCAAAAATGGCAAAAATATCGGTTTTTTCGTCAAAATACTGATTTGTGAAAAGTTGGCAAAATAACGGTTTTTCCACCTAAAAAAAGATTTGTCCAAAAATTGGAAAAAATACCGTTTTTTCGAAAAAAAACGGCAAATAACGGTTTTTTTCCGTTGTTATAAAATAGCAAAGTAACGGATTGTTTTTGACAAAAATCAGATTTGTCAAAAAATAGAAAAAAATAATGGTTTTTTTGACAAAAAAAATCAGATATGTCAAAAAGTGGCGAAAATAGCGTTTTTTTTCGTCAAAATTCAGAAATGTCAAAAAATGGCAAAATAACTGTTTTTTCGTCAAACTTGAGATTTGTTCAAAATTGACAAAATACCGGTTTTTTCGTCAAAAATGAGAGAGACAAAAAATGCCCAAATAACGGTTTTTTCATCAAAAATCAGTTATGTTAAAATATTGAAAAATAGCGTTAGTTTTTTCGGAAAAAATCGATATATCAAAACATGGCAAAAAAACGTTTTTTTTATGTCAAAAATCAGATTTGTCAAAAAAATGGCAAAATATAGTTTTTTTCGACAAAAATCAGATTTGTCCAAAAATGGCAAACGGTTTTTTCATAAAAAATCAGATCATCAGATTTTTCATAAAAAATCAAAAAATGGCAAAATACAGTTTTTTTCGACAAAAATCAGATTTGTCCAAAAATGGCAAACGGGTTTTTCGTAAAAATTCAGATTTGTCAAAAAATGGTAAAATAACGGTTTTTTCGACAAAATTCAGATTTGTCAACAAATGGCAAAGTATCGGTTTTTTCAACAAAAATCAGATTTGCTAAAAAATGGCAAAATAACTGGTTTTTTTGACAAAAATCAGATTTGTCAAGAAATGGCAAATTATCGGTTTTTTCGACAAAAATCAGATATGTTAAAAAATGGCAAAATAACTGGTTTTTTCGACAAAAATCAGATTTGTCAAAAAAATGGCAAAATACCGGTTTTTTTCGACAAAAATCATATTTGTCATAAAATGGCAAAGTAACAGGGTTTTTACGCCAAAAAACAGATTTGTCAAAAAATGACAAAAATAACGGTTTTTCGTCAAAATTCAGATATGTCAACAAATGGCAAAGTATCAGTTTTTTCGACAAAAATCAGATTTGTTAAAAAATGGCAAAATAACTGGTTTTTTTTCAACAAAAATCAGATGTGACAAAAAAATGGCAAAATACAGTTTTATTTTCGGCAAAAATCAGATTTGTCCAAAAATGGCAAACGGTTTTGTCATAAAAAATCAGATTTGTCAAGAAATGGCAAATTATCGGTTTTTTCGACAAAAATCAGATATGTTAAAAAATGGCAAAATAACTGGTTTTTTTCGACAAAAATCAGATTTGTCAAAAAAATGGCAAAATACCGGTTTTTTCGACAAAAATCATATTTGTCATAAAATGGCAAAGTAACGGTTTATTACGCCAAAAAACAGATTTGTCAAAAAATGACAAAAATAACGGTTTTTCGTCAAAATTCAGATATGTCAACAAATGGCAAAGTATCAGTTTTTTTCGACAAAAATCAGATTTGTTAAAAAATGGCAAAATAACTGGTTTTTTCAACAAAAATCAGATGTGACAAAAAAATGGCAAAATACAGTTTTATTTTCGGCAAAAATCAGATTTGTCCAAAAATGGCAAACGGTTTTGTCATAAAAAATCAGATTTGTCAAGAAATGGCAAATTATCGGTTTTTTCGACAAAAATCAGATATGTTAAAAAATGGCAAAATAACTGGTTTTTTCGACAAAAATCAGATATGTCAAAAAAATGGCAAAATACCGGGTTTTTTCGACAAAAATCGGATTTGTCCAAAAATGGCAAAACGGTTTTTTCGTAAAAATTCAGATTTGCCAAAAAATGTCAAAATAACGTTTTTTTTCAACAAAAATCAGATTTGTCAAAAAATGGTAAAAAAAAAATGTTAAAAATTCAGATTTGTCAAAAAATGACAAAATAATGTTTTTTTTTTCGAAAAAATCAGATGTTTCCAAAAAAAAAAATGGCAAAATACAGTTTTTTTTCGACAAAAATCAGATTTGTAAAAAAATGGCAAAAAAAAGTAAAATTTCAGATTTGTCAAAAAATGGCAAAATAACATTTTTTTTGACAAAAATCAGATTTGTCTAAAAATGGCAAACGTTTTTTTTCGTAAAAGCTCAGATTTGCCAAAAAATGACAAAATAATGTTTTTTTTTTAAAAAAGTCAGATGTTTCAAAAAAAATGGCAAAATACAGTTTTTTTCGACAAAAATCAGATTTGTAAATAAATGGCAAAAAAAGTAAAATTTCAGATTTGTCAAAAAATGGCAAAATAACATTTTTTTTGACAAAAATCAGATTTGTTTAAAAATGGCAAACGTTTTTTTTCGTAAAAGCTCAGATTTGCCAAAAAATGTCAAAATAACGTTTTTTTTTTTCAACAAAAATCAAATTTGTCAAAAAATGTCAAAAAAAAAACCTAAAACTTCAGATTTGTCAAAAAATGGCAAAATAACGGTTTTTTCGACACAAGTGAGATTTGTCAAAAAATGGCAAAAATAACGGTTTTTCGTCAAAATTCAGATATGTCATAAAATGGCAAAATAACATTTTTTTTGGACAAAAATCAGATTTGTCCAAAAATGGCAAACGTTTTTTTCGTAAAAACTCAGATTTACCAAAAAATGTCAAAATAACGTTTTTTTTTTCAACAAAAATCAGATTTGTCAAAAAATGTCAAAAAAAAAAACCTAAAACTTCAGATTTGTCAAAAAATGGCAAAATAACGGTTTTTTTGACACAAGTGAGATTTGTCAAAAAATGACAAAAATAACGGTTTTTTCGTCAAAATTCAGATTTGTCATAAAATGGCAAAATACCGTTTTTTTCCGACAAAAATCAGATTTGTCCAAAAATGGAAAACGGGTTTTTCGTAAAAATTCAGATTTGCCAAAAAATGTCAAAAAAACGTTTTTTTCAACAAAAATCAGATTTGTCAAAAAATGGCCAAATAACGGGTTTTTTCTGATTTAAAACAGATTTGTCCAAAAATAACAAAAATGTCGGTTTTTTTCGTCAAAAGCCAGAATTTTCAAAAAATAGCAAAATAGCGGTTTTTTCGTCAAAATTCAGATTTGTCATAAAATGGCAAAGTGGCGGTATTTTTCAACAAAAATCAGATTTGTCAAAAAAATGGCAAAATACAGTTTTTTTCGACAAAAATCAGATTTGTCCAAAAATAGCAAACGGGTTTTTCGTAAAAATTCAGATTTGTCAAAAAATGGCAAAATAACGGTTTTTTCGACAAAATTCAGATTTGTCAACAAATGGCAAAGTATCGGTTTTTTCGACAAAAATCAGATTTGTCAAAAAATGGCAAAATAACTGGTTTTTTCGACAAAAATCAGATTTGTCAAAAAAATGGCAAAATACCGGTATTTTTCGCCAAAAATTCAGATTTGTCAAAAAATGGCCAAAATAACTGTTTTTTCTTCAAAAAATCAGATTTGTCAAAAAATGGCAATATAACGTTATTTTTCCGACAAAAATTCAGATATGTCAAAAAATGGCAAAAATAAGTGTTTTTTCGACAAAAATCAGATGTGTCAAAAAAATGGCAAAATAAACGGTTTTTATTCGACAAAAATCAGATTTGTCAAAAAATGGCAAAAATAACGGTTTTTCGTCAAAATTCAGATTTGTCAAAAAATGGCAAAATAACATTTTTTTCGACAAAAATCAGATTTGTTAAAAAATGGCAAAATAACTGGTTTTTTTCGACAAAAATCAGATTTGCCAAAAAATGGCAAAAAAAACGTTTTTTTTTCGACAAAAATCAGATTTGTCAAAAAATGGCAAAATAACGGTTTTTTCGTAAAAAATCAGATTTGTCAAAAAATGGCAAAATAACGGTTTTTTCGACAAAAATCAGATTTGTCAAAAAATGGCAAAAATAACGGTTTTTTCGACAAAAATCAGATTTGTCAAAAAATGGCAAAATAACGGTTTTTTTCGACAAAAATCAGATTTGTCAAAAAATGGCAAAATAACGGTTTTTTTCATTACGCCAAAAAAAAAATCAGATTTGTCAAAAAATGGCAAAATAACGTTTTTTTCGACAAAAATCAGATTTGTCAAAAAATGGCAAAAAAAAAAGTTCCTAAAAAAATCAGATTTGTCAAAAAATGGCAAAATAACGGTTTTTTTCGACAAAAAATCAGATTTGTCAAAAAATGGCAAAATAACGGTTTTTTTTCGAAAAAATCAGATTTGTCAAAAAATGGCAAAATAACGGTTTTTTCGACAAAAAATCAGATTTGTCAAAAAATGGCAAAATAACGGTTTTTTCGACACAAGTGAGATTTGTCAAAAAATGGCAAAAATAACGGTTTTTCGTCAAAATTCAGATATGTCAAAAAATGGCAAAATAACATTTTTTTACAAAAAATCAGATTTGTCCAAAAATGGCAAAACGTTTTTTTCGTAAAAACTCAGATTTACCAAAAAATGTCAAAATAACGTTTTTTTTTTCAACAAAAATCAGATTTGTCAAAAAATGTCAAAAAAAACTTTCAAAAAACTTCAGATTTGTCAAAAAATGGCAAAATAACGGTTTTTTCGACAAAAGTGAGATTTGTCAAAAAATGACAAAAATAACGGTTTTTCGTCAAAATTCAGATTTGTCATAAAATGGCAAAATACCGTTTTTTTTCGACAAAAATCAGATTTGTCAAAAAATGGAAAACGGGTTTTTCGTAAAAAATCAGATTTGCCAAAAAATGTCAAAAAAATTTTTTCAATTTTTCAAAAAATCAGATTTGTCAAAAATGGCCAAATAACGGGTTTTTTCTGATTTAAAACAGATTTGTCCAAAAATAACAAAAATGTCGGTTTTTTCGTCAAAAGCCAGAATTTTCAAAAAATAGCAAAATAGCGGTTTTTTCGTCAAAATTCAGATTTGTCATAAAATGGCAAAGTGGCGGTATTTTTCAACAAAAAATCAGATTTGTCAAAAAAATGGCAAAATAACAGTTTTTTCGACAAAAATCAGATTTGTCCAAAAATAGCAAACGGGTTTTTCGTAAAAAATCAGATTTGTCAAAAAATGGCAAAATAACGGTTTTTTCGACAAAATTCAGATTTGTCAACAAATGGCAAAGTATCGGTTTTTTCGACAAAAATCAGATTTGCTAAAAAATGGCAAAATAACTGGTTTTTTTGACAAAAATCAGATTTGTCAAAAAAATGGCAAAATACCGGTATTTTTCAACAAAAATTAGATTTGTCATAAAATGGCCAAAATAACTGTTCTTTCTTCAAAAATCAGATGTGTCAAAAAAATAGCAATATAACGTTATTTTTCCGACAAAAATCAGATATGTCCAAAAATGTCAAAAATAAGTGTTTTTTCGTCAAAATTCAGATCTGTCAACAAATGGCAAAATAACGGATTTTATTCGACAAAAACCAGATTTGTCAAAATATGGCAAAAATAACGGGTTTTTCGTCAAAATTCAGATTTGTCAACAAATGGCAAAGTAACGGTTTTTTTCGACAAAAATCAGATTTGTTAAAAAATGGCAAAATAACTGGTTTTTTTTCGACAAAAATCAGATTTGTCAAAAAAAGTGCAAAATACCGGTTTTTTTTCGACAAAAATCAGTATTTGTCAAAAAATGGCAAAGTAACGGTTTTTTTCGACAAAAATCAGATTTGTTAAAAAATGGCAAAATAACGGATTTTTTTCGACAAAAATCAGATTTGTCAAAAAATGGCAAAAATAACGGTTTTTTCGTCAAAATTCAGATTTGTCAACAAATGGCAAAGTATCAGATTTTTTCGACAAAAATCAGATTTGTCATAAAATGGCAAAGTAACGGTTTTTTACGACAAAAATCAGATTTGTCAAAAAATGGCAAAAACAACGGTTTTTCGTCAAAATTCAGATTTGTCAACAAATGGCAAAGTATCAGTTTTTTCGACAAAAATCAGATTTGTTAAAAAATGGCAAAACTTTTAAAAAATCAGATTTGCAAAAAATGGAAAAATTTTTTTCGCAAAAATCAGATTTGTCAAAAATGCAAAACGGTTTTCAAAAAATCAGATTTGCCAAAAAATGGCAAAATAACGTTTTTAAAAAATAACTGGTTTTTTCGACAAAAATCAGATTTGTCAAAAAAATGGCAAAATACCGGTTTTTTCGACAAAAATCATATCTGTCAAAAAATGGCAAAATAACGGTTTTTACGACAAAAATCAGATTTGTCAAAAAATGGCAAAGATAACGGTTTTTCGTCAAAATTCAGATTTGTCAACAAATGGCAAAGTATCAGTTTTTTCGACAAAAATCAGATTTGTTAAAAAATGGCAAAATAACTGGTTTTTTTCGACAAAAATCAGATTTGTCAAAAAAATGGCAAAATACCGGTTTTTTCGACAAAAATAAGATTTGTCATAAAATGGCAAAGACAACGGTTTTTCGTCAAAATTCAGATTTGTCAACAAATGGCAAAATATCAGTTTTTTCGACAAAAATCAGATTTGTCAAAAAATGCCAAAAATAACGGTTTTTTCGTCAAAATTCTGATTTGTCAACATATAGAAAAATAACAGTTTTTTCGACAAAAAACAGATTTGTTAAAAAATGGCAAAATAAGTGGTTATTTCGACAAAAATCAGATTTGTCAAAAAATGCAAATAGCAAATACCGACAAAAATTAGTTTTGCTAAGAAATGACAAAAAACGGCAAAAATAACGGTTTTTCGTCAAAATTCAGGTTTGTCAAAAAATGACAAACTATCGGTTTTTTCGACAAAAATCAGATTTGCTAAAAAATATCAAAATTACTGGTTTTTTCGACAAAAGTCAGATTTGTCAAATAAATGGCAAAATACCGGTTTTTTTCGACAAAATTCAGATTTGTCAACAAATGGCAAATTATCGGTTTTTTCGACAAAAATCAGATGTGCTAAAAAATGGCAAAATAATTGGTTTTTTTGACAAAAATCAGATTTGTCAAAAAAATGGCAAAATACCGGTATTTTTCAACAAAAATTAGATTTGTCATAAAATGGCCAAAATAACTGTTTTTTCTTCAAAAATCAGATGTGTCAAAAAAATGGCAAAATAACGGTTTTTTTCCGACAAAAATCAGATTTGTCCAAAAATGGCAAACGGTTTTTTCGTAAAAAATCAGATTTTTCAAAAAATGGCAAAGTAGTGGTTTTTCGACAAAAATCAGATATGATAAAAAATGGCAAAATAACGGATTTTTTTTCGACAAAAACCAGATTTGTCAAAAAATGGCAAAAATAACGGGTTTTTCGTCAAAATTCAGATTTGTCAACAAATGGCAAAATATCGGTTTTTTCGACAAAAATCAGATATGTTAAAAAATTGCAAAATAACTGGTTTTTTCGACAAAAATCAGATTTGTCAAAAAATGCAAAATACCGGTTTTTTCGACAAAAATCATATTTGTCATAAAATGGCAAAGTAACGGTTTTTTTCGACAAAAATCAGATTTGTTAAAAAATGGCAAAATAACGGATTTTTTTCGACATAAATCAGATTTGACAAAAAATGGCAAAAATAACGGTTTTTGGTCAAAATTCAGATTTGTCAACAAATGGCAAAATATCAGATTTTTCGACAAATGGCAAAGTATCAGATTTTTCGACAAAAATCAGATTTGTTAAAAAATGGCAAAATAACTGATTTTTCCACAAAAATAAGATTTGTCAAAAAAAATGGCAAAATACCGGTTTTGTTCGACAAAAATCACATTTGTCATAAAATGGCAAAGTAACGGTTTTTTCGACAAAAATCAGATTTGTCAAAAAATGGCAAAGATAACGGTTTTTCGTCAAAATTCAGATTTGTCAACAAATGGCAAAATATCAGTTTTTTCGACAAAAATCAGATATGTCAAAAAATGGCAAAATAACTGGTTTTTTCGACCAAAACCAGATTTGTCAAAAAAATTAAAAAATACCGGTTTTTTCGACAAAAATCAAATTTGTCATAAAATGGCAAAATAACTGGTTTTTTCGACAAAAATTCAGATTTGTCAAAAAATGGCAAAATAACGGGTTTTTTCGCAAATTCAGATTTGTCAAAAAATGGCAAAATAACGGTATTTTTCGACAAAAATCAGATTTGTCAAAAAATGGCAAATAAAAATTAATTTTTTCGACAAAAATCAGATTTGTAAAAAAAAAGTCAAAATAGCGGTTTTTTCAAAAAATCCGACCAAAAATGGCAGGAATATCGATTTTTTCGTCAAAAATCAGATTTGTCAAAAAATGGCAAAATAACGGTTTTTTCCAACAAAATGACATTTGTCAAAAAATAACAAAAAAAAAGTTTTTTCCAACAAAAATAAATAATGTCAAAAAATGGAAAAAAAATCATTTTTTTTGCAAAAAATCAGATTTGTCAAAAAATGGCAAAAATAGCGGTTATTCCGACGGAAAATCAGATTTGTCTCAAAAAATTGCAAAATAATGGTTTTTTTTCATCAAAAATCAGATTATTTTAAAAAATTGAGAAATAGCGTTAGTTTTTTCGAAAAAAAATCTATATATCAAAAAATGGCAAAATAACCTGTTTTTTGTCAAAAATCAGATTTGTCAAAAAATGACAAAATAACGGTTTTTTTCGACAAAATTCAGATTTGTCAACAAATGGCAAAGTATCAGTTTTTTTCGACAAAAATCAGATTTGTTAAAAAATGGAAAAATAACTGGTTTTTTCGACAAAAATCAGATTTGTCAAAAAAATGGCAAAATACAGTTTTTTTCGACAAAAATCAGATTTGTCAAAAAATGGCAAAATAACGGTTTTTCTTCAAAAAATCAGATTTGTCAAAAAATGGCAAAATAACGGTTTTTTCGACAAAAATCAGATTTGTCAAAAAATGGCAAAATAACTGGTTTTTTTCGACAAAAATCAGATTTGTCAAAAAATGGCAAATAAAAATTAGTTTTTCGACAAAAATTCAGATTTGTAAAAAAAGCAAAATAACGGTTTTTCCGACCAAAAATGGCAGAATATCGATTTTTCCGTCAAAAGTCAGATGTGTCAAAAAATGGCAAAATAACGGTTTTTTCCAAAAAATGAGATTTGTCAAAAAATGGCAAAAAAAAAGTTTTTTTTCCAACAAAAATAAGATAATGTCAAAAAAATGGAAAAAAATCATTTTTTTTCGACAAAAATCAGATTTGTCAAAAAATGGCAAAATAGCGGTTTTTTCGACAAAAATCAGATTTGTCAAAAAATTGGCAAAGTAACGGTTTTTTTTTCATCAAAAATCAGATTTTTTTAAAAAATTGGCAAAGCGTTAGTTTTTTCGAAAAAAATCAGATTTATCAAAAAATGGCAAAATAACGGTTTTTTTGTCAAAAATCAGATTTGTCAAAAAATGGCAAAAATAACGGTTTTTCGTCAAAATTCAGATTTGTCAAAAAATGGCAAAGTATCAGTTTTTTCGACAAAAATCAGATTTGTTAAAAAAATGGCAAAATAACTGGTTTTTTCGACAAAAATCAGATTTGTCAAAAAAATGGCAAAATAACGGTTTTTTTCGACAAAAAATCAGATTTGTCAAAAAATGGCAAAATAACGGTTTTTTCGTCAAAAATTCAGATTTGTCAAAAAATGGCAAAATATCGGTTTTTTCGACAAAAATCAGATATGTTAAAAAAATGGCAAAATAACTGGTTTTTTCGACAAAAATCAGATTTGTCAAAAAAATGGCAAAATACCGGTTTTTTCGACAAAAATCAGATTTGTCAAAAAATGGCAAAATAACGGTTTTTTTCGAAAAAAATCAGATTTGTCAAAAAATGGCAAAAAAAAAAAAGATTTTTTTTCGCCAAAAAAATCAGATATATGAAAGTGGCGAAAATAGCGGTTCTTCCGAGAAAAAATTAGTTTTGCCAAGAAATGACTAAATAAATTTTTTTCGTCAAAAATCAGATGTATCAAAAAAATGGCAAAATAACGGTTTTTTCGACAAAAATCGGATTTGTCCAAAAATGGCAAACGGTTTTTTCGTAAAAAATCAGATTTGTCATAAAATGGCAAAATAACTGGTTATTTCGACAAAATTCAGATTTGTCAACAAATGGCAAAATAACGGGTTTTTCGACAAAAATCAGATTTGTCAAAAAATGGAAAAATAATGTTTTTTTTCGACAATAATCAGTTTTGTCAAAATAATGGCTAAATACCGGTTTTTTTTCAACAAAAATCGGATTTGTCCAAAAATGGCAAACGGTTTTTTCGTAAAAAATCAGATTTTTCATAAAATGGCAAAAAAAAAACAATTCTCTTTTCGCCAAAAAATCAGATAATGAAAAGCTGGCGAAAATAGCGGTTCTTCCGAAAAAATTAGTTTTGCCAAGAAATGACTAAATACATTTTTTTTCGTTAAAAGTCACATGTGTCAAAAAAATGGCAAAATAACGTTTTTTTCGATAAAAATAGAATTTGTCCAAAAATGGCAAAATAACGTTTATTTTGACAAAAATCAGATGTGTCAAAAAATGGCAATATAACGGTTTTTTCCGACTAAAATCAGATTTGTCCAAAAATGGCAAAAATATCGGTTTTTTCGTCAAAATACTGATTTGTGAAAAGTTGGCAAAATAACGGTTTTTCCAACTAAAATAAGATTTGTCAAAAAATTGGAAAAAAATACAGTTTTTTCGAAAAAAATGGCAAATAACGGTTTTTTTCCGTCATAATTTGGATTTGTTATAAAATGGCAAAGTAACGGATTGTTTTTGACAAAAATCAGATTTGTCAAAAAATAGAAAAAAAATAAGGTTTTTTTTGACATAAAAATCAGATATGTCAAAAAGTGGCGAAAATAGCGTTTTTTTCGTCAAAATTCAGAAATGTCAAAAAATGGCAAAATAACTGTTTTTTCGTCAAACTTTAGATTTGTTCAAAATTGACAAAATACCGGTTTTTTCGTCAAAAATGAGAGAGACAAAAAATGCCCAAATAACGGTTTTCTTCATCAAAAATCAGTTATGTTAAAATATTGAAAAATAGCGTTAGTTTTTTCGAAAAAAATCGATATATCAAAACATGGCAAAATAACGTTTTTTTTATGTCAAAAATCAGATTTGTCAAAAAATGACAAAATAACGGTTTTTTCGTCAAAATTTAGATTTGTCAAAAATGGCCAAATAACGGATTTTTTCTGATTTAAAACAGATTTGTCCAAAAATAACAAAAATGTCAGTTTTTTTCGTCAAAAGCCAGATTTTTCAAAAAATGGCAAAATACAGTTTTTTCGCCAAAATTCAGATTTGTCATAAAATGGCAAAGTGACGGTATTTTTCGACAAAAATCAGATTTGTCAAAAAATGGCAAATAAAAATTAATTTTTTGACAAAATTCAGATTTGTAAAAAAAAAGTCAAAATAGCGGTTTTTTCCGACCAAAAATGGCAGGAATATCGATTTTTCCGTCAAAAGTCAGATGTGTCAAAAAATGGCAAAATAACGGTTTTTTCCAACAAAATGACATTTGTCAAAAAATAACAAAAAAAAAGTTTTTTTCCAACAAAAATAAATAATGTCAAAAAATGGAAAAAAATCATTTTTTTGTCAAAACATAGATTTGTCAAGAAATGGCAAAAATAGCGGTTATTCCGCGGAAAATCAGATTTCTCAAAAAATTGCAAAGTAATGGTTTTTTTTTTTCATCAAAAATCAATTATTTTAAAATATTGAGAAATAGCGTTAGTTTTTTCGAAAAACAATCTATATATCAAAACATGGCAAAATAACCTTTTTGTTGTCAAAAATCAGATTTGTCAAAAAATGACAAAAATAACGGTTTTTCGTCTAAATTCAGATATGTCAACAAATGGCAAAGTATCAGTTTTTTTCGACAAAAATCAGATTTGTTAAAAAATGGAAAAATAACTGGTTTTTTCAACAAAAATCAGATGTGTCAAAAAAATGGCAAAATACAGTTTTTTTTTCGACAAAAATCAGATTTGTCCAAAAATGGCAAACGGTTTTTTCATAACAAATCAGATTTGTCAAGAAATGGCAAATTATCGGTTTTTTCGACAAAAATCAGATATGTTAAAAAATGGCAAAATAACTGGTTTTTTTCGACAAAAATCAGATTTGTCAAAAAAAAAAAATGGCAAAATACCGGGTTTTTTCCACAAAAAATGGCAAAAACGATTTTTCCAAAAATCAGATTTGTCAAAAAATGGCAAAATAACGGTTTTTTTCCGACAAAAAATCAGATTTGTCAAAAAATGGCAAAAAAACATTTTTTTCGCCAAAAATCAGATATATCAAGATGGCAAAAATAGCGGTTCTTTCCGAAAAATCAGATTTGTCAAAAAATGAAAGGTTTTTCAAAACAAGAAATGACTAAAAAAATAGCGTTTTTTTCGACAAAAATCAGATGTATCAAAAAATGGCAAAATAACGGTTTTTTCGACAAAAATCAGATTTGTCAAAAAATGGCAAAATAACGGTTTTTTCGTCAAAAATCAGATTTGTCATACAAATGGCAAAATAACGGATTTTTTCGACAAAAATCAGATTTGTCAAAAAATGGAAAAATAACGGTTTTTCGTCAAAAATCAGATTTGTCAAAAAATGGCAAAATAACAGTTTTTTTTCGACAAAAATCAGAGTTTGTCAAAAAATGGCAAAAAAAAGTTTTTCGAAAAACAGATTTGTCAAAAATGGCAAACGTTTTGCAAAAATCAGATTTGTCAAAAAATGGCAAAATAACGGTTTTTCGACAAAAATCAGATTTGTCAAAAAATGGCAAAATACCGGTTTTTTCCGACAAAAATCAGATTTGTCAAAAAATGGCAAAATAACGGTTTTTTCGACAAAAATCAGATTTGTCAAAAAATGGCAAAAAAACGTTTTTTTCGCCAAAAAATCAGATATGTAACGTGGCAAAATAACGGTTTTTTCCGACAAAAATTAGATTTGCCAAAAAATGACTAAATAACTTTTTTTTGTCAAAAATCAGATTTGTCAAAAAAATGGCAAAATAACGGTTTTTCGACAAAAATCAGATTTGTCCAAAAAATGGCAAAATAACTGTTTTTTTCGAAAAAAATCAGATTTGTCAACAAATGGCAAAATAACGTTTTTTTCGACAAAAATCAGATTTGTCAAAAAATGGCAAAAATAACGGTTTTTTTCGTAAAAATTCAGATTTGTCAAAAATGGCAAAATAACGTTTTTTTCGACAAAAACCAGATTTGTCAAAAAATGGAAAAAAAACATTACGTCAACAAAGTCCAGATTTGTCAAAAAAATGGCAAAACAACGTTTATTTCGAAAAAATTAGGATTTGTCAAAAAATGGCAAAATAACGTTTTTTTCGACAAAATCAAAAAAAATGGCAAAATAACGTTTTTTTCGACAAAATTTAGATTTGTTAAAAAATAATAAAATAACTGGTTTTTTTCGACAAAAATCAGATTTGTCAAAAAATGGCAAAAAACGGTTTTTTCGAAAAAATTCAGATTTGCCAAAAAATGGCAAAATAACGTTTTTTTTCGACAAAAAATCAGATTTGTCAAAAAATGGCAAAAAGAAAAAAAGTAAAAATTCAGATTTGCCAAAAAATGGCAAAATAACGTTTTTTTTTCGACAAAAGTCAGATTTGTCAAAAAATGGAAAAAACCGAAAAAGTCAATTTGTCAAAAAAGCAAAAATAACGTTTTTTTCGACAAAAATCAGATTTGTCAAAAAATGGCAAAATACGGTTTTTTTTCAAAAAAATTCAGATTTGTCAAAAAATGTCAAAATAACGGTTTTTTTCGACAAAAATCAGATTTGTCCAAAAATGGCAAACGGTTTTTTCGTAAAAATTCAGATATGCCAAAAAATGTCAAAGTAACGTTTTTTTTTCAACAAAAATCAGATTTGTCAAAAAATGGCAAAAAAAAACGTAAAAAATTCAGATTTGTCAAAAAATGGCAAAATGATGTTTTTTTTTCGACAAAAAGTCAGATTTGTCATAAAATGGCAAAATACCGGTTTTTTTTCGACAAAAAATCAGATTTGTCTAAAAATGGCAAAACGGTTTTTTCGTAAAAATTCAGATTTGCCAAAAAATGTCAAAATAACTTTTTTTTTTTTCAACAAAAATCAGATTTGTCAAAAAATGGTAAAAAAAAACGTAAAAATTCAGATTTGTCAAAAAATGGCAAAATAATGTTTTTTTTCGACAAAAAGTCGGATTTGTCATAAAATGACAAAATACCGGTTTTTTTTTTCACAAAAATTAGATTTTTCAAAAAATGGCAAACAGTTTTTTTCGTAGAAAATCAGATTTGTCAAAAAATGGCAAATTATCGGTTTTTTCGACAAAAATCAGATATGTTAAAAAATGGCAAAATAACTGGTTTTTTCGACAAAAATCAGATTTGTCAAAAAAATGGCAAAATACCGGGTTTTTTCCACAAAAATCCGATTTTTCCAAAAATGGCAAACGGTTTTTTGTAGAAAATCAGATTTGTCAAATAATGGCAAAAAAAAAGATTTTTTTTCGCCAAAAAATCAGATATATGAAGTGGCGAAAATAGCGGTTCTTCCGAGAAAAATTAGTTTTGCCAAGAAATGACTAAATAAATTTTTTTTCGTCAAAAATCAGATGTATCAAAAAAATGGCAAAATAACGGTTTTTTTCGACAAAAATCGGATTTGTCCAAAAATGGCAAGCGGTTTTTTCGTAAAAATTCAGATTTGTCATAAAATGGCAAAATAACGGATTTTTTTCGACAAAAATCAGATTTGTCAAAAAATTCCAAAAATAACGGTTTTTCGTCAAAATTCAGATTTGTCAACATATAGCAAAATAACAGTTTTTTCGACAAAAATAGAGTTTGTCAAAACATTGCAAAAAAAAAGTTTTTCCGACATAAATAAATAATGTCATAGAATGGAAAAAAATCATTTTACTGTCAAAACTCAGATTTGTCAAGAAATGGGAAAAATAGCGTTTATTCCGACAAAAATTGGATGTGTCAAAAAATGACAAAATAACGTTTTTTCGACAATAACGGCAAAATAACGGTTTTTTTTCCGTCAAAATTTAGATTTGTTATAAAATAACAAATTACTGTTTGTTTTTCACAAAAGTCAGATATGTTAAAAAATGGCAAAATAACTGTTTTTTTCGAGAAAAATCAGATTTGACAACAAATGGCAAAATAACGTTTTTTTCGACAAAAAATCAGATTTGTCCAAAAATGGCAAACGGTTTTTGCGTAAAATTTCAGATTTGCCAAAAAATGTCAAAACAACGTTTTTTTCAACAAAAACCAGATTTGTCAAAAAATGGAAAAAAAAACCGAAAAAAGTTCCATTTTCGTCAAAAAAATGGCAAAACAACGTTTTTTTCGAAAAAATTAGATTTGTAAAAAAATGGCAAAATAACAGTTTTTTTCGAAAAAATCAGATTTGTTAAAAAATAGTAAAATAAATGGTTTTTTCGACAAAAATCAGATTTGTCCAAAAATGGCAAACGGTTTTTTCGTAAAAATTCAGATTTGCCAAAAAATTTCAAAATAACGTTTTTTTTGTCAACAAAAATCAGATTTGTCAAAAAATAGCAAAAAAAAAAGTAATAAATTCAGATTTGCCAAAAAATGGCAAAATAACGTTTTTTTTCGACAAAAGGTCAGGTTTTTTAAAAAAATATCAAAATACAGTTTATTTCTACAAAAATCAGATTTTATCCAAAAAATTCAGATTTGTCAAAAAATGTCAAAATAACGGTTTTTTTCGACAAAATCAGATTTGTCCAAAAATGGCAAACGGTTTTTTTCGTAAAAATTCAGATATGCCAAAAAATGTCAAAATAACGTTTTTTTTTCAACAAAAATCAGATTTGTCAAAAAAATGGTAAAAAAAACGTAAAAATTCAGATTTGTCAAAAAATGGCAAAATGATGTTTTTTTTCGACAAAAGTCAGATTTGTCATAAAATGGCAAAATACCGGTTTTTTTTCGACAAAAATCAGATTTGTCTAAAAATGGCAAACGGTTTTTTCGTAAAAATTCAGATTTGCCAAAAAATGTCAAAATAACTTTTTTTTTTTTCAACAAAAATCAGATTTGTCAAAAAATGGTAAAAAAAACGTAAAAATTCAGATTTGTCAAAAAATGGCAAAATAATGTTTTTTTTCGACAAAAGTCGGATTTGTCATAAAATGACAAAATACCAGTTTTTTTCACAAAAATTAGATTTTTCCAAAAATGGCAAACAGTTTTTTCGTAGAAAATCAGATTTGTCAAAAAATGATTATGAAGTGGCGAAAATAGCGGTTCTTCCGACAAAGATTAGTTTTGCCAGAAATAAATAAATAAATTTTTTTTCGTCAAAAATCAGATGTATCAAAAAAATGGCAAAATAACGGTTTTTTTCGACAAAAATCAGATTTGTCCAAAAATGGCAAACGGTTTTTTCGTAAAAACTCAGATTTGTCAACCAATGGCAAAAATAACGGTTTTTCATCAAAACTCAGATTTGTCAACAAATGGCAAAGTATCAGTTTTTTTCGACAAAAATCAGATATGTTAAAAAATGGCAAAATAACTGTTTTTTTCAACAAAAATCAGATGTGTCAAAAAAATGGCAAAATACAGTTTTTTTTTCGACAAAAATCAGATTTGTCCAAAAATGACAATCGGTTTTTTCATAAAAAATCAGATTTGTCAAGAAATTGCAAAATATCGGTTTTTTCGAAAAAATTAAGAAATGTTAAAAAATGGCAAAATAACTGGTTTTTCGTCAAAATTCAGATATGTCAACAAATGGCAAAGTATCAGTTTGGCAAAATACCGGTTTTTTTCCACAAAAATCAGATTTGTCCAAAAAATGGCAAACGGTTTTTTCGTAAAAATTCAGATTTGTCAACAAATGGCAAAATAACGGATTTTTTTCGACAAAAATCAGATTATTCAAAAAATGGCCAAAAATAACGGTTTTTCGTCAAAATTCTGATTTGTCAACAAATGGCAAAGTATCGGTTTTTTCAACAAAATCAGATTTGCTAAAAAATGGCAAAATAACTGGTTTTTTTTGATAAAAATCAGATTTGTCAAAAAAATGGCAAAATACCGGTATTTTTCAACAAAAATTAGATTTGTCATAAAATGGCCAAAATAACTGTTTTTTCTTCAAAATCAGATGTCAAAAAAATAGCAAAATAACGTTTTTTTTCCGACAAAAATCAGACATGTCCAAAAATGTCAAAAATAACTGTTTTTTTCGTCAAAATTCAGATTTATCAACAAATGGCAAAATAACGGATTATTTCGACAAAAACCAGATTTGTCAAAAAAATGGCAAAAAATAACGGTTTTTCGTCAAAATTCAGATTTGTCAACAAATGGCAAAGTAACGGTTTTTTTCGACAAAAATCAGATTTGTTAAAAAATGGCAAAATAACTGGTTTTTTTCGACAAAAATCAGATTTGTCAAAAAATGGCAAAAATAACGGTTTTTCGTCAAAATTCAGATTTGTCAACAAATGGCAAAGTATCAGATTTTTCGACAAAAATCAGATTTGTTAAAAAATGGGAAAATAACTGATTTTTCGACAAAAATCAGATTTGTCAAAATAATGGCAAAATACCAGTTTTTTCGACAAAAATCACATTTGTCATAAAATGGCAAAGTAACGGTTTTTTCGACAAAAATCAGATTTGTCAAAAAATGGCAAAGATAACGGCTTTTTCGTCAAAATTCAGATTTATCAACAAATGGCAAAGTATCAGTTTTTTCGACAAAAATCAGATATGTTAAAAAATGGCAAAATAACTTTTTTTTTTCGACAAAAACCAGATTTGTCAAAAAAATGGCAAAATACCGGTTTTTTCGACAAAAATCAAATTTGTCATAAAATGGCAAAGTAACGGTTTTTTTTCGACAAAATTCAGATTTGTCATAAAATGGCAAAATAACTGGTTTTTTCAACAAAAATCAGATGTGTCAAAAAATTGGCAAAGTACAGTTTATTTCGACAAAAATCAGATTTGCCCAAAAATAGCAAACGGTTTTTTCGTAAAAAATCAGATTTGTCATAAATAAAAATCAGATATATGAAAATGTGGCGAAAATAGCGGTTATTCCGACAAAAATTAATTTTGCTAAGAAATGACAAAATAAATTTTTTTTCGTCAAAATTCAGATTTTTCAACAAATTGCAAAGTATCGGTTTTTTCGACAAAAATCAGATATGTTAAAAAATGGCAAAATAACGGATTTTTTTCGACAAAATTCAGATTTGTCAACAAATGGCAAAATAACGGGTTTTTCGACAAAAATCAGATTTGTCAAAAAATGGAAAAATAATGTTTTTTTTCGACAATAATCAGTTTTGTCAAAAAAATGGCGTAATAACGTTTTTTTTTTCAACAAAAATCAGATTTGTCCAAAAATGGCAAAATAACGGTTTTTTCGACAAAAATCAGATTTGTCAAAAAATGGCAAAATAAGTGGTTTTTTCGACAAAAATCAGATTTGTCAAAAAAATGGCAAAATACCGGTTTTTTCGACAAAAATCATATTTGTCATAAAATGGCAAACGGTTTTTTCGTAAAAAATCAGATTTTTCATAAAATGGCACAAAAAAAAAACGATTCTCTTTTCGCCAAAAAATCAGATAATGAAAAACTGGCGAAAATAGCGGTTCTTCTGACAAAAATTAGTTTTGCCAAGAAATGACTAAATACATTTTTTTCGCTAAAAGTCACGTGTGTCAAAAAAAATGGCAAAATATCGGTTTTTTTCGACAGAAATCAGATTTGTCCAGAAATGGCAAAAATATCGGCTTTTTCGTCTAAAGTCAGATGTGTCAAAAAATGGCAATATAACGTTTTTTTCGACAAAAATAGAATTTGTCCAAAAATGGCAAAATAACGTTTTTTTCGACAAAAATAGAATTTGTCCAAAAATGGCAAAATAACGTTTATTTTGACAAAAATCAGACTTGTCAAAAAATGGCAATATAACGGTTTTTTCCGACTAAAATAAGATTTGTCCAAAAATGGCAAAAATATCGGTTTTTTCGTCAAAATACTGATTTGTGAAAAGTTGGCAAAATAACGGTTTTTCCAACTAAAATAAGATTTGTCCAAAAATTGGAAAAAATACCGTTTTTTTCGAAAAAAAAAAACGGCAAATAACGGTTTTTTTCCGTTATTATAAAATGGCAAAGTAACGGATTGTTTTTGACAAAAATCAGATTTGTCAAAAAATAGAAAAAAAATAAGGTTTTTTTTTGACAAAAAAATCAGATATGTCAAAAAGTGGCGAAAATAGCGTTTTTCGTCAAAATTCAGAAATGTCAAAAAATGGCAAAATAACTGTTTTTTCGTCAAACTTTAGATTTGTTCAAAATTGACAAAATACCGGTTTTTTCGTCAAAAATGAGAGAGACAAAAAATGCCCAAATAACGGTTTTTTCATCAAAAATCAGTTATGTTAAAATATTGAAAAATAGCGTTAGTTTTTTCGAAAAAAAATCGATATATCAAAACATGGCAAAATAACGTTTTTTTATGTCAAAAATCAGATTTGTCAAAAAATGACAAAATAACGGTTTTTTTTTTGTCAAAATTCAGATTTGTCAAAAATGGCCAAATAACGGGTTTTTTCTGATTTAAAACAGATTTGTCCAAAAATAACAAAAATGTCGGTTTTTTCGTCAAAAAGCCAGATTTTTCAAAAAATAACAAAATAGCGGTTTTTTCGTCAAAATTCAGATTTGTCATAAAATGGCAAAGTGACGGTATTTTTCAACAAAAATCAGATTTGTCAAAAAAATGGCAAAATACAGTTTTTTCCCACAAAAATCAGATTTGTCCAAAAATGGCAAACGGTTTTTTCATAAAAAATCAGATTTGTCAAGAAATGGCAAATTATCGGTTTTTTTCGACAAAAATCAGATATGTTAAAAAATGGCAAAACAACTGGTTTTTTCGACAAAAATCAGATTTGTCAAAAAAATGGCAAAATACCGGTTTTTTCGACAAAAATCATATTTGTCATAAAATGGCAAAGTAACGGGTTATTACGACAAAAATCAGATTTGTCAAAAAATGACAAAAATAACGGTTTTTCGTCAAAATTCAGATATGTCAACAAATGGCAAAGTATCAGTTTTTTCGACAAAAATCAGATTTGTTAAAAAATGGCAAAATAACTGGTTTTTTCAACAAAAAATCAGATGTGTCAAAAAAATGGCAAAATATCGGTTTATTTCCACAAAAATCCGATTTTTCCAAAAACGGCAAACGGTTTTTTCGTAAAAATTCAGATTTGCCAAAAAATGTCAAAATAACGTTTTTTTTCAACAAAAATCAGATTTGTCAAAAAATGGTAAAAAAAACGTAAAAATTCAGATTTGTCAAAAAAATGGCAAAATAATGTTTTTTTCGAAAAAAGTCAGATGTTTCCAAAAAAATGGCAAAATACAGTTTTTTCGACAAAAATCAGATTTGCCCAAAAATTTCAAACGGTTTGTTTGTAAAAATTCAGATTTGCCAAAAAATGACAAAATAACGTTTTTTTTTCAATAAAAATCAGATTTGTAAAAAAATGGCAAAAAAGTAAAATTTCAGATTTGTCAAAAAATGGCAAAATAACATTTTTTTGGACAAAAAATCAGATTTGTCCAAAAATGGCAAACGTTTTTTCGTAAAAACTCAGATTTACCAAAAAATGTCAAAATAACGTTTTTTTTTTCAACAAAAATCAGATTTGTCAAAAAATGTCAAAAAAACGTAAAAATTCAGATTTGTCAAATAATGGCAAAATAACGGATTTTTATCGACAAAAATCAGATTTGTCAAAAAATGGCCAAAATAACTGTTTTTTCGACAAAAATCAGATTTGCTAAAAAATAGCAAAATAACGTTTTTTTTTCGACAAAAATCAGATATGTCAAAAAATGTCAAAAATAACTGTTTTTTTCGTCAAAATTTAGATTTGTCAACAAATGGCAAAATAACGGGTTTTTCGACAAAAATCAGATTTGTCAAAAAATGGCAAAAAAAACGTAAAAATTCAGATTTGTCAAAAAATGGCAAAATAACGGTTTTTTCGACACAAGTGAGATTTGTCAAAAAATGACATAAATAACGGTTTTTCGTCAAAATTCAGATTTGTCATAAAATGGCAAAATACCGTTTTTTTTCGACAAAAATCAGATTTGTCCAAAAATGGAAAACGGGTTTTTCGTAAAAATTCAGATTTGCCAAAAAATGTCAAAATAACGTTTTTTTCAGAATCAGATTTGTCAAAAAATGGCAAAAAAAACGTAAAAATTCAGATTTTGTCAAAAAGTGGCAAAATAACGGTTTTTTCGACACAATAGAGATTTGTCCAAAAATGGCAAACGGTTTTTTCGTAAAAAATCAGAGTTGTCAACAAATGGCAAAATAGCGGTTTTTTTCGTCAAAAATCAGATTTGTCAAAAAATGACAAAAATAACTGGTTTTTCGTCAAAATTCAGATATGTCAACAAATGGCACAGTATCAGTTTTTTTCGACGAAAATCAGATTTGTTAAAAAATGGCAAAATAACTGTTTTTTTTTAAACAAAAATCAGATGTGTCAAAAAATGGCAAAGTAAACGGTTTTTTACGACAAAAATCAAAATTTGTCAAAAATGGCAAAAATAACGGTTTTTCGTCAAAATTCAGATATGTCAACAAATGGCAAAGTATCAGTTTTTTTCAAAATAACTGGCTTTTTCAACAAAAAATCTGATGTTCCACAAATGGCAAAATACCGGTTTTTTTCGACAAAAATCAGATTTGCCCAAAATTGAAAACGGTTTGTTCATAAAAATTCAGATTTGCCAAAAAATGACAAAATAACGTTTTTTCAATAAAAATCAGTTTTGTAAAAAAATGGCAAAAAAAAGTTAAAAATTCAGATTTGTCCAAAAATGGCAAAACGTTTTTTTTTGTAAAAACTCAGATTTACCAAAAAATGTCAAAATAACGTTTTTTTTGATTCAAAAAAATCAGATTTGTCAAAAAATGTCAAAAAAATAACGTCCTAAAACTTCAGATTCGACAAAAAATGGCAAAATAAAAGGTTTTTCTCGACAAAAGTCAGATTTGTCAAAAAATGGCAAAAATAACGGTTTTTCTTCAAAATTCAGATTTGTCATAAAATGGCAAAATACCGGTTTTTTTCGACAAAAAATCAGATTTGTCCAAAAATGGAAAACGGGTTTTTCGTAATAATTCAGATTTGTCAACAAATGTCAAAATAACGGTTTTTTTTTTCGACAAAAATATGATTTGTCGAATAATGGCAAAAATAACGGTTTTTCGTGTAAATTCAGATTTGTCATAAAATGGCAAAATACAGTTTTTTTTTACAATAAATCAGATTTGTCAAAAAATGGCAAAATAAGTGGTTTTTTCGTTTTTTTCAACAAAAATCAGACTTGTCAAAAAATAGCAAAAAAAAATTCGTAAAAATTCAGATTTGTCAAAAAATGGCAAAATAACGGTTTTTTTCGACAAAAATCAGATTTGTCAACAAATGGCAAAATAACGTTTTTTTTCGACAAAAAATCAGATTTGTGTAAAAAATGGCAAAAGCGGTTTTTTCGTAAAAATTCAGATTTGCCAAAAAATGTCAATATAACGTTTTTTTTCATCAAAAATCAGATTTGTCAAAAAATGGAAAAAAAAAGCGACAAAAGTCCATTTCTTAAAAAAAATGGCAAAACAACGTTTTTTCCGAAAAAATTAGATTTGTCAACAAATGGCAAAATAAGTGTTTTTTTCGACAAAAATCAGATTTGTCCAAAAATGGCAAACGGTTTTTTCGTAAAAATTCAGATTTGCCAAAAAATGTCAAAATAACGTTTTTTTTCAACAAAAAATCAGACTTGTCAAAAAATAGCAAAAAAAAGCGTAGAAATTCAGATTTGTCAAAAAATGACAAAATAACGGTTTTTTTTCGACAAAAATCAGATTTGTCCAAAAATGGCAAACGAAAACGTAAAAATTCAGATTTGTCAAAAAATGGCAAAACAACGGTTTTTTCGACAAAAATCAGATTTGTCCAAAAATGGCAAACAGTTTTTTCGTAAAAATTCAGATTTGCCAAAAAATGTCAAAATAACGGTTTTTTTTTCAACAAAATTCAGATTTGTCAAAAAATGGCAAAATAATGTTTTTTCGACAAAAATCAGATTTGTCATAAATTGGCAAAATACCGGTTTTTTTCGACAAAAATCAGATTTGTGTAAAAATGGCAAACGGTTTTTTCGTAAAAATTCAGATTTGCCAAAAAATGTCAAAATAACGTTTTTTTTTCATCAAAAATCAGATTTTTCAAAAAAAGAAAAAACAAAAAGTCCATTTTTGTCAAAAAAATGGCAAAACAACGTTTTTCGAAAAAATTAGATTTGTCAACAAATGACAAAATAAGTGGTTTTTTCGACAAAAATCAGATTTGTCAAAAAATGGCAAACGGTTTTTTCGTAAAAATTCAGATTTGCCAAAAATGTCAAAATAACGTTTTTTTTTCAACCAAAATCAGACTTGTCAAAAAATAGCAAAAGAAAACGTAAAAATTCAGATTTGTCAAAAAATGGCAAAATAACGGTTTTTTCGACAAAAATCAGATTTGTCCAAAAATGGCAAACAGTTTTTTCGTAAAAATTCAGATTTGCCAAAAAATGTCAAAATAACGTTTTCTTTTTTACAACAAAAATCAGATTTGTCAAAAAATTGCAAAAATAACGGTTTTTCGTCAAAATTCAGATTTGTCATAAAATGGCAAAATACCGGTTTTTTCGACAAAAATCAGATTTGTCCAAAAATGGAAAACGGGTTTTTCGTAATAATTCAGATTTGTCAACAAATGGAAAAATAACTGTTTTTTTCGACAAAAATATGATTTGTCGAATAATTGCAAAAATAACAATTTTTCGTCAAAATTCAGATTTGCCAAAAATGTCAAAATAACGTTTTTTTCAACAAAAATCAGATTTGTCAAAAAATGAAAAAAAAAAAACCGAAAAAGTCCATTTAAAAAAAAAAAAATGGCAAATGGTTTTTTTCGACAAAAATCATATTTGTCCAAAAATGGCAAACGGTTTTTTACGTAAAAATTCAGATTTGCCAAAAATGTCAAAATAATGTTTTTTTTTTTTTAACAAAAAATCAGATTTGTCAAAAAATGGTAAAAAAAAACGTAAAAATTCACTTTTGTCAAAAAATGGCAAAATACCGTTTTTTTTCGACAAAAATCAGATTTGTCCAAAAATGGCAAACGGTTTTTTCGTAAAAATTCAGATTTCCCCAAAAAATGTCAAAATAACGTTTTTTTCTTTCAACAAAAAATCAGATTTGTCAAAAAATGGAAAACGGGTTTTTCGTAATATTTCAGATTTGTCAACAAATGGAAAAATAACGGTTTATTTCGACAAAAATATGATTTGTCGAATAATGGCAAAAATAACGGTTTTTCGTCAAAATTCAGATTTGTCATAAAATGGCAAAATAACGTTTTTTTTCGACAAAAATCAGATTTTCCCAAAAATGGCAAACGGTTTTTTTCGTACAAATTCAGATTTGCCAAAAAATGTCAAAATAACGTTTTTTTCAACAAATATCAGATTTGTCAAAAAATGGTAATAAAAAAACGTACAAATTCAGATTTGCCCAAAAATTGCAAACGGGTTTTTCGTAATAATTCAGATTTGTCAACAAATGGAAAAATAACGGTTTTTTTTCAATAAAAATCAGATTTGTAAAACAATAGCAAAAAAAAGTAAAAATTCAGATTTGTCATAAAATGGCAAAATACCGTTTTTTTCGACAAAAATCAGATTTGTCCAAAAATGGGAAACGGTTTTTTCGTAAAAATTCAGATTTCCCAAAAAATGTCAAAATAACGTTTTTTTCAACAAAAATCAGATTTGTCAAAAAATGGAAAACGGGTTTTTCGTAATATTTCAGATTTGTCAACAAATGGAAAAATGACGTTTTTTTTCGACAAAAATATGATTTGTCGAATAATTGCAAAAATAACGGTTTTTCGTCAAAATTCAGATTTGTCATAAAATGGCAAAATAACGTTTTTTTCGACAAAAATCAGATTTTCCCAAAAATGGCAAACGGTTTTTCGTAAAAATTCAGATTTGCCAAAAAATGTCAAAATAACGTTTTTTTTTCGACAAAAATCAGATTTGTCAAAAAAATGGTAATAAAAAACGTACAAATTCAGATTAGTCCAAAATGGAAAACGGGTTTTTCGTAATAATTCAGATTTGTCAACAAATGGAAAAATAACGTTTTTTTTTTACAAAAATATGATTTGTCGAATAATGGCAAAAATAACTGTTTTTCGTCAAAATTCAGATTTGTCATAAAATACAAAATACCGTTTTTTCGACAAAAATCAGATTTGTCCAAAAATGGAAAACGGGTTTTTCGTAATAATTCAGATTTGTCAATAAATGGAAAAATAACGGTTTTTTCGACAAAAATATGATTTGTCGAATAATGGCAAAAATAACGGTTTTTCGTAAAAATTCAGATTTGTCATAAAATGGCAAAATACCGTTTTTTTCGACAAAAATCAGATTTGTCCAATAATGGAAAACGTTTTCGTAATAATTCAGATTTGTCAAAATATGGCAAAATAACGTTATTTTTTCGACAAAAATCAGATTTGCCAAAAATTGGCAAAAAAAAAAATTTTTCCTTCAAAAATCAGATGTGTTAAAAAAATGGCAAAATAATGTTTTTCTTCGACAAAAAATCAGATGTGTCTAAAAATGGCAAAGGGTTTTTTCGTAAAAATTCACATTTGCCAAAAAATTTCAAAATAACGTTTTTTTTTCAACAAAAATCAGATTTGTCAAAAAATGTCAAAATAACGTTTTTTCAACCAAAATCAGTTTTGTCAAAAATGGAAAAAAAAAAACCCCGAAACAGTCAATTTTTTGTCAAAAAAAATGGCAAAACAACGTTTTTTTTCGAAAAAATTAGATTTGTCAACAAATGACAAAATAAGTGGTTTTTTCGACAAAAATCAGATTTGTCAAAAAATGGCAAACGGTTTTTTCGTAAAAATTCAGATTTGCCAAAAATGTCAAAATAACGTTTTTTTCATCAAAAATCAGATATGTCAAAAAATTGCAAAAATAACGGTTTTTCGTCAAAATTCAGATTTGTCATAAAATGGCAAAATACCGGTTTTTTCGACAAAAATCAGATTTGTCCAAAAATGGAAAACGGGTTTTTCGTAATAATTCAGATTTGTCAACAAATGGAAAAATACTTGTTTTTTCCGACAAAAATATGATTTGTCGAATAATGGCAAAAATAACAATTTTTCGTCAAAATTCAGATTTGCCAAAAAATGTCAAAATAACGTTTTTTTCAACAAAAATCAGATTTGTCAAAAAATGGTAATAAAAAACGTACAAATTCAGATTTGCCCAAAAATTGCAAACGGGTTTTTCGTAATAATTCAGATTTGTCAACAAATGGAAAAATAACGGTTTTTTTTTCAATAAAAATCAGATTTGTAAAACAATAGCAAAAAAAGTAAAAATTCAGATTTGTCATAAAATGGCAAAATACCGTTTTTTTCGACAAAAATCAGATTTGTCCAAAAATGGCAAACGGTTTTTTCGTAAAAATTCAGATTTGCCAAAAAATGTCAAAATAACGTTTTTTTTTTCAACAAAAATCAGATTTGTCAAAAAATGGAAAAAATAACGGGTTTTTTTCGAAAAAAATAGGTTTTTCGTCAAGATTCAATTTGTCATAAAATGGCAAAATACCGTTTTTTTCGTTTTTTCCAACACAAAAATCAGATTTGTCCAATAATGGCAAAAAACGGTTTTTCGTAAAAATTCAGATTTGTCAAAATATGGCAAAATGACGTTATTTTTTTCGACAAAAATCAGATTTGCCAAAAATTGGCAAAAAAATTTTTTCCTTCAAAAATCAGATGTGTTAAAAAATGGCAAAATAATGTTTTTCTTCGACAAAAATCAGATGTGTCCAAAAATGGCAAAGGGTTTTTCGTAAAAATTCACATTTGCCAAAAAAATTTTGAAAAATAACGTTTTTTTTTCGACAAAAATCAGATTTGTCAAAAAATGGCAAAAAAACTGAAATTTTCGTCAAAAATTCAGATTTGTCCAAAAAATGCAAAATAACGTTTTT
>JAEIFK010000666.1:0-72301 GCA_018901825.1 Drosophila funebris | reverse complement strand
AAAATCAGATATGTACAAAAATGACAAAATAACGGATTTTTCCGACGAGAATCAGATATGGGGAAAAATGGCAAAAATAGCGGTTATTCCGACAAAAATCAGATATGTACAAAAATGACAAAATAACGGATTTTTTCCGACAAGAATCAGATATGGGAAAACATGGCAAAAATAGCGGTTATTCCGACAAAAATCAGATATGTACAAAAAATGACAAAATAACGAATTTTTCGACGAAAATCAGATATGTGCAAAAATGGCAAAAATAGCGGTTATTCCGACAAAAATCAAAAATATATCCAAAAATTACATAAAACGGATTTTTCAACGAAAATCAGATACGTTCAAAAATCACAAAATAACGGATTTTTCGAGAACAATCAGATATGTCCAATAATGGCAAAAAAAAGAATTTTTCGACGAAAATCAGATATGTACAAAAATGACAAAATAACGGATTTTTCCGACAAGAATCAGATATGTCCAATAATGGCAAAATAACGGATTTTTCGACGAAAATCAGATATGTACAAAAATGACAAAATAACGGATTTTTCGACAAGAATCACAAATGGGAAAAAATGGCCAAAATAGCGCTTATTTCGACAAAAATCAGATATGTACAAAAATGACAAAATAACGGATTTTTCGGACAAGAATCAGATATGGGGAATAATGGCAAAAATAGCGGTTATTCCGACAAAAATCAGATATGTCCAAAAATGACAAAATAACGAATTTTTCGACGAAAATCAGATATGTGCAAAAATAGCGGTTATTCCGACAAAAATCAAAAATATATCCAAAAATTACATAATAACGGATTTTTCAACGAAAATCAGATACGTTCAAAAATCACAAAATAACGGAATTTTTCGAGAACAATCAGATATGTCCAATAATGGCAAAATAACGGATTTTTCGACAAAAATCAGATATGTACAAAAATGACAAAATAACGGTTTTTTCGACAAGAATCAGATATGGAAAAAAAAATGGCAAAAATAGCGGTTATTCCGACAAAAAACAAAAATATATCCAAAAATTACATAATAACGGATTTTTCAACGAAAATCAGATACGTTCAAAAATGACAAAATAACGGATTTTTTCGACAAGAATCAGATATGTCCAATCATGGCAAAATAACGGATTTTTGGACGAAAATCAGATATGTACAAAAATGATAAAATAACGGATTTTTCCGACGAGAATCAGATATGGGAAAAAATGGCAAAAATAGCGGTTATTCCGACAAAAATCCGATATGTACAAAAATGAGAAAATAACAGGATTTTTCCGACGAGAATCAGATATGGGAAAAAATGGCAAAAATAGCGGTTATTCCGACAAAAATCAGATATGTACAAAAATGACAAAATAACGGATTTTTCCGACAAGAATCAGATATGGGAAAAAATGGCAAAATAATTTTTCGACGAAAATCAGATATGTGCAAAAATGGCAAAAATAGCGGTTATTCCGACAAAAATCAAAAATATATCCAAAAATTACATAATAACGGATTTTTCAACGAAAATCAAATACGTTCAAAAATCACAAAAAAACGGAATTTTTCGAGAACAATCAGATATGTCCAATAATGGCAAAATAACGGATTTTTCGACAAAAATCAGATATGTACAAAAATGACAAAATAACGGTTTTTTCCGACAAGAATCAGATATGGTAAAAAAATGGCAAAAATAGCGGTTATTCCGACAAAAATCAAATATGTCCAAAAATGACAAAATAACGAATTTTTCGACGAAAATCAGATATGTGCAAATATAGCGGTTATTCCGACAAAAATCAAAAATATATCCAAAAATTACATAATAACGGATTTTTCAACGAAAATCAGATACGTTCAAAAATCACAAAATAACGGAATTTTTCGAGAACAATCAGATATGTCCAATAATGGCAAAAAAAACGAATTTTTCGACGAAAATCAGATATGTACAAAAATGGCAAAATAACGGATTTTTCCGACAAGAATCAGATATGTCCAATAATGGCAAAATAACGGATTTTTCGACGAAAAACAGATATGTACAAAAATAGCAAAATAACGGATTTTTCCGACGAGAATCAGATATGGGAAAAAATGGCAAAAATTACATAAAACGGATTTTTCAACGAAAATCAGATACGTTCAAAAATCATAAAATAACGGATTTTTTCGACAACAATCAGATATGTCCAATAATGGCAAAAAAATGAATTTTTCGACGAAAATCAGATATGTACAAAAATGACAAAATAACGGATTTTTCCGACAAGAATCAGATATGTCCAATAATGGCAAAATAACGGATTTTTCGACGAAAATCAGATATGTACAAAAATGACAAAATAACGGATTTTTCGACAAGAATCACATATGGGAAAAAATGGCAAAAACAGTGGCTATTCCGACAAAAATCAGATATGTACAAAAATGACAAAATAACGAATTTTTCGACGAGAATCAGATATGGGAAAAAATGGCCAAAATAGCGGTTATTTCGACAAAAATCAGATATGTACAAAAATGACAAAATAACGGATTTTTCGGACAAGAATCAGATATAGGGAATAATGGCAAAAATAGCGGTTATTCCGACAAAAATCAGATATGTCCAAAAATGACAAAATAACGAATTTTTCGACGAAAATCAGATATGTGCAATTATAGCGGTTATTCCGACAAAAATCAAAAATATATCCAAAAATTACATAATAACGGATTTTTCAACGAAAATCAGATACGTTCAAAAATCACAAAATAACGGAATTTTTCGAGAACAATCAGATATGTCCAATAATGGCAAAATAACGGATTTTTCGACAAAAATCAGATATGTACAAAAATGACAAAATAACGGTTTTTTTCGACGAGAATCAGATATGGTAAAAAAAATGGCAAAAATAGCGGTTATTCCGACAAAAAATCAAAAATATATCCAAAAATTACATAATAACGGATTCTTCAACGAAAATCAGATACGTTCAAAAATCACAAAATAACGGATTTTTCGACAACAATCAGATATGTCCAATAATGGCAAAATAACGAATTTTTCGACGAAAATCAGATATGTACAAAAATGACAAAATAACGGATTTTTTCGACAACAATCAGATATGTCCAATAATGCCAAAATAACGGATTTTTCGACGAAAATCAGATATGTGCAAAAATTGCAAAATAACGGATCTTTCGACGAAAATCAGATATGTACAAAAATGACAAAATAACGGATTTTTCCGACAAGAATCAGATATGTCCAATAATGGCAAAATAACGGATTTTTCGACGAAAATCAGATATGTACAAAAATGACAAAATAACGGATTTTTCGACAAGAATCACATATGGGAAAAAATGGCAAAATTAGCGGTTATTCCGACAAAAATCAGATATGTACAAAAATGACAAAATAACGGATTTTTCCGACAAGAATCAGATATGGGGAATAATGGACAAAATAGCGGTTATTCCGACAAAAATCAGATATGTACAAAAATGACAAAATAACGAATTTTTCGACGAAAATCAGATATGTGCAAATATAGCGGTTATTTTGACAAAAATCAAAAATATATCCAAAAATTACATAATAACGGATTTTTCAACGAAAATCAGATACGTTCAAAAATCACAAAATAACGGAATTTTTCGAGAACAATCAGATATGTCAAATAATGGCAAAATAACGGATTTTTCGACAAAAATTAGATATGTACAAAAATGACAAAATAACGGTTTTTTCCGACAAGAATCAGATAACGTAAAAAAATGGCAAAAATAGCGGTTATTCCGACAAAAATCAGATATGTCCAAAAATGACAAAATAACGGATTTTTCGACGAAAATCAGATATGTGCAAAAATGGCAAAAATAGCGGTTATTCCGACAAAAATCAAAAATATATCCAAAAATTACATAATAACGGATTTTTCAACGAAAATCAGATACGTTCAAAAATCACAAAATAACGGATTTTTTCGACAACAATCAGATATGTCCAATAATGGCAAAAAAAATTTTTCGACGAAAATCAGATATGTACAAAAATGACAAAATAACGGATTTTTCCGACAAGAATCAGATATGTCAAAAATGGCATAATAACGGATTTTTCCGACAAAAATCAGATATGTACAAAAATGACAAAATAACGGATTTTTCGACGAAAATCAGATATGTACAAAAATGACAAAATAACGGATTTTTCCGACAAGAATCAGATATGTCCAATCATGGCAAAATAACGGATTTTTGGACGAAAATCAGATATGTACAAAAATGACAAAATAACGGATTTTTCCGACGAGAATCAGATATGGGAAAAAATGGCAAAAATAGCGGTTATTCCGACAAAAATCCGATATGTACAAAAATGACAAAATAACGGATTTTTCCGACAAGAATCAGATATGGGGAAAAATGGCAAAAATAGCGGTTATTCCGACAAAAATCAGATATGTCCAAAAATGACAAAATAACGGATTTTTCGACGAAAATCAGATATGTGCAAAAATGGCGGAAATTTTTCCGACAAAAATCAAAAATATATCCAAAAATTACATAATAACGGATTTTTCAACGAAAATCAGATACGTTCAAAAATCACAAAATAACGGAATTTTTCGAGAACAATCAGATATGTCAAATAATGGCAAAATAACGGATTTTTCGACAAAAATCAGATATGTACAAAAATGACAAAATAACGGTTTTTCCGACAAGAATCAGATATGTCCAATAATGGCAAAATAACGGATTTTTCGACGAAAATCAGATATGTACAAAAATGACAAAATAACGGATTTTTCGACAAGAATCACATATGGGAAAAAATGGCAAAAACAGTGGCTATTCCGACAAAAATCAGATATGTACAAAAATGACAAAATAACGGATTTTTCGACGAGAATCAGATATGGGAAAAAATGGCAAAAATAGCGGTTATTTCGACAAAAATCAGATATGTACAAAAATGACAAAATAACGGATTTTTCCGGACAAGAATCAGATATAGGGAATAATGGCAAAAATAGCGGTTATTCCGACAAAAAATCAGATATGTCCAAAAATGACAAAATAACGAATTTTTCGACGAAAATCAGATATGTGCAAATATAGCGGTTATTCCGACAAAAATCAAAAATATATCCAAAAATTACAAAATAACGGATTTTTCAACGAAAATCAGATACGTTCAAAAATCACAAAATAACGGAATTTTTCGAGAACAATCAGATATGTCCAATAATGGCAAAATAACGGATTTTTCGACAAAAATCAGATATGTACAAAAATGACAAAATAACGGTTTTTTTCGACGAGAATCAGATATGGTAAAAAAAAAATGGCAAAAATAGCGGTTATTCCGACAAAAATCAAAAATATATCCAAAAATTACATAATAACGGATTTTTCAACGAAAATCAGATACGTTCAAAAATCACAAAATAACGGATTTTTCCGACAACAATCAGATATGTCCAATAATGGCAAAATAACGAATTTTTCGACGAAAATCAGATATGTACAAAAATGACAAAATAACGGATTTTTCCGACAAGAATCAGATATGTCCAATCATGGCAAAATAACGGATTTTTCCGACGAAAATCAGATATGTACAAAAATGACAAAATAACGGATTTTTCCGACGAGAATCAGATATGGTAAAAAAATGGCAAAAATAGCGGTTATTCCGACAAAAATCCGATATGTACAAAAATGAGAAAATAACAGGATTTTTCCGACGAGAATCAGATATGGGAAAAAATGGCAAAAATAGCGGTTATTCCGACAAAAATCAGATATGTACAAAAATGACAAAATAACGGATTTTTCCGACAAACATCAGATATGGGAAAAAATGGCAAAAATATCGACGAAAATCAGATATGTGCAAAAATGGCAAAAATAGCGGTTATTCCGACAAAAATCAAAAATATATCCAAAAATGACAAAATAACGGATTTTTCAACGAAAATCAGATATGTTCAAAAATCACAAAATAACGGATTTTTTCGACGAACAATCAGATATGTCCAAAAATGGCAAAATAACGGATTTTTCGACGAAAATCAGATATGTACAAAAATGGCAAAATAACGGATTTTTCCGACAAAAATCAGATATGTACAAAAATGACAAAATAACGGTTTTTTCCGACAAGAATCAGATATGTCCAAAAATGGCAAAAATAACGGATTTTTCCGACAAAAATCAGATATGTACAAAAATGACAAAAATAACGGATTTTTCCGACAAAAATCAAATATGGAACAAAATGACAAAATAACGGTTTTTTCGACAAAAATCAGATATGTACAAAAATGGCAAAATAACGGATTTTTCCGACAAGAATCAGATATGGGAAAAATAGGCAAACAAAATAGCGGTTATTCCGACAAAAATCAAATATGTCCAAAAATGACAAAATAACGGATTTTTCGACGAAAATCAGATATGTACAAAAATGACAAAATAACGGTTTTTCCGACAAAAATCAGAAAATGGCAAAATTAATAACGGTTTTTCCCGACAAAAATCAGATATGTTCAAAAATGACAAAATAACGGATTTTTCGACAAAAATCAGATATGTGCAAAAATGGCAAAATAACGGATTTTTCCGACAAAAATCAGATATGTACAAAAATGACAAAATAACGGTTTTTTCGACAAAAATCAGATATGGTAAAAAAAATGGCAAAAATAGCGGTTATTCCGACAAAAATCAAAAATATATCCAAAAATGACATAAGTAACGGATTTTTCGACGAAAATCAGATACGTTCAAAAATGACAAAATAACGGATTTTTTCCGACAACAATCAGATATGGCCAAAAATGGCAAAAATAACGGATTTTTCCGACAAAAATCAGATATGTACAAAAATGACAAAATAACGGATTTTTCCGACAAGAATCAGATATGTCCAAAAAAATGACAAAATCAAGGATATGTACAAAAATGACAAAATACGAATATGGGAAAAAATGGCAAAAATAGCGGTTATTCCGACAAAAATCAATATGTATCTAAAAATGACAAAATAACGGATTTTTCGACGAAAATCAGATATGTACAAAAAATGGCAAAAATAGCGGTTATTCCGAAAAAAATCAAATATTTAAAAAATGACAAAATAACAGGGATTTTTCCGACAAAAATCAGATATGTAAAAAAAATGGCAAAAAAAACGGATTTTTCCGACAAGAATCAGATTTTGTAAAAAATGGCAAAAATAGCGGTTATTCCGACAAAAATCAAATATATCTAAAAATGACAAAATAACGGATTTTTCGACGAAAATCAGATATGTACAAAAATGGCAAAATAACGGATTTTTCCGACAAGAATCAGATATGGGAAAAATGGCAAAAATAGGTTTTTCCGAAAAAAAAACGGATTTTTCGACAAAATCAGATATGCAAAAATATCAAAAATCAAATATATCTAAAAATGACAAAGATACGGATTTTTCGACGAAAATCAGATATGTGCAAAAATGACAAAATAACGGATTTTTCCGACAAGAATCAGATATGGAAAAAAATGGCAAAAATAGCGGTTATTCCGACAAAAATCAAATATATAAAATCAAAATGACAAAAATAGCGGTTTTTTCGACAAAAATCAAATATATTTAAAAATGACAAAATAACGGATTTTTCCGACAAAAATCAGATATGTGAAAAAATGGCAAAATAACGGATTTTTCCGACAAAAATCAGATATGGGAAAAAATGGCAAAAATAGCGGTTATTCCGACAAAAATCAAATATATATTTAAAAAATGACAAAATAACGGATTTTTCGACAAAAATCAGATATGTGCAAAAATGAAAAAAAACGGATTTTTCCGACAAAACAGAAGGGAAAAAATGGCAAAAATAGCGGTTATTCCGACAAAAATCAAATATATCTAAAAATGACAAAATAACGGATTTTTCGACGAAAATCAGATATGTGAAAAAATGGCAAAATAACGGATTTTTCCGACAAGAATCAGATATGGTAAAAAATGGCAAAAATAGCGGTTATTCCGACAAAAATCAAATATATCTAAAAATGACAAAATAACGGATTTTTCGACTAAAATCAGATATGTACAAAAATGACAAAAAAACGGATTTTTCCGACGAAAATCAGATATGAAAAAATGGCAAAAATAGCGGTTATTCCGACAAAAATCAAATATATTTAAAAATGACAAAGTAACGGAAAGTAAATATATTTAAAAAGAAATAAAGGATTTTTCGAAGAAAATCAGATATGTGAAAAAATGGCAAAATAACGGATTTTTCCGACAAAAATTAGATATGGAAAAAATGCCAAAAATAGCGGTTATTCCGACAAAAATCAAATATATTTAAAAATGACAAAGTAACGGATTTTTTCGACAAAAATCAGATATGTGCAAAAATGGAAAAATAACGGATTTTTCCGACAAGAATCAGATATGGGAAAAAAATGGCAAAAATAGCGGATTATTCCGACAAAAATCAAATATATCTAAAAATGACAAAATAACGGATTTTTCGACAAAAATCAGATATGTGCAAAAATGGCAAAATAACGGATTTTTCCGACAAGAATCAGATATGGTAAAAAATGGCAAAAATAGCGGTTATTCCGACAAAAATCAAATATATCTAAAAATGACAAAACAACGGATTTTAAAATCGACAAAAATCAGATATGTACAAAAAATGACATAAAAAAACGGATTTTTCGACGAAAATCAGAAATGGCAAAAATAGCGGTTATTCCGACAAAAATCAAATATATTTAAAAATGACAAAGTAATGGATTTTTCGACGAAAATCATATATGTGCAAAAATGGCAAAATAACGGATTTTTCCGACAAAAATCAGATATGGAAAAAAATGGCAAAAATAACGGATTTTTCCGACAAAAATCAAATATGGAAAATCAGAAATGGCAAAAATAGCGGTTATTCCGACAAAAATCAAATATATTTAAAAATGACAAACTAACGGATTTTTCGACGAAAATCAGATATGTGCAAAAAATGGCAAAATAACGGATTTTTCCAACAAGAATTAGATATGGAAAAAATGGCAAAAAAAGCGGTAGCGGTTATTCCGACAAAAATCAAATATATTTAAAAATGACAAAGTAACGGTTTTTTCGACAAAATCAGACATTAAAAAAAGGAAAAAAAAGGGTTTTTTCCACAAAAATTTGATATGGAAAAAAATGGCAAAAATAGAGGTTATGTCCGACAAAAATCAAATATATAAAATCAGAAATGGCAATAATAGCGGTTATTCCGACAAAAATCAAATATATTTAAAAATGACAAGCAAGGGATTTTCCGAAGAAAATCAGATATGTGAAAAAATGGCAAAATAGCGGATTTTTCCAACAAAAATTAGATATGGAAAAAATGGCAAAAAAAACGGTTATTCCGACAAAAATCAAATATATTTAAAAATGACAAAGTAACGGTTTTTTCGACAAAATCAGATATATGCAAAAATGGAAAAATAACGGATTTTTCCGACAAGAATCAGATATGGGAAAAAATGGCAAAAATAGCGGTTATTCCGACAAAAAATCAAATATATCCAATATGACAAAGTAACGGATTTTTCGACGAAAATCAAATATTTACAAAAATGACAAAATAACGGATTTTTCCGACGAGAATCAGATATGTATACAAATGACAATATCACGGATTTTTCAACAAAAAAATGTCAAAAATAACGGATTTTTCCGACAAGAATCAGATATGGGAAAAAATGGCAAAAATAGCAATTATTCCGACAAAAATAAAATATATTTAAAAATGACAAACAAGGGATTTTCCGAAGAAAATCAGATATGTGAAAAAATGGCAAAATAACGGATTTTTCCAACAAGAATTAGATATGGAAAAAATGGCAAAAATAGCGGTTATTCCGACAAAAATCAAATATATTTAAAAATGACAAAGTAAGGGATTTTTCCGAAGAAAATCAGATATGTGAAAAAATGGCAAAATAACGGATTTTTCCAACAAGAATTAGATATGGAAAAAAATGGCAAAAATAGAGGTTATTCCGACAAAAATCAAATATATAAAATCAGAAATGGCAATAATAGCGGTTATTCCGACAAAAATCAAATATATTTAAAAATGACAAGCAAGGGATTTTCCGAAGAAAATCAGATATGTGAAAAAATGGCAAAATAGCGGATTTTTCCAACAAGAATTAGATATGGAAAAAATGGCAAAAAAAGCGGTTATTCCGACAAAAATCAAATATATTTAAAAATGACAAAGTAACGGATTTTTTCGACGAAAATCAGATATGTGCAAAAATGGCAAAATAACGGATTTTTCCGACAAGAATCTGATATGGGAAAAAATGGCAAAAATATCGGTTATTCCGACAAAAATCAAATATATCCAATATGACAAAGTAACGGATTTTTCGACGAAAATCAAATATTTAAAAAAATGAGAAAATAACGGATTTTTCCGACGAGAATCAGATATGTATACAAATGACAATATCACGGATTTTTCAACAAAAAAATGTCAAAAATAACGGATTTTTCCGACAAGAATCAGATATGGGAAAAAATGACAAAAATAGCAATTATTCCGACAAAAATAAAATATATTTAAAAATGACAAAAAATAACGGATTTTTCGACAAAAATCAGATATGTCCAAAAATGACAAAATAACGGATTTTTCGACGAAAATCAGATATGTGCAAAAATGGCAAAATAACGGATTTTTCTGACAAGAATCAGATATGGGATAAAATGGCAAAATTAGCGGCTATTCCGACAAAACTCAAATATATCCAAAACTGATATAATAACGGATTTTTCCGACAAAAATCAGACATTTCGAACAATGGCAAAAAAAAAAAAAGAGTTTTTTGTAATTTTAATTGATTTTGATTTTTGACGAAAACGTGACCACCGGTGCATTGTTTCGTAACCGTTGCTGCCTCAGCTGACGTCGCCATCTTGTACAAATGCAAATGCCCACTGAACACAGTCGAAATGTACAGTTGAGGCAAGATTTGAAAAATATTTGTAATTTTAATTGATTTTGATTGATATTTAACCAAAACGTGACCACCGGTGCATTGTTTCACAACCGTTGCTACCTCAGCTGCCGAAGCCGCACCAGCTGCCGTCGCCATCTTTTACAAATTCAAATGCTCACTGAACACAGTCGAAATGTACAGTTGAGGCAAGATTTGCAATATATTTGTAATTTTAATTGATTTTGATTGATATTTAACCAAAACGTGACCACCGGTGCATTGTTTCGCAACTGTTGCTACCTCAGCTGCCGACGCCGCACCAACTGCCGTCGCCATCTTGTACAAATGCAAATGCCCACTGAACACAGTGGAAATGTACAGTTGAGGCAAGATTTGCAATATATTTGTAATTTTAATTGTTTTTGATTGATTTTTGATGAAAACGTGACCACCGGTGCATTGTTTCGCAACCGTTGCTACCTCAGCTGCCGACGCCGCACCAGCTGCCGTCGCCATCTTGTACAAATGCAAATGCTCACTGCACACAGTGGAAATGTACAGTTGAGGCAAGATTTGAAAAATATTTGTATTTTTAATTGATTTTGATTGATATTTAACCAAAACGTGACCACCGGTGCATTGTTTCGCAACTGTTGCTACCTCAGCTGCCGACGCCGCACCAGCTGCCGTCGCCATCTTGTACAAATGCAAATGCTCACTGCACACAGTGGAAATGTACAGTTGAGGCAAGATTTGAAAAATATTTGTATTTTTAATTGATTTTGATTGATATTTAACCAAAACGTGACCACCGGTGCATTGTTTCACAACCGTTGCTACCTCAGCTGCCGACGCCGCACCAGCTGCCGTCGTCGCACCAGCTGCCGTCGCCATCTTGTACAAATGCAAATGCCCACTGAACACAGTGGAAATGTACAGTTGAGGCAAGATTTGCAACATATTTGTAATTTTAATTGATTGCTACCTCAGCTGCCGACGCCGCACCAGCTGCCGTCGCCATCTTGTACAAATGCAAATGCTCACTGAACACAGTGGAAATGTACAGTTGAGGCAAGATTTGCAATATATTTGTAATTTTAATTGATTGCTACCTCAGCTGCCGACGCCGCACCAGCTGCCGTCGCCATCTTGTACAAATGCAAATGCTCACTGAACACAGTGGAAATGTACAGTTGAGGCAAGATTTGCAATATATTTGTAATTTTAATTGTTTTTGATTGATTTTTGACGAAAACGTGACCACTGGTGCATTGTTTCGCAACCGTTGCTACCTCAGCTGCCTACGCCGCACCAGCTGCCGTCGCCATCTTGTACAAATGCAAATGCCCACTGAACACAGTCGAAATGTACAGTTGAGGCAAGATTTGCTATATATTTGTAATTTTAATTGATTTCGATTGATATTTAACCAAAACGTGACCACCGGTGCATTGTTTCGCAACTGTTGCTACCTCAGCTGCCGACGCCGCACCAGCTGCCGTCGCCATCTTGTACAAATGCAAATGCTCACTGCACACAGTGGAAATGTACAGTTGAGGCAAGATTTGAAAAATATTTGTATTTTTAATTGATTTTGATTGATATTTAACCAAAACGTGACCACCGGTGCATTGTTTCACAACCGTTGCTACCTCAGCTGCCTACGCCGCACCAGCCGCCGTCGCCATCTTGTACAAATGCAAATGCTCACTGAACACAGTGGAAATGTACAGTTGAGCAAGATTTGCAATATATTTGTAATTTTAATTGATTTTGATTGATATTTAACCAAAACGTGACCACCGGTGTATTGTTTCGCAACTGTTGTTACCTCAGCTGCCGACGCCGCACCAGCTGCCGTCGCCATCTTGTACAAATGCAAATGCTCACTGAACACATTCGAAATGTACAGTTAAGGCAAGATTTGCAATATATATGTAATTTTAATTGTTTTTGATTGATATTTAACCAAAACGTGACTACCGGTGCATTGTTTCGCAACCGTTGCTACCTCAGCTGCCGAAGCCGCACCAGCCGCCGTCGCCATCTTGTACAAATGCAAATGCTCACTGAACACAGTGGAAATGTACAGTTGAGCAAGATTTGCAATATATTTGTAATTTTAATTGTTTTTGATTGATTTTTGACGAAAACGTGACCACTGGTGCATTGTTTCGCAACCGTTGCTACCTCAGCTGCCGAAGCCGCACCAGCTGCCGTCGCCATCTTTTACAAATTCAAATGCTCACTGAACACAGTCGAAATGTACAGTTGAGGCAAGATTTGCAATATATTTGTAATTTTAATTGATTTTGATTGATATTTAACCAAAACGTGACCACCGGTGCATTGTTTCGCAACTGATGCTACCTCAGCTGCCGACGCCGCACCAGCTGCCGTCGCCATCTTGTACAAATGCAAATGCTCACTGAACACAGTGGAAATGTACAGTTGAGGCAAGATTTGCAATATAATTGTAAATTTAATTGATTTTGATTGATATTTAACCAAAACGTGACCACCGGTGCATTGTTTCGCAACTGTTGCTACCTCAGCTGCCGACGCCGCACCAACTGCCGTCGCCATCTTGTACAAATGCAAATGCCCACTGAACACAGTGGAAATGTACAGTTGAGCAAGATTTGCAATATATTTGTAATTTTAATTGATTGCTACCTCAGCTGCCGACGCCGCACCAGCTGCCGTCGCCATCTTGTACAAATGCAAATGCTCACTGAACACAGTGGAAATGTACAGTTGAGCAAGATTTGCAATATATTTGTAATTTTAATTGATTTTGGTTGATATTTAACCAAAACGTGACCACCGGTGCATTGTTTCGCAACTGATGCTACCTCAGCTGCCGACGCCGCACCAGCTGCCGTCGCCATCTTGTACAAATGCAAATGCTCACTGAACACAGTGGAAATGTACAGTTGAGGCAAGATTTGCAATATAATTGTAATTTTAATTGATTTTGATTGATATTTAACCAAAACGTGACCACCGGTGCATTGTTTCGCAACTGTTGCTACCTCAGCTGCCGACGCCGCACCAACTGCCGTCGCCATCTTGTACAAATGCAAATGCCCACTGAACACAGTGGAAATGTACAGTTGAGCAAGATTTGCAATATATTTGTAATTTTAATTGATTGCTACCTCAGCTGCCGACGCCGCACCAGCTGCCGTCGCCATCTTGTACAAATGCAAATGCTCACTGAACACAGTGGAAATGTACAGTTGAGGCAAGATTTGCAATATATTTGTAATTTTAATTGATTTTGATTGATATTTAACCAAAACGTGAACACCCGTGCATTGTTTCGCAATCGTTGCTACCTCAGCTGCCGACGCCAGCTTGTACATATGCAAATGCTCACTGAACACAGTGGAAATGTACAGTTGAGGCAAGATTTGCAATATATTTGTAATTTTAATTGTTTTTGATTGATTTTTGACGAAAACGTGACCACTGGTGCATTGTTTCGCAACCGTTGCTACCTCAGCTGCCTACGCCGCACCAGCTGCCGTCACCATCTTGTACAAATGCAAATGCCCACTGAACACAGTCGAAATGTACAGTTGAGGCAAGATTTGCAATATATTTGTAATTTTAATTGATTTCGATTGATATTTAACCAAAACGTGACCACTGGTGCATTGATTCGCAACCGTTGCTACCTCAGCTGCCGAAGCCGCACCAGCTGCCGTCGCCATCTTGTACAAATGCAAATGCTCACTGAACACAGTGGAAATTTACAGTTGAGGCAAGATTTGCAATATATTTGTAATTTTAATTGATTTCGATTGATATTTAACCAAAACGTGACCACCGGTGCATTGTTTCGCAACTGTTGCTACCTCAGCTGACGACGCCGCACCAGCTGCCGTCGCCATCTTGTACAAATGCAAATGCTCACTGAACACAGTGGAAATGTACAGTTGAGGCAAGATTTGCAATATATTTGTAATTTTAATTGATTTCGATTGATATTTAACCAAAACGTGACCACCGGTGCATTGTTTCGCAACTGTTGCTACCTCAGCTGCCGACGCCGCACCAGCTGCCGTCGCCATCTTGTACAAATGCAAATGCTCACTGCACACAGTGGAAATGTACAGTTGAGGCAAGATTTGAAAAATATTTGTATTTTTAATTGATTTTGATTGATATTTAACCAAAACGTGACCACCGGTGCATTGTTTCACAACCGTTGCTACCTCAGCTGCCGACGCCGCACCAGCTGCCGTCGTCGCACCAGCTGCCGTCGCCATCTTGTACAAATGCAAATGCCCACTGAACACAGTGGAAATGTACAGTTGAGGCAAGATTTGCAACATATTTGTAATTTTAATTGATTGCTACCTCAGCTGCCGACGCCGCACCAGCTGCCGTCGCCATCTTGTACAAATGCAAATGCTCACTGAACACAGTGGAAATGTACAGTTGAGGCAAGATTTGCAATATATTTGTAATTTTAATTGTTTTTGATTGATTTTTGACGAAAACGTGACCACTGGTGCATTGTTTCGCAACCGTTGCTACCTCAGCTGCCGACGCCGCACCAGCTGCCGTCGCCATCTTGTACAAATGCAAATGCTCACTGAACACAGTCGAAATGTACAGTTGAGGCAAGATTTGCAATATATTTGTAATTTTTAATTGATTTTGATTGATATTTAACCAAAACGTGACCACCGGTGCATTGTTTCGCAACTGTTGCTACCTCAGCTGCCGACGCCGCACTAGCTGCCGACGCCAGCTTGTACAAATGCAAATGCTCACTGAACACAGTGGAAATGTACAGCTGAGGCAAGATTTGCAATATATTTGTAATTTTAATTGATTTTGATTGATATTTAACCAAAACGTGACCACCGGTGCATTGTTTCGCAACTGTTGCTACCTCAGCTGCCGACGCCGCACCAGCTGCCGTCGCCATCTTGTACAAATGCAAATGCCCACTGAACACAGTGGAAATGTACAGTTGAGGCAAGATTTGCAATATATTTGTAATTTTAATTGTTTTTGATTGATTTTTGACGAAAACGTGACCACCGGTGCATTGTTTCGCAACCGTTGCTACCTCAGCTGCCGACGCCGCACCAGCTGCCGTCGCCATCTTGTACAAATGCAAATGCTCACTGAACACAGTCGAAATGTACAGTTAAGGCAAGATTTGCAATATATTTGTAATTTTAATTGATTTTTATTGATATTTAACCAAAACGTGAACACCGGTGCATTGTTTCGCAATCGTTGCTACCTCAGCTGCCGACGCCAGCTTGTACAAATGCAAATGCTCACTGAACACAGTGGAAATGTACAGTTGAGGCAAGATTTGCAATATATTTGTAATTTTAATTGATTGCTACCTCAGCTGCCGACGCCGCACCAGCTGCCGTCGCCATCTTGTACAAATGCAAATGCTCACTGAACACAGTGGAAATGTACAGTTGAGGCAAGATTTGCAATATATTTGTAATTTTAATTGTTTTTGATTGATTTTTGACGAAAACGTGACCACTGGTGCATTGTTTCGCAACCGTTGCTACCTCAGCTGCCTACGCCGCACCAGCTGCCGTCGCCATCTTGTACAAATGCAAATGCCCACTGAACACAGTCGAAATGTACAGTTGAGGCAAGATTTGCAATATATTTGTAATTTTAATTGATTTTGATTGATATTTAACCAAAACGTGACCACCGGTGCATTGTTTCGCAACTGTTGCTACCTCAGCTGCCGACGCCGCACCAGCTGCCGTCGCCATCTTGTACAAATGCAAATGCTCACTGAACACAGTGGAAATGTACAGTTGAGGCAAGATTTGAAAAATATTTGTATTTTTAATTGATTTTGATTGATATTTAACCAAAACGTGACCACCGGTGCATTGTTTCACAACCGTTGCTACCTCAGCTGCCGACGCCGCACCCTGCACTGCCGTCGCCATCTTGTACAAATGCAAATGCCCACTGAACACAGTGGAAATGTACAGTTGAGGCAAGATTTGCAACATATTTGTAATTTTAATTGATTGCTACCTCAGCTGCCGACGTCTGTACAAAGCAAATGCCCACTGAACACAGTCGAAATGTACAGTTGAGGCAAGATTTGAAAAATATTTGTATTTTTAATTGATTTTGATTGATATTTAACCAAAACGTGACCACCGGTGCATTGTTTCACAACCGTTGCTACCTCAGCTGCCGACGCCGCACCAGCTGCCGTCGCCATCTTGTACAAATGCAAATGCTCACTGAACACAGTGGAAATGTACAGTTGAGGCAAGATTTGAAAAATATTTGTATTTTTAATTGATTTTGATTGATATTTAACCAAAACGTGACCACCGGTGCATTGTTTCGCAACCGTTGCTACCTCAGCTGCCGACGCCGCACCAGCTGCCGTCGCCATCTTGTACAAATGCAAATGCTCACTGAACACATTCGAAATGTACAGTTAAGGCAAGATTTGCAATATATTTGTAATTTTAATTGATTTTTATTGATATTTAACCAAAACGTGAACACCCGTGCATTGTTTCGCAATCGTTGCTACCTCAGCTGCCGACGCCAGCTTGTACAAATGCAAATGCTCACTGAACACAGTGGAAATGTACAGTTGAGGCAAGATTTGAAAAATATTTGTATTTTTAATTGATTTATTGATATTTAACCAAAACGTGACCACCGGTGCATTGTTTCGCAACCGTTGCTACCTCAGCTGCCTACGCCGCACCAGCTGCCGTCGCCATCTTGTACAAATGCAAATGCTCACTGAACACATTCGAAATGTACAGTTAAGGCAAGATTTGCAACATATTTGTAATTTTAATTGATTTTGATTGATATTTAACCAAAACGTGACCACCGGTGCATTGTTTCGCAACTGTTGCTACCTCAGCTGCCGACGCCGCACCAGCTGCCGTCGCCATCTTGTACAAATGCAAATGCTCACTGAACACATTCGAAATGTACAGTTAAGGCAAGATTTGCAATATATTTGTAATTTTAATTGATTTTGATTGATATTTAACCTAAAACGTGACCACCGGTGCATTGTTTCGCAACCGTTGCTACCTCAGCTGCCGACGCCGCACCAGCTGCCGTCGCCATCTTGTAACAAATGCAAATGCTCACTGAACACAGTGGAAATGTACAGTTGAGGCAAGATTTGAAAAATATTTGTATTTTTAATTGATTTTGATTGATATTTAACCAAAACGTGACCACCGGTGCATTGTTTCACAACCGTTGCTACCTCAGCTGCCGACGCCGCACCAGCTGCCGTCGCCATCTTGTACAAATGCAAATGCTCACTGAACACAGTGGAAATGTACAGTTGAGGCAAGATTTGAAAAATATTTGTATTTTTAATTGATTTTGATTGATATTTAACCAAAACGTGACCACCGGTGCATTGTTTCGCAACCGTTGCTACCTCAGCTGCCTACGCCGCACCAGCTGCCGTCGCCATCTTGTACAAATGCAAATGCTCACTGAACACATTCGAAATGTACAGTTAAGGCAAGATTTGCAATATATTTGTAATTTTAATTGATTTTTATTGATATTTAACCAAAACGTGAACACCCGTGCATTGTTTCGCAATCGTTGCTACCTCAGCTGCCGACGCCAGCTTGTACAAATGCAAATGCTCACTGAACACAGTGGAAATGTACAGTTGAGGCAAGATTTGAAAAATATTTGTATTTTTAATTGATTTTGATTGATATTTAACCAAAACGTGACCACCGGTGCATTGTTTCGCAACCGTTGCTACCTCAGCTGCCGACGCCGCACCAGCTGCCGTCGCCATCTTGTACAAATGCAAATGCTCACTGAACACAGTCGAAATGTACAGTTAAGGCAAGATTTGCAACATATTTGTAATTTTAATTGATTTTGATTGATATTTAACCAAAACGTGACCACCGGTGCATTGTTTCGCAACTGTTGCTACCTCAGCTGCCGACGCCGCACCAGCTGCCGTCGCCATCTTGTACAAATGCAAATGCTCACTGAACACAGTCGAAATGTACAGTTAAGGCAAGATTTGCAATATATTTGTAATTTTAATTGATTTTGGTTGATATTTAACCTAAAAGTGACCACCGGTGCATTGTTTCGCAACCGTTGCTACCTCAGCTGCCGACGCCGCACCAGCTGCCATCGCCATCTTGTACAAATGCAAATGCTCACTGAACACAGTCGAAATGTACAGTTAAGGCAAGATTTGCAATATATTTGTAATTTTAATTGATTTCGATTGATATTTAACCAAAACGTGACCACCGGTGCATTGTTTCGCAACTGTTGCTACCTCAGCTGCCGACGCCGCACCAGCTGCCGTCGCCATCTTGTACAAATGCAAATGCTCACTGAACACAGTGGAAATGTACAGTTGAGGCAAGATTTGAAAAATATTTGTATTTTTAATTGATTTTGATTGATATTTAACCAAATCGTGACGTGACACCGGTGCATTGTTTCGCAACCGTTGCTACCTCAGCTGCCTACGCCGCACCAGCTGCCGTCGCCATCTTGTACAAATGCAAATGCTCACTGAACACAGTGGAAATTCAAATGTACAGTTAAGGCAAGATTTGCAATATATTTGTAATTTTAATTGATTTTTATTGATATTTAACCAAAACGTGAACACCCGTGCATTGTTTCGCAATCGTTGCTACCTCAGCTGCCGACGCCAGCTTGTACAAATGCAAATGCTCACTGAACACAGTGGAAATGTACAGTTGAGGCAAGATTTGAAAAATATTTGTATTTTTAATTGATTTTGATTGATATTTAACCAAAACGTGACCACCGGTGCATTGTTTCGCAACCGTTGCTACCTCAGCTGCCGACGCCGCACCAGCTGCCGTCGCCATCTTGTACAAATGCAAATGCTCACTGAACACAGTCGAAATGTACAGTTAAGGCAAGATTTGCAACATATTTGTAATTTTAATTGATTTTGATTGATATTTAACCAAAACGTGACCACCGGTGCATTGTTTCGCAACTGTTGCTACCTCAGCTGCCGACGCCGCACCAGCTGCCGTCGCCATCTTGTACAAATGCAAATGCTCACTGAACACAGTCGAAATGTACAGTTAAGGCAAGATTTGCAATATATTTGTAATTTTAATTGATTTTGGTTGATATTTAACCTAAAACGTGACCACCGGTGCATTGTTTCGCAACCGTTGCTACCTCAGCTGCCGACGCCGCACCAGCTGCCGTCGCCATCTTGTACAAATGCAAATGCTCACTGAACACAGTCGAAATGTACAGTTAAGGCAAGATTTGCAATATATTTGTAATTTTAATTGATTTCGATTGATATTTAACCAAAACGTGACCACCGGTGCATTGTTTCGCAACTGTTGCTACCTCAGCTGCCGACGCCGCACCAGCTGCCGTCGCCATCTTGTACAAATGCAAATGCTCACTGAACACAGTGGAAATGTACAGTTGAGGCAAGATTTGAAAAATATTTGTATTTTTAATTGATTTTGATTGATATTTAACCAAAACGTGACCACCGGTGCATTGTTTCGCAACCGTTGCTACCTCAGCTGCCGACGCCGCACCAGCTGCCGTCGCCATCTTGTACAAATGCAAATGCTCACTGAACACAGTGGAAATGTACAGTTGAGGCAAGATTTGCAAAATATTTGTATTTTTAATTGATTTTGATTGATATTTAACCAAAACGTGACCACCGGTGCATTGTTTCGCAACCGTTGCTACCTCAGCTGCCGACGCCGCACCAGCTGCCGTCGCCATCTTGTACAAATGCAAATGCTCACTGAACACATTCGAAATGTACAGTTAAGGCAAGATTTGCAATATATTTGTAATTTTAATTGATTTTTATTGATATTTAACCAAAACGTGAACACCCGTGCATTGTTTCGCAATCGTTGCTACCTCAGCTGCCGACGCCAGCTTGTACAAATGCAAATGCTCACTGAACACAGTGGAAATGTACAGTTGAGGCAAGATTTGAAAAATATTTGTAATTTTAATTGATTTTGATTGATATTTAACCAAAACGTGACCACCGGTGCATTGTTTCGCAACCGTTGCTACCTCAGCTGCCGACGCCGCACCAGCTGCCGTCGCCATCTTGTACAAATGCAAATGCTCACTGAACACAGTCGAAATGTACAGTTAAGGCAAGATTTGCAACATATTTGTAATTTTAATTGATTTTGATTGATATTTAACCAAAACGTGACCACCGGTGTATTGTTTCGCAACTGTTGCTACCTCAGCTGCCGACGCCGCACCAGCTGCCGTCGCCATCTTGTACAAATGCAAATGCTCACTGAACACAGTCGAAATGTACAGTTAAGGCAAGATTTGCAATATATTTGTAATTTTAATTGATTTTGGTTGATATTTAACCTAAAAGTGACCACCGGTGCATTGTTTCGCAACCGTTGCTACCTCAGCTGCCGACGCCGCACCAGCTGCCGTCGCCATCTTGTACAAATGCAAATGCTCACTGAACACAGTCGAAATGTACAGTTAAGGCAAGATTTGCAATATATTTGTAATTTTAATTGATTTTGATTGATATTTAACCAAAACGTGACCACCGGTGCATTGTTTCGCAACTGTTGCTACCTCAGCTGCCGACGCCGCACCAGCTGCCGTCGCCATCTTGTACAAATGCAAATGCTCACTGAACACAGTGGAAATGTACAGTTGAGGCAAGATTTGAAAAATATTTGTATTTTTAATTGATTTTGATTGATATTTAACCAAAACGTGACCACCGGTGCATTGTTTCGCAACCGTTGCTACCTCAGCTGCCGACGCCGCACCAGCTGCCGTCGCCATCTTGTACAAATGCAAATGCCCACTGAACACAGTCGAAATGTACAGTTGAGGCAAGATTTGAAAAATATTTGTATTTTTAATTGATTTTGATTGATATTTAACCAAAACGTGACCACCGGTGCATTGTTTCACAACCGTTGCTACCTCAGCTGCCGACGCCGCACCAGCTGCCGTCGCCGCACCAGCTGCCGTCGCCATCTTGTACAAATGCAAATGCTCACTGAACACAGTGGAAATGTACAGTTGAGGCAAGATTTGAAAAATATTTGTATTTTTAATTGATTTTGATTGATATTTAACCAAAACGTGACCACCGGTGCATTGTTTCGCAACTGTTGCTACCTCAGCTGCCGACGCCGCACCAGCTGCCGTCGCCATCTTGTACAAATGCAAATGCTCACTGAACACAGTCGAAATGTACAGTTAAGGCAAGATTTGCAATATATTTGTAATTTTAATTGATTTTGATTGATATTTAACCAAAACGTGAACACCCGTGCATTGTTTCGCAATCGTTGCTACCTCAGCTGCCGACGCCAGCTTGTACAAATGCAAATGCACTGAACACAGTAAATGTACAGTTGAGGCAAGATTTGCAACATATTTGTAATTTTAATTGATTGCTACCTCAGCTGCCGACGCCGCACCAGCTGCCGTCGCCATCTTGTACAAATGCAAATACTCACCGAACACAGTGGAAATGTACAGTTGAGGCAAGATTTGTAATATATTTGTAATTTTAATTGATTTCGATTGATATTTAACCAAAACGTGACCACCGGTGCATTGTTTCGCAACTGTTGCTACCTCAGCTGCCGACCAGCTGCCGTCGCCATCTTGTACAAATGCAAATGCTCACTGAACACAGTGGAAATGTACAGTTGAGGCAAGATTTGAAAAATATTTGTATTTTTAATTGATTTTGATTGATATTTAACCAAAACGTGACCACCGGTGCATTGTTTCACAACCGTTGCTACCTCAGCTGCCGACGCCGCACCAGCTGCCGTCGTCCACCAGCTGCCGTCGCCATCTTGTACAAATGCAAATGCCTACTGAACACAGTGGAAATGTACAGTTGAGGCAAGATTTGCAACATATTTGTAATTTTAATTGATTGCTACCTCAGCTGCCGACGCCGCACCAGCTGCCGTCGCCATCTTGTACAAATGCAAATGCCCACTGAACACAGTCGAAATGTACAGTTGAGGCAAGATTTGAAAAATATTTGTATTTTTAATTGATTTTGATTGATATTTAACCAAAACGTGACCACCGGTGCATTGTTTCACAACCGTTGCTACCTCAGCTGCCGACGCCGCACTAGCTGCCGTCGCCATCTTGTACAAATGCAAATGCTCACTGAACACAGTGGAAATGTACAGTTGAGGCAAGATTTGAAAAATATTTGTATTTTTAATTGATTTTGATTGATATTTAACCAAAACGTGACCACCGGTGCATTGTTTCGCAACCGTTGCTACCTCAGCTGCCTACGCCGCACCAGCTGCCGTCGCCATCTTGTACAAATGCAAATGCTCACTGAACACATTCGAAATGTACAGTTAAGGCAAGATTTGCAATATATTTGTAATTTTAATTGATTTTTATTGATATTTAACCAAAACGTGACCACCCGTGCATTGTTTCGCAATCGTTGCTACCTCAGCTGCCGACGCCAGCTTGTACAAATGCAAATGCTCACTGAACACAGTGGAAATGTACAGTTGAGGCAAGATTTGAAAAATATTTGTATTTTTAATTGATTTTGATTGATATTTAACCAAAACGTGACCACCGGTGCATTGTTTCGCAACCGTTGCTACCTCAGCTGCCTACGCCGCACCAGCTGCCATCGCCATCTTGTACAAATGCAAATGCTCACTGAACACATTCGAAATGTACAGTTAAGGCAAGATTTGCAACATATTTGTAATTTTAATTGATTTTGATTGATATTTAACCAAAACGTGACCACCGGTGCATTGTTTCGCAACTGTTGCTACCTCAGCTGCCGACGCCGCACCAGCTGCCGTCGCCATCTTGTACAAATGCAAATGCTCACTGAACACATTCGAAATGTACAGTTAAGGCAAGATTTGCAATATATTTGTAATTTTAATTGATTTTGGTTGATATTTAACCAAAAAGTGACCACCGGTGCATTGTTTCGCAACCGTTGCTACCTCAGCTGCCGACGCCGCACCAGCTGCCATCGCCATCTTGTACAAATGCAAATGCTCACTGAACACATTCGAAATGTACAGTTAAGGCAAGATTTGCAATATATTTGTAATTTTAATTGATTTCGATTGATATTTAACCAAAACGTGACCACCGGTGCATTGTTTCGCAACTGTTGCTACCTCAGCTGCCGACGCCGCACCAGCTGCCGTCGCCATCTTGTACAAATGCAAATGCTCACTGAACACAGTGGAAATGTACAGTTGAGGCAAGATTTGCAATATATTTGTAATTTTAATTGATTTTGATTGATATTTAACCAAAACGTGACCACCGGTGCATTGTTTCGCAACCGTTGCTACCTCAGCTGCCGACGCCGCACCAGCTGCCGTCGCCATCTTGTACAAATGCAAATGCTCACTGAACACAGTCGAAATGTACAGTTGAGGCAAGATTTGCAAAATATTTGTAATTTTAATTGATTTTGATTGATATTTAACCAAAACGTGACCACCGGTGCATTGTTTCGCAACCGTTGCTACCTCAGCTGCCGACGCCGCACCAGCTGCCGTCGCCCACCATCTCGCCATCTTGTACAAATGCAAATGCTCACTGAACACAGTGGAAATGTATAGTTGAGGCAAGATTTGAAAAATATTTGTATTTTTAATTGATTTTGATTGATATTTAACCAAAACGTGACCACCGGTGCATTGTTTCGCAACTGTTGCTACCTCAGCTGCCGACGCCGCACCAGCTGCCGTCGCCATCTTGTACAAATGCAAATGCTCACTGAACACATTCGAAATGTACAGTTAAGGCAAGATTTGCAATATATTTGTAATTTTAATTGATTTTGATTGATATTTAACCAAAACGTGAACACCCGTGCATTGTTTCGCAATCGTTGCTACCTCAGCTGCCGACGCCAGCTTGTACAAATGCAAATGCTGACTGAACACAGTGGAAATGTACAGTTGAGGCAAGATTTGCAACATATTTGTAATTTTAATTGATTGCTACCTCAGCTGCCGACGCCGCACCAGCTGCCGTCGCCATCTTGTACAAATGCAAATACTCACCGAACACAGTGGAAATGTACAGTTGAGGCAAGATTTGTAATATATTTGTAATTTTAATTGATTTCGATTGATATTTAACCAAAACGTGACCACCGGTGCATTGTTTCGCAACTGTTGCTACCTCAGCTGCCGTCGCCATCTTGTACAAATGCAAATGCTCACTGAACACAGTGGAAATGTACAGTTGAGGCAAGATTTGAAAAATATTTGTATTTTTAATTGATTTTGATTGATATTTAACCAAAACGTGACCACCGGTGCATTGTTTCACAACCGTTGCTACCTCAGCTGCCGACGCCGCACCAGCTGCCGTCGCCATCTTGTACAAATGCAAATGCCTCACTGAACACAGTGGAAATGTACAGTTGAGGCAAGATTTGCAAATATTTTAATTTTTATTGTTTCCGGCCCCCAGCTGCTCATACAAATAAATAAAAAAAAAATTTGTAAATTTAATATTTGTAATTGATTTTGATTGATATTTAACCAAAACGTGACCACCGGTGCATTGTTTCACAACCGTTGCTACCTCAGCTGCCGACGCCGCACCAGCTGCCGTCGCCATCTTGTACAAATGCAAATGCTCACTGAACACAGTGGAAATGTACAGTTGAGGCAAGATTTGAAAAATATTTGTATTTTTAATTGATTTTGATTGATATTTAACCAAAACGTGACCACCGGTGCATTGTTTCGCAACCGTTGCTACCTCAGCTGCCGACGCCGCACCAGCTGCCGTCGCCATCTTGTACAAATGCAAATGCTCACTGAACACAGTCGAAATGTACAGTTAAGGCAAGATTTGCAATATATTTGTAATTTTAATTGATTTTTATTGATATTTAACCAAAACGTGAACACCCGTGCATTGTTTCGCAATCGTTGCTACCTCAGCTGCCGACGCCAGCTTGTACAAATGCAAATGCTCACTGAACACAGTGGAAATGTACAGTTGAGGCAAGATTTGAAAAATATTTGTATTTTTAATTGATTTTGATTGATATTTAACCAAAACGTGACCACCGGTGCATTGTTTCGCAACCGTTGCTACCTCAGCTGCCGACGCCGCACCAGCTGCCGTCGCCATCTTGTACAAATGCAAATGCTCACTGAACACAGTCGAAATGTACAGTTAAGGCAAGATTTGCAACATATTTGTAATTTTAATTGATTTTGATTGATATTTAACCAAAACGTGACCACCGGTGCATTGTTTCGCAACTGTTGCTACCTCAGCTGCCGACGCCGCACCAGCTGCCGTCGCCATCTTGTACAAATGCAAATGCTCACTGAACACAGTCGAAATGTACAGTTAAGGCAAGATTTGCAATATATTTGTAATTTTAATTGATTTTGGTTGATATTTAACCAAAACGTGACCACCGGTGCATTGTTTCGCAACCGTTGCTACCTCAGCTGCCGACGCCGCACCAGCTGCCGTCGCCATCTTGTACAAATGCAAATGCTCACTGAACACAGTCGAAATGTACAGTTGAGGCAAGATTTGCAATATATTTGTAATTTTAATTGATTTCGATTGATATTTAACCAAAACGTGACCACCGGTGCATTGTTTCGCAACTGTTGCTACCTCAGCTGCCGACGCCGCACCAGCTGCCGTCGCCATCTTGTACAAATGCAAATGCTCACTGAACACAGTGGAAATGTACAGTTGAGGCAAGATTTGCAATAATATTTGTATTTTTAATTGATTTTGATTGATATTTAACCAAAACGTGACCACCGGTGCATTGTTTCGCAACCGTTGCTACCTCAGCTGCCGACGCCGCACCAGCTGCCGTCGCCATCTTGTACAAATGCAAATGCTCACTGAACACAGTCGAAATGTACAGTTGAGGCAAGATTTGAAAAATATTTGTATTTTTAATTGATTTTGATTGATATTTAACCAAAACGTGACCACCGGTGCATTGTTTCGCAACCGTTGCTACCTCAGCTGCCGACGCCGCACCAGCTGCCGTCGCCATCTTGTACAAATGCAAATGCTCACTGAACACAGTCGAAATGTACAGTTAAGGCAAGATTTGCAATATATTTGTAATTTTAATTGATTTTGATTGATATTTAACCAAAACGTGACCACCGGTGCATTGTTTCGCAACTGTTGCTACCTCAGCTGCCGACGCCGCACCAGCTGCCGTCGCCATCTTGTACAAATGCAAATGCTCACTGAACACAGTGGAAATGTACAGTTGAGGCAAGATTTGAAAAATATTTGTATTTTTAATTGATTTTGATTGATATTTAACCAAAACGTGACCACCGGTGCATTGTTTCGCAACCGTTGCTACCTCAGCTGCCGACGCCGCACCAGCTGCCGTCGCCATCTTGTACAAATGCAAATGCTCACTGAACACAGTCGAAATGTACAGTTGAGGCAAGATTTGCAAAATATTTGTAATTTTAATTGATTTTGATTGATATTTAACCAAAACGTGACCACCGGTGCATTGTTTCACAACCGTTGCTACCTCAGCTGCCGACGCCGCACCAGCTGCCGTCGCCGCACCAGCTGCCGTCGCCATCTTGTACAAATGCAAATGCTCACTGAACACAGTGGAAATGTATAGTTGAGGCAAGATTTGAAAAATATTTGTATTTTTAATTGATTTTGATTGATATTTAACCAAAACGTGACCACCGGTGCATTGTTTCGCAACTGTTGCTACCTCAGCTGCCTACGCCGCACCAGCTGCCGTCGCCATCTTGTACAAATGCAAATGCTCACTGAACACATTCGAAATGTACAGTTAAGGCAAGATTTGCAATATATTTGTAATTTTAATTGATTTTGATTGATATTTAACCAAAACGTGACCACCGGTGCATTGTTTCGCAACTGTTGCTACCTCAGCTGCCGACGCCGCACCAGCTGCCGTCGCCATCTTGTACAAATGCAAATGCTCACTGAACACAGTCGAAATGTACAGTTAAGGCAAGATTTGCAATATATTTGTAATTTTAATTGATTTTGATTGATATTTAACCAAAACGTGAACACCCGTGCATTGTTTCGCAATCGTTGCTACCTCAGCTGCCGACGCCAGCTTGTACAAATGCAAATGCTCACTGAACACAGTGGAAATGTACAGTTGAGGCAAGATTTGCAATATATTTGTAATTTTAATTGATTTCGATTGATATTTAACCAAAACGTGACCACCGGTGCATTGTTTCGCAACTGTTGCTACCTCAGCTGCCGACGCCACAGCTGCCGTCGCCATCTTGTACAAATGCAAATGCTCACTGAACACAGTGGAAATGTACAGTTGAGGCAAGATTTGCAATATATTTGTAATTTTAATTGATTTCGATTGATATTTAACCAAAACGTGACCACCGGTGCATTGTTTCGCAACTGTTGCTACCTCAGCTGCCGACGCCGCACCAGCTGCCGTCGCCATCTTGTACAAATGCAAATGCTCACTGAACACAGTGGAAATGTACAGTTGAGGCAAGATTTGCAAAATATTTGTAATTTTTAATTGATTTTGATTGATATTTAACCAAAACGTGACCACCGGTGCATTGTTTCGCAACCGTTGCTACCTCAGCTGCCGACGCCGCACCAGCTGCCGTCGCCATCTTGTACAAATGCAAATGCTCACTGAACACAGTCGAAATGTACAGTTGAGGCAAGATTTGTAATATATTTGTAATTTTAATTGATTTCGATTGATATTTAACCAAAACGTGACCACCGGTGCATTGTTTCGCAACTGTTGCTACCTCAGCTGCCGACGCCGCACCAGCTGCCGTCGCCATCTTGTACAAATGCAAATGCTCACTGAACACAGTGGAAATGTACAGTTGAGGCAAGATTTGCAATATATTTGTAATTTTAATTGATTTTTGATTGATATTTGACCAAAACGTGACCACCGGTGCATTGTTTCGCAACCGTTGCTACCTCAGCTGCCGACGCCGCACCAGCTGCCGTCGCCATCTTGTACAAATGCAAATGCTCACTGAACACAGTCGAAATGTACAGTTAAGGCAAGATTTGCAATATATTTGTAATTTTTATTGATATTTAACCAAAACGTGAACACCCGTGCATTGTTTCGCAATCGTTGCTACCTCAGCTGCCGACGCCAGCTTGTACAAATGCAAATGCTCACTGAACACAGTGGAAATGTACAGTTGAGGCAAGATTTGCAACATATTTGTAATTTTAATTGATTAGCTACCTCAGCTGCCGACGCCGCACCAGCTGCCGTCGCCATCTTGTACAAATGCAAATGCTCACCGAACACAGTGGAAATGTACAGTTGAGGCAAGATTTGTAATATATTTGTAATTTTAATTGATTTCGATTGATATTTAACCAAAACGTGACCACCGGTGCATTGTTTCGCAACTGTTGCTACCTCAGCTGCCGACGCCGCACCAGCTGCCGTCGCCATCTTGTACAAATGCAAATGCTCACTGAACACAGTGGAAATGTACAGTTGAGGCAAGATTTGCAATATATTTGTAATTTTAATTGATTTTGATTGATATTTAACCAAAACGTGACCACCGGTGCATTGTTTCGCAACTGTTGCGTTGCTACCTCAGCTGCCGACGCCGCACCAGCTGCCGTCGCCATCTTGTACAAATGCAAATGCTCACTGAACACAGTCGAAATGTACAGTTAAGGCAAGATTTGCAATATATTTGTAATTTTTATTGATATTTAACCAAAACGTGAACACCCGTGCATTGTTTCGCAATCGTTGCTACCTCAGCTGCCGACGCCAGCTTGTACAAATGCAAATGCTCACTGAACACAGTGGAAATGTACAGTTGAGGCAAGATTTGCAATATATTTGTAATTTTAATTGATTTCGATTGATATTTAACCAAAACGTGACCACCGGTGCATTGTTTCGCAACTGTTGCTACCTCAGCTGCCGACGCCGCACCAGCTGCCGTCGCCATCTTGTACAAATGCAAATGCTCACTGAACACAGTGGAAATGTACAGTTGAGGCAAGATTTGAAAAATATTTGTAATTTTAATTGATTTTGATTGATATTTAACCAAAACGTGACCACCGGTGCATTGTTTCGCAACCGTTGCTACCTCAGCTGCCGACGCCGCACCAGCTGCCATCGCCATCTTGTACAAATGCAAATGCTCACTGAACACATTCGAAATGTACAGTTAAGGCAAGATTTGCAATATATTTGTAATTTTAATTGATTTTGATTGATATTTAACCAAAACGTGACCACCGGTGCATTGTTTCGCAACCGTTGCTACCTCAGCTGCCGACGCCGCACCAGCTGCCGTCGCCATCTTGTACAAATGCAAATGCTCACTGAACACAGTGGAAATGTACAGTTGAGGCAAGATTTGCAATATATTTGTAATTTTAATTGATTTCGATTGATATTTAACCAAAACGTGACCACCGGTGCATTGTTTCGCAACCGTTGCTACCTCAGCTGCCGACGCCGCACCAGCTGCCGTCGCCATCTTGTACAAATGCAAATGCTCACTGAACACAGTCGAAATGTACAGTTAAGGCAAGATTTGCAATATATTTGTAATTTTAATTGATTTTGATTGATATTTAACCAAAACGTGACCACCGGTGCATTGTTTCGCAACTGTTGCTACCTCAGCTGCCGACGCCGCACCAGCTGCCGTCGCCATCTTGTACAAATGCAAATGCTCACTGAACACAGTGGAAATGTACAGTTGAGGCAAGATTTGCAATATATTTGTAATTTTAATTGTTTTTGATTGATATTTAACCAAAACGTGACCACCGGTGCATTGTTTCGCAACCGTTGCTACCTCAGCTGCCGACGCCGCACCAGCTGCCGTCGCCATCTTGTACAAATGCAAATGCTCACTGAACACAGTCGAAATGTACAGTTAAGGCAAGATTTGCAATATATTTGTAATTTTTATTGATTTTGATTGAATTTAACCAAAACGTGACCACCGGTGCATTGTTTCGCAATCGTTGCTACCTCAGCTGCCGACGCCAGCTTGTACAAATGCAAATGCGACGAACACAGTGGAAATGTAAGTTGAGGCAAGATTTGCAACATATTTTTAATTTTAATTGATTGCTACCTCAGCTGCCGACGCCGCACCAGCTGCCGTCGCCATCTTGTACAAATGCAAATGCTCACTGAACACAGTGGAAATGTACAGTTGAGGCAAGATTTGTAATATATTTGTAATTTTAATTGATTTCGATTGATATTTAACCAAAACGTGACCACCGGTGCATTGTTTCGCAACTGTTGCTACCTCAGCTGCCGACGCCGCACCAGCTGCCGTCGCCATCTTGTACAAATGCAAATGCTCACTGAACACAGTCGAAATGTACAGTTAAGGCAAGATTTGCAATATATTTGTAATTTTTATTGATATTTAACCAAAACGTGAACACCCGTGCATTGTTTCGCAATCGTTGCTACCTCAGCTGCCGACGCCAGCTTGTACAAATGCAAATGCTCACTGAACACAGTGGAAATGTACAGTTGAGGCAAGATTTGCAATATATTTGTAATTTTAATTGATTTCGATTGATATTTAACCAAAACGTGACCACCGGTGCATTGTTTCGCAACTGTTGCTACCTCAGCTGCCGACGCCGCACCAGCTGCCGTCGCCATCTTGTACAAATGCAAATGCTCACTGAACACAGTGGAAATGTACAGTTGAGGCAAGATTTGCAAAATATTTGTAATTTTAATTGATTTTGATTGATATTTAACCAAAACGTGACCACCGGTGCATTGTTTCGCAACCGTTGCTACCTCAGCTGCCGACGCCGCACCAGCTGCCGTCGCCATCTTGTACAAATGCAAATGCTCACTGAACACAGTGGAAATGTACAGTTAAGGCAAGATTTGCAATATATTTGTAATTTTAATTGATTTCGATTGATATTTAACCAAAACGTGACCACCGGTGCATTGTTTCGCAACTGTTGCTACCTCAGCTGCCGACGCCGCACCAGCTGCCGTCGCCATCTTGTACAAATGCAAATGCTCACTGAACACAGTGGAAATGTACAGTTGAGGCAAGATTTGCAATATATTTGTAATTTTAATTGATTTTGATTGATATTTAACCAAAACGTGACCACCGGTGCATTGTTTCGCAATCGTTGCTACCTCAGCTGCCGACGCCATCTTGTACAAATGCAAATGCTCACTGAACACAGTGGAAATGTACAGTTGAGGCAAGATTTGCAACATATTTGTAATTTTAATTGATTGCTACCTCAGCTGCCGACGCCGCACCAGCTGCCGTCGCCATCTTGTACAAATGCAAATGCTCACTGAACACAGTGGAAATGTACAGTTGAGGCAAGATTTGCAATATATTTGTAATTTTAATTGATTTTGATTGATATTTAACCAAAACGTGACCACCGGTGCATTGTTTCGCAACCGTTGCTACCTCAGCTGCCGACGCCCACAGCTGCCGTCGCCATCTTGTACAAATGCAAATGCTCACTGAACACAGTGGAAATGTACAGTTGAGGCAAGATTTGAAAAATATTTGTATTTTTAATTGATTTTGATTGATATTTAACCAAAACGTGACCACCGGTGCATTGTTTCACAACCGTTGCTACCTCAGCTGCCGACGCCGCACCAGCTGCCGCTAATTTCGCCATCTTGTACAAATGCAAATGCCCACTGAACACAGTCGAAATGTACAGTTGAGGCAAGATTTGCAAAATATTTGTAATTTTAATTGATTTTGATTGATATTTAACCAAAACGTGACCACCGGTGCATTGTTTCGCAACCGTTGCTACCTCAGCTGCCGACGCCGCACCAGCTGCCGTCGCCATCTTGTACAAATGCAAATGCTCACTGAACACAGTGGAAATGTACAGTTGAGGCAAGATTTGCAAAATATTTGTAATTTTAATTGATTTTGATTGATATTTAACCAAAACGTGACCACCGGTGCATTGTTTCGCAACCGTTGCTACCTCAGCTGCCGACGCCGCACCAGCTGCCGTCGCCATCTTGTACAAATGCAAATGCTCACTGAACACAGTGGAAATGTACAGTTGAGGCAAGATTTGCAATATATTTGTAATTTTAATTGATTTCGATTGATATTTAACCAAAACGTGACCACCGGTGCATTGTTTCGCAACTGTTGCTACCTCAGCTGCCGACGCCGCACCAGCTGCCGTCGCCATCTTGTACAAATGCAAATGCTCACTGAACACAGTGGAAATGTACAGTTGAGGCAAGATTTGCAATATATTTGTAATTTTAATTGATTTTGATTGATATTTGACCAAAACGTGACCACCGGTGCATTGTTTCGCAACCGTTGCTACCTCAGCTGCCGACGCCGCACCAGCTGCCGTCGCCATCTTGTACAAATGCAAATGCTCACTGAACACAGTCGAAATGTACAGTTAAGGCAAGATTTGCAATATATTTGTAATTTTTATTGATATTTAACCAAAGTTGCATTTTTAACCAAAACGTGACTCACCGGTGCATTGTTTCGCAAGCGTAATTAGCTACCTCAGCTGCCGACGCCGCACCAGCTGCCGTCGCCATCTTGTACAAATGCAAATGCTCACTGAACACAGTGGAAATGTACAGTTGAGGCAAGATTTGCAATATATTTGTAATTTTAATTGATTTCGATTGATATTTAACCAAAACGTGACCACCGGTGCATTGTTTCGCAACTGTTGCTACCTCAGCTGCCGACGCCGCACCAGCTGCCGTCGCCATCTTGTACAAATGCAAATGCTCACTGAACACAGTGGAAATGTACAGTTGAGGCAAGATTTGAAAAATATTTGTATTTTTAATTGATTTTGATTGATATTTAACCAAAACGTGACCACCGGTGCATTGTTTCGCAACCGTTGCTACCTCAGCTGCCGACGCCGCACCAGCTGCCGTCGCCATCTCATGTACAAATGCAAATGCTCACTGAACACAGTGGAAATGTACAGTTGAGGCAAGATTTGCAACATATTTGTAATTTTAATTGATTGCTAACTCAGCTGACCGCACCAGCCCCATAAAACAAAAGCAAATACGATTTTAATTATTTGATTGATATTTAACCAAAACGTGACCACCGGTGCATTGTTTCACAACCGTTGCTACCTCAGCTGCCGACGCCGCACCAGCTGCCGTCGCCATCTTGTACAAATGCAAATGCTCACTGAACACAGTGGAAATGTACAGTTGAGGCAAGATTTGAAAAATATTTGTATTTTTAATTGATTTTGATTGATATTTAACCAAAACGTGACCACCGGTGCATTGTTTCGCAACCGTTGCTACCTCAGCTGCCTACGCCGCACCAGCTGCCGTCGCCATCTTGTACAAATGCAAATGCTCACTGAACACATTCGAAATGTACAGTTAAGGCAAGATTTGCAACATATTTGTAATTTTAATTGATTTTGATTGATATTTAACCAAAACGTGACCACCGGTGCATTGTTTCGCAACTGTTGCTACCTCAGCTGCCGACGCCGCACCAGCTGCCGTCGCCATCTTGTACAAATGCAAATGCTCACTGAACACAGTCGAAATGTACAGTTAAGGCAAGATTTGCAATATATTTGTAATTTTAATTGATTTTGGTTGATATTTAACCAAAAAGTGACCACCGGTGCATTGTTTCGCAACCGTTGCTACCTCAGCTGCCGACGCCGCACCAGCTGCCGTCGCCATCTTGTACAAATGCAAATGCTCACTGAACACAGTCGAAATGTACAGTTAAGGCAAGATTTGCAATATATTTGTAATTTTAATTGATTTCGATTGATATTTAACCAAAACGTGACCACCGGTGCATTGTTTCGCAACTGTTGCTACCTCAGCTGCCGACGCCGCACCAGCTGCCGTCGCCATCTTGTACAAATGCAAATGCTCACTGAACACAGTGGAAATGTACAGTTGAGGCAAGATTTGAAAAATATTTGTATTTTTAATTGATTTTGATTGATATTTAACCAAAACGTGACCACCGGTGCATTGTTTCGCAACCGTTGCTACCTCAGCTGCCGACGCCGCACCAGCTGCCGTCGCCATCTTGTACAAATGCAAATGCTCACTGAACACAGTGGAAATGTACAGTTGAGGCAAGATTTGCAAAATATTTGTATTTTTAATTGATTTTGATTGATATTTAACCAAAACGTGACCACCGGTGCATTGTTTCGCAACCGTTGCTACCTCAGCTGCCGACGCCGCACCAGCTGCCGTCGCCATCTTGTACAAATGCAAATGCTCACTGAACACAGTCGAAATGTACAGTTAAGGCAAGATTTGCAATATATTTGTAATTTTAATTGATTTCGATTGATATTTAACCAAAACGTGACCACCGGTGCATTGTTTCGCAACTGTTGCTACCTCAGCTGCCGACGCCGCACCAGCTGCCGTCGCCATCTTGTACAAATGCAAATGCTCACTGAACACAGTGGAAATGTACAGTTGAGGCAAGATTTGAAAAATATTTGTATTTTTAATTGATTTTGATTGATATTTAACCAAAACGTGACCACCGGTGCATTGTTTCGCAACCGTTGCTACCTCAGCTGCCGACGCCGCACCAGCTGCCGTCGCCATCTTGTACAAATGCAAATGCTCACTGAACACAGTCGAAATGTACAGTTGAGGCAAGATTTGCAAAATATTTGTATTTTTAATTGATTTTGATTGATATTTAACCAAAACGTGACCACCGGTGCATTGTTTCGCAACCGTTGCTACCTCAGCTGCCGACGCCGCACCAGCTGCCGTCGCCCCCATCTTGTACAAATGCAAATGCTCACTGAACACAGTGGAAATGTACAGTTGAGGCAAGATTTGAAAAATATTTGTATTTTTAATTGATTTTGATTGATATTTAACCAAAACGTGACCACCGGTGCATTGTTTCGCAACTGTTGCTACCTCAGCTGCCGACGCCGCACCAGCTGCCGTCGCCATCTTGTACAAATGCAAATGCTCACTGAACACAGTCGAAATGTACAGTTAAGGCAAGATTTGCAATATATTTGTAATTTTAATTGATTTTGATTGATATTTAACCAAAACGTGACCACCGGTGCATTGTTTCGCAACTGTTGCTACCTCAGCTGCCGACGCCGCACCAGCTGCCGTCGCCATCTTGTACAAATGCAAATGCTCACTGAACACAGTCGAAATGTACAGTTAAGGCAAGATTTGCAATATATTTGTAATTTTAATTGATTTTGATTGATATTTAACCAAAACGTGAACACCCGTGCATTGTTTCGCAATCGTTGCTACCCACAGCTGCCGTCGCCATCTTGTACAAATGCAAATGCTCACTGAACACAGTGGAAATGTACAGTTGAGGCAAGATTTGCAATATATTTGTAATTTTAATTGATTTTGATTGATATTTAACCAAAACGTGACCACCGGTGCATTGTTTCGCAACTGTTGCTACCTCAGCTGCCGACGCCGCACCAGCTGCCGTCGCCATCTTGTACAAATGCAAATGCTCACTGAACACAGTGGAAATGTACAGTTGAGGCAAGATTTGAAAAATATTTGTATTTTTAATTGATTTTGATTGATATTTAACCAAAACGTGACCACCGGTGCATTGTTTCGCAACCGTTGCTACCTCAGCTGCCGACGCCGCACCAGCTGCCGTCGCCATCTTGTACAAATGCAAATGCTCACTGAACACAGTCGAAATGTACAGTTGAGGCAAGATTTGTAATATATTTGTAATTTTAATTGATTTTGATTGATATTTAACCAAAACGTGACCACCGGTGCATTGTTTCGCAACTGTTGCTACCTCAGCTGCCGACGCCGCACCAGCTGCCGTCGCCATCTTGTACAAATGCAAATGCTCACTGAACACAGTGGAAATGTACAGTTGAGGCAAGATTTGCAATATATTTGTAATTTTAATTGTTTTTGATTGATATTTAACCAAAACGTGACCACCGGTGCATTGTTTCGCAACCGTTGCTACCTCAGCTGCCGACGCCGCACCAGCTGCCGTCGCCATCTTGTACAAATGCAAATGCTCACTGAACACAGTCGAAATGTACAGTTAAGGCAAGATTTGCAATATATTTGTAATTTTAATTGATTTTGATTGATATTTAACCAAAACGTGAACACCCGGTGCATTGTTTCGCAATCGTTGCTACCTCAGCTGCCGTCGCCATCTTGTACAAATGCAAATGCTCACTGAACACAGTGGAAATGTACAGTTGAGGCAAGATTTGCAATATATTTGTAATTTTAATTGATTTCGATTGATATTTAACCAAAACGTGACCACCGGTGCATTGTTTCGCAACTGTTGCTACCTCAGCTGCCGACGCCGCACCAGCTGCCGTCGCCATCTTGTACAAATGCAAATGCTCACTGAACACAGTGGAAATGTACAGTTGAGGCAAGATTTGCAAAATATTTGTAATTTTAATTGATTTTGATTGATATTTAACCAAAACGTGACCACCGGTGCATTGTTTCGCAACTGTTGCTACCTCAGCTGCCGACGCCGCACCAGCTGCCGTCGCCATCTTGTACAAATGCAAATGCTCACTGAACACAGTGGAAATGTACAGTTGAGGCAAGATTTGCAATATATTTGTAATTTTAATTGATTTTTGATTGATATTTAACCAAAACGTGACCACCGGTGCATTGTTTCGCAACCGTTGCTACCTCAGCTGCCGACGCCGCACCAGCTGCCGTCGCCATCTTGTACAAATGCAAATGCTCACTGAACACAGTCGAAATGTACAGTTAAGGCAAGATTTGCAATATATTTGTAATTTTAATTGATTTTGATTGATATTTAACCAAAACGTGACCACCGGTGCATTGTTTCGCAACTGTTGCTACCTCAGCTGCCGACGCCGCACCAGCTGCCGTCGCCATCTTGTACAAATGCAAATGCTCACTGAACACAGTCGAAATGTACAGTTGAGGCAAGATTTGCAAAATATTTGTAATTTTAATTGATTTTGATTGATATTTAACCAAAACGTGACCACCGGTGCATTGTTTCGCAACCGTTGCTACCTCAGCTGCCGACGCCGCACCAGCTGCCGTCGCCGCATCTACTTGTACAAATGCAAATGCCCACTGAACACAGTCGAAATGTACAGTTGAGGCAAGATTTGAAAAATATTTGTATTTTTAATTGATTTTGATTGATATTTAACCAAAACGTGATTACCGGTGCATTGTTTCACAACCGTTTCTACCTCAGCTGCCGACGCCGCACTAGCTGCCGTCGCCATCTTGTACAAATGCAAATGCTCACTGAACACAGTGGAAATGTACAGTTGAGGCAAGATTTGCAATATATTTGTAATTTTAATTGTTTTTGATTGATATTTAACCAAAACGTGACTACCGGTGCATTGTTTCGCAACCGTTGCTACCTCAGCTGCCGACGCCGCACCAGCTGCCGTCGCCATCTTGTACAAATGCAAATGCTCACTGAACACAGTGGAAATGTACAGTTGAGGCAAGATTTGCAATATATTTGTAATTTTAATTGTTTTTGATTGATATTTAACCAAAACGTGACCACCGGTGCATTGTTTCGCAACCGTTGCTACCTCAGCTGCCGACGCCGCACCAGCTGCCGTCGCCATCTTGTACAAATGCAAATGCTCACTGAACACAGTGGAAATGTACAGTTGAGGCAAGATTTGCAATATATTTGTAATTTTAATTGATTTTGATTGATATTTAACCAAAACGTGACCACCGGTGCATTGTTTCGCAACTGTTGTTACCTCAGCTGCCGACGCCGCACCAGCTGCCGTCGCCATCTTGTACAAATGCAAATGCTCACTGAACACATTCGAAATGTACAGTTAAGGCAAGATTTGCAATATATTTGTAATTTTAATTGATTTTGATTGATATTTAACCAAAACGTGACCACCGGTGCATTGTTTCGCAACCGTTGCTACCTCAGCTGCCGACGCCGCACCAGCTGCCGTCGCCATCTTGTACAAATGCAAATGCTCACTGAACACAGTGGAAATGTACAGTTGAGGCAAGATTTGCAATATATTTGTAATTTTAATTGTTTTTGATTGATATTTAACCAAAACGTGACTACCGGTGCATTGTTTCGCAACCGTTGCTACCTCAGCTGCCGACGCCGCACCAGCTGCCGTCGCCATCTTGTACAAATGCAAATGCTCACTGAACACAGTGGAAATGTACAGTTGAGGCAAGATTTGCAATATATTTGTAATTTTAATTGTTTTTGATTGATATTTGACCAAAACGTGACCACCGGTGCATTGTTTCGCAACCGTTGCTACCTCAGCTGCCGACGCCGCACCAGCTGCCGTCGCCATCTTGTACAAATGCAAATGCTCACTGAACACAGTGGAAATGTACAGTTGAGGCAAGATTTGCAATATATTTGTAATTTTAATTGATTTTGATTGATATTTAACCAAAACGTGACCACCGGTGCATTGTTTCGCAACTGTTGCTACCTCAGCTGCCGACGCCGCACCAGCTGCCGTCGCCATCTTGTACAAATGCAAATGCTCACTGAACACAGTCGAAATGTACAGTTGAGGCAAGATTTGAAATAATATTTGTATTTTTAATTGATTTTGATTGATATTTAACCAAAACGTGACCACCGGTGCATTGTTTCACAACCGTTGCTACCTCAGCTGCCGACGCCGCACCAGCTGCCGTCGCCGCACCAGCTGCCGTCGCCATCTTGTACAAATGCAAATGCCCACTGAACACAGTCGAAATGTACAGTTGAGGCAAGATTTGAAAAATATTTGTATTTTTAATTGATTTTGATTGATATTTAACCAAAACGTGATTACCGGTGCATTGTTTCACAACCGTTGCTACCTCAGCTGCCGACGCCGCACTAGCTGCCGTCGCCATCTTGTACAAATGCAAATGCTCACTGAACACAGTGGAAATGTACAGTTGAGGCAAGATTTGCAATATATTTGTAATTTTAATTGTTTTTGATTGATATTTAACCAAAACGTGACTACCGGTGCATTGTTTCGCAACCGTTGCTACCTCAGCTGCCGACGCCGCACCAGCTGCCGTCGCCATCTTGTACAAATGCAAATGCTCACTGAACACAGTGGAAATGTACAGTTGAGGCAAGATTTGCAATATATTTGTAATTTTAATTGTTTTTGATTGATATTTAACCAAAACGTGACCACCGGTGCATTGTTTCGCAACCGTTGCTACCTCAGCTGCCGACGCCGCACCAGCTGCCGTCGCCATCTTGTACAAATGCAAATGCTCACTGAACACAGTGGAAATGTACAGTTGAGGCAAGATTTGCAATATATTTGTAATTTTAATTGATTTTGATTGATATTTAACCAAAACGTGACCACCGGTGCATTGTTTCGCAACTGTTGCTACCTCAGCTGCCGACGCCGCACCAGCTGCCGTCGCCATCTTGTACAAATGCAAATGCTCACTGAACACATTCGAAATGTACAGTTAAGGCAAGATTTGCAATATATTTGTAATTTTAATTGATTTTTGATTGATATTTAACCAAAACGTGACCACCGGTGCATTGTTTCGCAACCGTTGCTACCTCAGCTGCCGACGCCGCACCAGCTGCCGTCGCCATCTTGTACAAATGCAAATGCTCACTGAACACAGTGGAAATGTACAGTTGAGGCAAGATTTGCAATATATTTGTAATTTTAATTGATTTTTGATTGATATTTAACCAAAACGTGACTACCGGTGCATTGTTTCGCAACCGTTGCTACCTCAGCTGCCGACGCCGCACCAGCTGCCGTCGCCATCTTGTACAAATGCAAATGCTCACTGAACACAGTCGAAATGTACAGTTGAGGCAAGATTTGCAAAATATTTGTAATTTTAATTGATTTTGATTGATATTTAACCAAAACGTGACCACCGGTGCATTGTTTCGCAACCGTTGCTACCTCAGCTGCCGACGCCGCACCAGCTGCCGTCGCCATCTTGTACAAATGCAAATGCTCACTGAACACAGTGGAAATGTACAGTTGAGGCAAGATTTGCAAAATATTTGTAATTTTAATTGATTTTGATTGATATTTAACCAAAACGTGACCACCGGTGCATTGTTTCGCAACCGTTGCTACCTCAGCTGCCGACGCCGCACCAGCTGCCGTCGCCCACCAGCTGCCGTCGCCATCTTGTACAAATGCAAATGCCCACTGAACACAGTCGAAATGTACAGTTGAGGCAAGATTTGAAAAATATTTGTATTTTTAATTGATTTTGATTGATATTTAACCAAAACGTGATTACCGGTGCATTGTTTCACAACCGTTGCTACCTCAGCTGCCGACGCCGCACTAGCTGCCGTCGCCATCTTGTACAAATGCAAATGCTCACTGAACACAGTGGAAATGTACAGTTGAGGCAAGATTTGCAATATATTTGTAATTTTAATTGATTTTGATTGATATTTAACCAAAACGTGACCACCGGTGCATTGTTTCGCAACCGTTGCTACCTCAGCTGCCGACGCCGCACCAGCTGCCGTCGCCATCTTGTACAAATGCAAATGCTCACTGAACACAGTCGAAATGTACAGTTAAGGCAAGATTTGCAATATATTTGTAATTTTAATTGTTTTTGATTGATATTTAACCAAAACGTGACCACCGGTGCATTGTTTCGCAACCGTTGCTACCTCAGCTGCCGACGCCGCACCAGCTGCCGTCGCCATCTTGTACAAATGCAAATGCTCACTGAACACAGTGGAAATGTACAGTTGAGGCAAGATTTGCAATATATTTGTAATTTTAATTGATTTTGATTGATATTTAACCAAAACGTGACCACCGGTGCATTGTTTCGCAACTGTTGCTACCTCAGCTGCCGACGCCGCACCAGCTGCCGTCGCCATCTTGTACAAATGCAAATGCTCACTGAACACAGTGGAAATGTACAGTTGAGGCAAGATTTGCAATATATTTGTAATTTTAATTGATTTTGGTTGATATTTAACCAAAACGTGACCACCGGTGCATTGTTTCGCAACTGTTGCTACCTCAGCTGCCGACGCCGCACCAGCTGCCGTCGCCATCTTGTACAAATGCAAATGCTCACTGAACACAGTGGAAATGTACAGTTGAGGCAAGATTTGCAATATATTTGTAATTTTAATTGATTTTGATTGATATTTAACCAAAACGTGACCACCGGTGCATTGTTTCGCAACTGTTGCTACCTCAGCTGCCGACGCCGCACCAGCTGCCGTCGCCATCTTGTACAAATGCAAATGCTCACTGAACACATTCGAAATGTACAGTTAAGGCAAGATTTGCAATATATTTGTAATTTTAATTGATTTTTGATTGATATTTAACCAAAACGTGACCACCGGTGCATTGTTTCGCAACCGTTGCTACCTCAGCTGCCGACGCCGCACCAGCTGCCGTCGCCATCTTGTACAAATGCAAATGCTCACTGAACACAGTGGAAATGTACAGTTGAGGCAAGATTTGCAATATATTTGTAATTTTAATTGATTTTTGATTGATATTTAACCAAAACGTGACCACCGGTGCATTGTTTCGCAACCGTTGCTACCTCAGCTGCCGACGCCGCACCAGCTGCCGTCGCCATCTTGTACAAATGCAAATGCCCACTGAACACAGTCGAAATGTACAGTTGAGGCAAGATTTGAAAAATATTTGTATTTTTAATTGATTTTGATTGATATTTAACCAAAACGTGATTACCGGTGCATTGTTTCACAACCGTTGCTACCTCAGCTGCCGACGCCGCACTAGCTGCCGTCGCCATCTTGTACAAATGCAAATGCTCACTGAACACAGTGGAAATGTACAGTTGAGGCAAGATTTGCAATATATTTGTAATTTTAATTGTTTTTGATTGATATTTAACCAAAACGTGACTACCGGTGCATTGTTTCGCAACCGTTGCTACCTCAGCTGCCGACGCCGCACCAGCTGCCGTCGCCATCTTGTACAAATGCAAATGCTCACTGAACACAGTGGAAATGTACAGTTGAGGCAAGATTTGCAATATATTTGTAATTTTAATTGTTTTTGATTGATATTTAACCAAAACGTGACCACCGGTGCATTGTTTCGCAACCGTTGCTACCTCAGCTGCCGACGCCGCACCAGCTGCCGTCGCCATCTTGTACAAATGCAAATGCTCACTGAACACAGTGGAAATGTACAGTTAAGGCAAGATTTGCAACATATTTGTAATTTTAATTGATTTTTGATTGATATTTAACCAAAACGTGACCACCGGTGCATTGTTTCGCAACCGTTGCTACCTCAGCTGCCGACGCCGCACCAGCTGCCGTCGCCATCTTGTACAAATGCAAATGCTCACTGAACACAGTGGAAATGTACAGTTGAGGCAAGATTTGCAATATATTTGTAATTTTAATTGATTTTGATTGATATTTAACCAAAACGTGACCACCGGTGCATTGTTTCGCAACTGTTGCTACCTCAGCTGCCGACGCCGCACCAGCTGCCGTCGCCATCTTGTACAAATGCAAATGCTCACTGAACACAGTCGAAATGTACAGTTGAGGCAAGATTTGCAAAATATTTGTATTTTTAATTGATTTTGATTGATATTTAACCAAAACGTGACCACCGGTGCATTGTTTCGCAACCGTTGCTACCTCAGCTGCCGACGCCGCACCAGCTGCCGTCGCCATCTTGTACAAATGCAAATGCTCACTGAACACAGTGGAAATGTACAGTTGAGGCAAGATTTGCAAAATATTTGTATTTTTAATTGATTTTGATTGATATTTAACCAAAACGTGACCACCGGTGCATTGTTTCGCAACCGTTGCTACCTCAGCTGCCGACGCCGCACCAGCTGCCGTCGCCATCTTGTACAAATGCAAATGCTCACTGAACACAGTCGAAATGTACAGTTGAGGCAAGATTTGAAAAATATTTGTAATTTTAATTGATTTTGATTGATATTTAACCAAAACGTGACCACCGGTGCATTGTTTCGCAACCGTTGCTACCTCAGCTGCCGACGCCGCACCAGCTGCCGTCGCCATCTTGTACAAATGCAAATGCTCACTGAACACAGTGGAAATGTACAGTTGAGGCAAGATTTGCAATATATTTGTAATTTTAATTGATTTTTGATTGATATTTAACCAAAACGTGACCACCGGTGCATTGTTTCGCAACCGTTGCTACCTCAGCTGCCGACGCCGCACCAGCTGCCGTCGCCATCTTGTACAAATGCAAATGCTCACTGAACACAGTGGAAATGTACAGTTGAGGCAAGATTTGCAATATATTTGTAATTTTAATTGATTTTGGTTGATATTTAACCAAAACGTGACCACCGGTGCATTGTTTCGCAACTGTTGCTACCTCAGCTGCCGACGCCGCACCAGCTGCCGTCGCCATCTTGTACAAATGCAAATGCTCACTGAACACATTCGAAATGTACAGTTAAGGCAAGATTTGCAATATATTTGTAATTTTAATTGATTTTTGATTGATATTTAACCAAAACGTGACTACCGGTGCATTGTTTCGCAATCGTTGCTACCTCAGCTCGACGCCAGCTTGTACAAATGCAAATGCTCACTGAACACAGTGGAAATGTACAGTTGAGGCAAGATTTGCAACATATTTGTAATTTTAATTGATTGCTACCTCAGCTGCCGACGCCGCACCAGCTGCCGTCGCCGCACCAGCTGCCGTCGCCATCTTGTACAAATGCAAATGCCCACTGAACACAGTGGAAATGTACAGTTGAGGCAAGATTTGAAAAATATTTGTAATTTTAATTGATTTTGATTGATATTTAACCAAAACGTGACCACCGGTGCATTGTTTCGCAACCGTTGCTACCTCAGCTGCCGACGCCGCACCAGCTGCCGTCGCCATCTTGTACAAATGCAAATGCTCACTGAACACATTCGAAATGTACAGTTGAGGCAAGATTTGCAACATATTTGTAATTTTAATTGATTTTGATTGATATTTAACCAAAACGTGACCACCGGTGCATTGTTTCGCAACCGTTGCTACCTCAGCTGCCGACGCCGCACCAGCTGCCGTCGCCATCTTGTACAAATGCAAATGCTCACTGAACACAGTGGAAATGTACAGTTGAGGCAAGATTTGCAATATATTTGTAATTTTAATTGATTTTGATTGATATTTAACCAAAACGTGACCACCGGTGCATTGTTTCGCAACCGTTGCTACCTCAGCTGCCGACGCCGCACCAGCTGCCGTCGCCATCTTGTACAAATGCAAATGCCCACTGAACACAGTCGAAATGTACAGTTGAGGCAAGATTTGAAAAATATTTGTATTTTTAATTGATTTTGATTGATATTTAACCAAAACGTGATTACCGGTGCATTGTTTCACAACCGTTGCTACCTCAGCTGCCGACGCCGCACTAGCTGCCGTCGCCATCTTGTACAAATGCAAATGCTCACTGCACACAGTGGAAATGTACAGTTGAGGCAAGATTTGCAATATATATGTAATTTTAATTGTTTTTGATTGATATTTAACCAAAACGTGACTACCGGTGCATTGTTTCGCAACCGTTGCTACCTCAGCTGCCGAAGCCGCACCAGCTGCCGTCGCCATCTTTTACAAATGCAAATGCTCACTGAACACAGTCGAAATGTACAGTTGAGGCAAGATTTGCAATATATTTGTAATTTTATTTGATTTTGATTGATATTTAACCAAAACGTGACCACCGGTGCATTGTTTCGCAACTGTTGCTACCTCAGCTGCCGACGCCGCACTAGCTGCCGACGCCAGCTTGTACAAATGCAAATGCTCACTGAACACATTGGAAATGTACAGCTGAGGCAAGATTTGCAATATATTTGTAATTTTAATTGATTTTGGTTGATATTTAACCAAAACGTGACCACCGGTGCATTGTTTCGCAACTGTTGCTACCTCAGCTGCCGACGCCGCACCAGCTGCCGTCGCCATCTTGTACAAATGCAAATGCTCACTGAACACAGTGGAAATGTACAGTTGAGGCAAGATTTGCAATATATGTGTAATTTTAATTGATTTTGGTTGATATTTAACCAAAACGTGACCACCGGTGCATTGTTTCGCAACCGTTGCTACCTCAGCTGCCGACGCCGCACCAGCTGCCGTCGCCATCTTGTACAAATGCAAATGCTCACTGAACACAGTGGAAATGTACAGTTGAGGCAAGATTTGCAATATATTTGTAATTTTAATTGATTTTGATTGATATTTAACCAAAACGTGACCACCGGTGCATTGTTTCGCAACCGTTGCTACCTCAGCTGCCGACGCCGCACCAGCTGCCGTCGCCATCTTGTACAAATGCAAATGCTCACTGAACACAGTGGAAATGTACAGTTGAGGCAAGATTTGCAATATATTTGTAATTTTAATTGATTTTGATTGATATTTAACCAAAACGTGACCACCGGTGCATTGTTTCGCAACTGTTGCTACCTCAGCTGACGACGCCGCACCAGCTGCCGTCGCCATCTTGTACAAATGCAAATGCTCACTGAACACAGTGGAAATGTACAGTTGAGGCAAGATTTGCAATATATTTGTAATTTTAATTGATTTTGATTGATATTTAACCAAAACGTGACCACCGGTGCATTGTTTCGCAACTGTTGCTACCTCAGCTGCCGACGCCGCACCAGCTGCCGTCGCCATCTTGTACAAATGCAAATGCTCACTGAACACATTCGAAATGTACAGTTAAGGCAAGATTTGCAATATATTTGTAATTTTAATTGATTTTGATTGATATTTAACCAAAACGTGACCACCGGTGCATTGTTTCGCAACTGTTGCTACCTCAGCTGCCGACGCCGCACCAGCTGCCGTCGCCATCTTGTACAAATGCAAATGCTCACTGAACACAGTGGAAATGTACAGTTGAGGCAAGATTTGCAATATATGTGTAATTTTAATTGATTTTGGTTGATATTTAACCAAAACGTGACCACCGGTGCATTGTTTCGCAACCGTTGCTACCTCTGCTGCCGACGCCGCACCAGCTGCCGTCGCCATCTTGTACAAATGCAAATGCTCACTGAACACAGTGGAAATGTACAGTTGAGGCAAGATTTGCAATATATTTGTAATTTTAATTGATTTTGATTGATATTTAACCAAAACGTGACCACCGGTGCATTGTTTCGCAACCGTTGCTACCTCAGCTGCCGACGCCGCACCAGCTGCCGTCGCCATCTTGTACAAATGCAAATGCTCACTGAACACAGTCGAAATGTACAGTTGAGGCAAGATTTGCAATATATTTGTAATTTTAATTGATTTTGATTGATATTTAACCAAAACGTGACCACCGGTGCATTGTTTCGCAACTGTTGCTACCTCAGCTGCCGACGCCGCACCAGCTGCCGTCGCCATCTTGTACAAATGCAAATGCTCACTGAACACAGTGGAAATGTACAGTTGAGGCAAGATTTGCAATATATGTGTAATTTTAATTGATTTTGGTTGATATTTAACCAAAACGTGACCACCGGTGCATTGTTTCGCAACCGTTGCTACCTCTGCTGCCGACGCCGCACCAGCTGCCGTCGCCATCTTGTACAAATGCAAATGCTCACTGAACACAGTGGAAATGTACAGTTGAGGCAAGATTTGCAATATATTTGTAATTTTAATTGATTTTTGATTGATATTTAACCAAAACGTGACCACCGGTGCATTGTTTCGCAACCGTTGCTACCTCAGCTGCCGACGCCGCACCAGCTGCCGTCGCCATCTTGTACAAATGCAAATGCTCACTGAACACAGTGGAAATGTACAGTTGAGGCAAGATTTGCAATATATTTGTAATTTTAATTGATTTTGATTGATATTTAACCAAAACGTGACCACCGGTGCATTGTTTCGCAACTGTTGCTACCTCAGCTGCCGACGCCGCACCAGCTGCCGTCGCCATCTTGTACAAATGCAAATGCTCACTGAACACAGTGGAAATGTACAGTTGAGGCAAGATTTGCAATATATTTGTGATTTTAATTGATTTTGATTGATATTTAACCAAAACGTGACCACCGGTGCATTGTTTCGCAACTGTTGCTACCTCAGCTGCCGACGCCGCACCAGCTGCCGTCGCCATCTTGTACAAATGCAAATGCTCACTGAACACATTCGAAATGTACAGTTAAGGCAAGATTTGCAATATATTTGTAATTTTAATTGATTTTGATTGATATTTAACCAAAACGTGACCACCGGTGCATTGTTTCGCAACTGTTGCTACCTCAGCTGCCGACGCCGCACCAGCTGCCGTCGCCATCTTGTACAAATGCAAATGCTCACTGAACACAGTGGAAATGTACAGTTGAGGCAAGATTTGCAATATATTTGTAATTTTAATTGATTTTGGTTGATATTTAACCAAAACGTGACCACCGGTGCATTGTTTCGCAACTGTTGCTACCTCAGCTGCCGACGCCGCACCAGCTGCCGTCGCCATCTTGTACAAATGCAAATGCTCACTGAACACAGTGGAAATGTACAGTTGAGGCAAGATTTGCAATATATTTGTAATTTTAATTGATTTTGATTGATATTTAACCAAAACGTGACCACCGGTGCATTGTTTCGCAACTGTTGCTACCTCAGCTGCCGACGCCGCACCAGCTGCCGTCGCCATCTTGTACAAATGCAAATGCTCACTGAACACAGTGGAAATGTACAGTTGAGGCAAGATTTGCAATATATTTGTAATTTTAATTGATTTTGGTTGATATTTAACCAAAACGTGACCACCGGTGCATTGTTTCGCAACCGTTGCTACCTCAGCTGCCGACGCCGCACCAGCTGCCGTCGCCATCTTGTACAAATGCAAATGCTCACTGAACACATTCGAAATGTACAGTTGAGGCAAGATTTGCAACATATTTGTAATTTTAATTGATTTTGGTTGATATTTAACCAAAAAGTGACCACCGGTGCATTGTTTCGCAACCGTTGCTACCTCAGCTGCCGACGCCGCACCAGCTGCCGTCGCCATCTTGTACAAATGCAAATGCTCACTGAACACAGTGGAAATGTACAGTTGAGGCAAGATTTGCAATATATTTGTAATTTTAATTGATTTTGATTGATATTTAACCAAAACGTGACCACCGGTGCATTGTTTCGCAACTGTTGCTACCTCAGCTGCCGACGCCGCACCAGCTGCCGTCGCCATCTTGTACAAATGCAAATGCTCACTGAACACAGTGGAAATGTACAGTTGAGGCAAGATTTGCAATATATTTGTAATTTTAATTGATTTTGGTTGATATTTAACCAAAACGTGACCACCGGTGCATTGTTTCGCAACCGTTGCTACCTCAGCTGCCGACGCCGCACCAGCTGCCGTCGCCATCTTGTACAAATGCAAATGCTCACTGAACACAGTCGAAATGTACAGTTGAGGCAAGATTTGCAATATATTTGTAATTTTAATTGATTTTGATTGATATTTAACCAAAACGTGACCACCGGTGCATTGTTTCGCAACTGTTGCTACCTCAGCTGCCGACGCCGCACCAGCTGCCGTCGCCATCTTGTACAAATGCAAATGCTCACTGAACACAGTGGAAATGTACAGTTGAGGCAAGATTTGCAATATATTTGTAATTTTAATTGATTTTGATTGATATTTAACCAAAACGTGACCACCGGTGCATTGTTTCGCAACTGTTGCTACCTCAGCTGCCGACGCCGCACCAGCTGCCGTCGCCATCTTGTACAAATGCAAATGCTCACTGAACACATTCGAAATGTACAGTTAAGGCAAGATTTGCAATATATTTGTAATTTTAATTGATTTTGATTGATATTTAACCAAAACGTGACCACCGGTGCATTGTTTCGCAACTGTTGCTACCTCAGCTGCCGACGCCGCACCAGCTGCCGTCGCCATCTTGTACAAATGCAAATGCTCACTGAACACAGTGGAAATGTACAGTTGAGGCAAGATTTGCAATATATGTTGTAATTTTAATTGATTTTGGTTGATATTTAACCAAAACGTGACCACCGGTGCATTGTTTCGCAACTGTTGCTACCTCAGCTGCCGACGCCGCACCAGCTGCCGTCGCCATCTTGTACAAATGCAAATGCTCACTGAACACAGTGGAAATGTACAGTTGAGGCAAGATTTGCAATATATTTGTAATTTTAATTGATTTTGATTGATATTTAACCAAAACGTGACCACCGGTGCATTGTTTCGCAACTGTTGCTACCTCAGCTGCCGACGCCGCACCAGCTGCCGTCGCCATCTTGTACAAATGCAAATGCTCACTGAACACAGTGGAAATGTACAGTTGAGGCAAGATTTGCAATATACGTGTAATTTTAATTGATTTTGGTTGATATTTAACCAAAACGTGACCACCGGTGCATTGTTTCGCAACCGTTGCTACCTCTGCTGCCGACGCCGCACCAGCCGCCGTCGCCATCTTGTACAAATGCAAATGCTCACTGAACACATTCGAAATGTACAGTTGAGGCAAGATTTGCAACATATTTGTAATTTTAATTGATTTTGGTTGATATTTAACCAAAACGTGACCACCGGTGCATTGTTTCGCAACTGATGCTTCCTCAGCTGCCGACGCCGCACCAGCTGCCGTCGCCATCTTGTACAAATGCAAATGCTCACTGAACACATTCGAAATGTACAGTTGAGGCAAGATTTGCAACATATTTGTAATTTTAATTGATTTTGGTTGATATTTAACCTAAAAGTGACCACCGGTGCATTGTTTCGCAACCGTTGCTACCTCAGCTGCCGACGCCGCACCAGCTGCCGTCGCCATCTTGTACAAATGCAAATGCTCACTGAACACAGTGGAAATGTACAGTTGAGGCAAGATTTGCAATATATTTGTAATTTTAATTGATTTTGATTGATATTTAACCAAAACGTGACCACCGGTGCATTGTTTCGCAACTGTTGCTACCTCAGCTGCCGACGCCGCACCAGCTGCCGTCGCCATCTTGTACAAATGCAAATGCTCACTGAACACAGTGGAAATGTACAGTTGAGGCAAGATTTGCAATATATGTGTAATTTTAATTGATTTTGGTTGATATTTAACCAAAACGTGACCACCGGTGCATTGTTTCGCAACCGTTGCTACCTCAGCTGCCGACGCCGCACCAGCTGCCGTCGCCATCTTGTACAAATGCAAATGCTCACTGAACACAGTCGAAATGTACAGTTGAGGCAAGATTTGCAATATATTTGTAATTTTAATTGATTTTGATTGATATTTAACCAAAACGTGACCACCGGTGCATTGTTTCGCAACCGTTGCTACCTCAGCTGCCGACGCCGCACCAGCTGCCGTCGCCATCTTGTACAAATGCAAATGCTCACTGAACACAGTGGAAATGTACAGTTGAGGCAAGATTTGCAATATATTTGTAATTTTAATTGATTTTGATTGATATTTAACCAAAACGTGACCACCGGTGCATTGTTTCGCAACTGTTGCTACCTCAGCTGCCGACGCCGCACCAGCTGCCGTCGCCATCTTGTACAAATGCAAATGCTCACTGAACACAGTGGAAATGTACAGTTGAGGCAAGATTTGCAATATATGTGTAATTTTAATTGATTTTGGTTGATATTTAACCAAAACGTGACCACCGGTGCATTGTTTCGCAACCGTTGCTACCTCAGCTGCCGACGCCGCACCAGCTGCCGTCGCCATCTTGTACAAATGCAAATGCTCACTGAACACAGTGGAAATGTACAGTTGAGGCAAGATTTGCAATATATTTGTAATTTTAATTGATTTTTGATTGATATTTAACCAAAACGTGACCACCGGTGCATTGTTTCGCAACCGTTGCTACCTCAGCTGCCGACGCCGCACCAGCTGCCGTCGCCATCTTGTACAAATGCAAATGCTCACTGAACACAGTGGAAATGTACAGTTGAGGCAAGATTTGCAATATATTTGTAATTTTAATTGATTTTGATTGATATTTAACCAAAACGTGACCACCGGTGCATTGTTTCGCAACTGTTGCTACCTCAGCTGCCGACGCCGCACCAGCTGCCGTCGCCATCTTGTACAAATGCAAATGCTCACTGAACACAGTGGAAATGTACAGTTGAGGCAAGATTTGCAATATATTTGTAATTTTAATTGATTTTGATTGATATTTAACCAAAACGTGACCACCGGTGCATTGTTTCGCAACCGTTGCTACCTCAGCTGCCGACGCCGCACCAGCTGCCGTCGCCATCTTGTACAAATGCAAATGCTCACTGAACACATTCGAAATGTACAGTTAAGGCAAGATTTGCAATATATTTGTAATTTTAATTGATTTTGATTGATATTTAACCAAAACGTGACCACCGGTGCATTGTTTCGCAACTGTTGCTACCTCAGCTGACGACGCCGCACCAGCTGCCGTCGCCATCTTGTACAAATGCAAATGCTCACTGAACACAGTGGAAATTTACAGTTGAGGCAAGATTTGCAATATATTTGTGATTTTAATTGATTTTGATTGATATTTAACCAAAACGTGACCACCGGTGCATTGTTTCGCAACTGTTGCTACCTCAGCTGCCGACGCCGCACCAGCTGCCGTCGCCATCTTGTACAAATGCAAATGCTCACTGAACACATTCGAAATGTACAGTTAAGGCAAGATTTGCAATATATTTGTAATTTTAATTGATTTCGATTGATATTTAACCAAAACGTGACCACCGGTGCATTGTTTCGCAACTGTTGCTACCTCAGCTGCCGACGCCGCACCAGCTGCCGTCGCCATCTTGTACAAATGCAAATGCTCACTGAACACAGTGGAAATGTACAGTTGAGGCAAGATTTGCAATATACGTGTAATTTTAATTGATTTTGGTTGATATTTAACCAAAACGTGACCACCGGTGCATTGTTTCGCAACCGTTGCTACCTCTGCTGCCGACGCCGCACCAGCCGCCGTCGCCATCTTGTACAAATGCAAATGCTCACTGAACACATTCGAAATGTACAGTTGAGGCAAGATTTGCAACATATTTGTAATTTTAATTGATTTTGGTTGATATTTAACCAAAACGTGACCACTGGTGCATTGTTTCGCAACTGATGCTTCCTCAGCTGCCGACGCCGCACCAGCTGCCGTCGCCATCTTGTACAAATGCAAATGCTCACTGAACACATTCGAAATGTACAGTTGAGGCAAGATTTGCAACATATTTGTAATTTTAATTGATTTTGGTTGATATTTAACCTAAAAGTGACCACCGGTGCATTGTTTCGCAACCGTTGCTACCTCAGCTGCCGACGCCGCACCAGCTGCCGTCGCCATCTTGTACAAATGCAAATGCCCACTGAACACAGTCGAAATGTACAGTTGAGGCAAGATTTGAAAAATATTTGTATTTTTAATTGATTTTGATTGATATTTAACCAAAACGTGATTACCGGTGCATTGTTTCACAACCGTTGCTACCTCAGCTGCCGACGCCGCACTAGCTGCCGTCGCCATCTTGTACAAATGCAAATGCTCACTGCACACAGTGGAAATGTACAGTTGAGGCAAGATTTGCAATATATATGTAATTTTAATTGTTTTTGATTGATATTTAACCAAAACGTGACTACCGGTGCATTGTTTCGCAACCGTTGCTACCTCAGCTGCCGAAGCCGCACCAGCTGCCGTCGCCATCTTTTACAAATGCAAATGCTCACTGAACACAGTCGAAATGTACAGTTGAGGCAAGATTTGCAATATATTTGTAATTTTATTTGATTTTGATTGATATTTAACCAAAACGTGACCACCGGTGCATTGTTTCGCAACTGTTGCTACCTCAGCTGCCGACGCCGCACTAGCTGCCGACGCCAGCTTGTACAAATGCAAATGCTCACTGAACACATTGGAAATGTACAGCTGAGGCAAGATTTCCAATATATTTGTAATTTTAATTGATTTTGGTTGATATTTAACCAAAACGTGACCACCGGTGCATTGTTTCGCAACTGTTGCTACCTCAGCTGCCGACGCCGCACCAGCTGCCGTCGCCATCTTGTACAAATGCAAATGCTCACTGAACACAGTGGAAATGTACAGTTGAGGCAAGATTTGCAATATATGTGTAATTTTAATTGATTTTGGTTGATATTTAACCAAAACGTGACCACCGGTGCATTGTTTCGCAACTGTTGCTACCTCAGCTGCCGACGCCGCACCAGCTGCCGTCGCCATCTTGTACAAATGCAAATGCTCACTGAACACAGTGGAAATGTACAGTTGAGGCAAGATTTGCAATATATGTGTAATTTTAATTGATTTTGGTTGATATTTAACCAAAACGTGACCACCGGTGCATTGTTTCGCAACCGTTGCTACCTCAGCTGCCGACGCCGCACCAGCTGCCGTCGCCATCTTGTACAAATGCAAATGCTCACTGAACACAGTCGAAATGTACAGTTGAGGCAAGATTTGCAATATATTTGTAATTTTAATTGATTTTGATTGATATTTAACCAAAACGTGACTACCGGTGCATTGTTTCGCAACCGTTGCTACCTCAGCTGCCGACGCCGCACCAGCTGCCGTCGCCAGCTTGTACAAATGCAAATGCTCACTGAACACAGTGGAAATGTACAGTTGAGGCAAGATTTGCAATATATTTGTAATTTTAATTGATTTTGGTTGATATTTAACCAAAACGTGACCACCGGTGCATTGTTTCGCAACTGTTGCTACCTCAGCTGCCGACGCCGCACCAGCTGCCGTCGCCATCTTGTACAAATGCAAATGCTCACTGAACACAGTGGAAATGTACAGTTGAGGCAAGATTTGCAATATATGTGTAATTTTAATTGATTTTGGTTGATATTTAACCAAAACGTGACCACCGGTGCATTGTTTCGCAACCGTTGCTACCTCAGCTGCCGACGCCGCACCAGCTGCCGTCGCCATCTTGTACAAATGCAAATGCTCACTGAACACAGTGGAAATGTACAGTTGAGGCAAGATTTGCAATATATTTGTAATTTTAATTGATTTTTGATTGATATTTAACCAAAACGTGACCACCGGTGCATTGTTTCGCAACCGTTGCTACCTCAGCTGCCGACGCCGCACCAGCTGCCGTCGCCATCTTGTACAAATGCAAATGCTCACTGAACACAGTGGAAATGTACAGTTGAGGCAAGATTTGCAATATATTTGTAATTTTAATTGATTTTGATTGATATTTAACCAAAACGTGACCACCGGTGCATTGTTTCGCAACTGTTGCTACCTCAGCTGCCGACGCCGCACCAGCTGCCGTCGCCATCTTGTACAAATGCAAATGCTCACTGAACACAGTGGAAATGTACAGTTGAGGCAAGATTTGCAATATATTTGTAATTTTAATTGATTTTGATTGATATTTAACCAAAACGTGACCACCGGTGCATTGTTTCGCAACTGTTGCTACCTCAGCTGCCGACGCCGCACCAGCTGCCGTCGCCATCTTGTACAAATGCAAATGCTCACTGAACACATTCGAAATGTACAGTTAAGGCAAGATTTGCAATATATTTGTAATTTTAATTGATTTTGATTGATATTTAACCAAAACGTGACCACCGGTGCATTGTTTCGCAACTGTTGCTACCTCAGCTGCCGACGCCGCACCAGCTGCCGTCGCCATCTTGTACAAATGCAAATGCTCACTGAACACAGTGGAAATGTACAGTTGAGGCAAGATTTGCAATATATTTGTAATTTTAATTGATTTTGGTTGATATTTAACCAAAACGTGACCACCGGTGCATTGTTTCGCAACCGTTGCTACCTCAGCTGCCGACGCCGCACCAGCTGCCGTCGCCATCTTGTACAAATGCAAATGCTCACTGAACACAGTGGAAATGTACAGTTGAGGCAAGATTTGCAATATATTTGTAATTTTAATTGATTTTGATTGATATTTAACCAAAACGTGACCACCGGTGCATTGTTTCGCAACCGTTGCTACCTCAGCTGCCGACGCCGCACCAGCTGCCGTCGCCATCTTGTACAAATGCAAATGCTCACTGAACACAGTGGAAATGTACAGTTGAGGCAAGATTTGCAATATATTTGTAATTTTAATTGATTTTGATTGATATTTAACCAAAACGTGACCACCGGTGCATTGTTTCGCAACTGTTGCTACCTCAGCTGCCGACGCCGCACCAGCTGCCGTCGCCATCTTGTACAAATGCAAATGCTCACTGAACACAGTGGAAATGTACAGTTGAGGCAAGATTTGCAATATATTTGTAATTTTAATTGATTTTGGTTGATATTTAACCAAAACGTGACCACCGGTGCATTGTTTCGCAACCGTTGCTACCTCAGCTGCCGACGCCGCACCAGCTGCCGTCGCCATCTTGTACAAATGCAAATGCTCACTGAACACAGTGGAAATGTACAGTTGAGGCAAGATTTGCAATATATTTGTAATTTTAATTGATTTTGATTGATATTTAACCAAAACGTGACCACCGGTGCATTGTTTCGCAACTGTTGCTACCTCAGCTGCCGACGCCGCACCAGCTGCCGTCGCCATCTTGTACAAATGCAAATGCTCACTGAACACAGTGGAAATGTACAGTTGAGGCAAGATTTGCAATATATTTGTAATTTTAATTGATTTTGATTGATATTTAACCAAAACGTGACCACCGGTGCATTGTTTCGCAACCGTTGCTACCTCAGCTGCCGACGCCGCACCAGCTGCCGTCGCCATCTTGTACAAATGCAAATGCTCACTGAACACAGTCGAAATGTACAGTTAAGGCAAGATTTGCAATATATTTGTAATTTTAATTGATTTTGATTGATATTTAACCAAAACGTGACCACCGGTGCATTGTTTCGCAACTGTTGCTACCTCAGCTGCCGACGCCGCACCAGCTGCCGTCGCCATCTTGTACAAATGCAAATGCTCACTGAACACAGTGGAAATGTACAGTTGAGGCAAGATTTGCAATATATTTGTAATTTTAATTGATTTTGGTTGATATTTAACCAAAACGTGACCACCGGTGCATTGTTTCGCAACTGTTGCTACCTCAGCTGCCGACGCCGCACCAGCTGCCGTCGCCATCTTGTACAAATGCAAATGCTCACTGAACACAGTGGAAATGTACAGTTGAGGCAAGATTTGCAATATATTTGTAATTTTAATTGATTTTGGTTGATATTTAACCAAAACGTGACCACCGGTGCATTGTTTCGCAACCGTTGCTACCTCAGCTGCCGACGCCGCACCAGCTGCCGTCGCCATCTTGTACAAATGCAAATGCTCACTGAACACAGTCGAAATGTACAGTTGAGGCAAGATTTGAAAAATATTTGTATTTTTAATTGATTTTGATTGATATTTAACCAAAACGTGACTACCGGTGCATTGTTTCGCAACCGTTGCTACCTCAGCTGCCGACGCCGCACCAGCTGCCGTCGCCATCTTGTACAAATGCAAATGCTCACTGAACACAGTGGAAATGTACAGTTGAGGCAAGATTTGCAATATATTTGTAATTTTAATTGATTTTGATTGATATTTAACCAAAACGTGACCACCGGTGCATTGTTTCGCAACTGTTGCTACCTCAGCTGACGACGCCGCACCAGCTGCCGTCGCCATCTTGTACAAATGCAAATGCTCACTGAACACAGTGGAAATTTACAGTTGAGGCAAGATTTGCAATATATTTGTGATTTTAATTGATTTTGATTGATATTTAACCAAAACGTGACCACCGGTGCATTGTTTCGCAACTGTTGCTACCTCAGCTGCCGACGCCGCACCAGCTGCCGTCGCCATCTTGTACAAATGCAAATGCTCACTGAACACATTCGAAATGTACAGTTAAGGCAAGATTTGCAATATATTTGTAATTTTAATTGATTTCGATTGATATTTAACCAAAACGTGACCACCGGTGCATTGTTTCGCAACTGTTGCTACCTCAGCTGCCGACGCCGCACCAGCTGCCGTCGCCATCTTGTACAAATGCAAATGCTCACTGAACACAGTGGAAATGTACAGTTGAGGCAAGATTTGCAATATACGTGTAATTTTAATTGATTTTGGTTGATATTTAACCAAAACGTGACCACCGGTGCATTGTTTCGCAACCGTTGCTACCTCTGCTGCCGACGCCGCACCAGCCGCCGTCGCCATCTTGTACAAATGCAAATGCTCACTGAACACATTCGAAATGTACAGTTGAGGCAAGATTTGCAACATATTTGTAATTTTAATTGATTTTGGTTGATATTTAACCAAAACGTGACCACTGGTGCATTGTTTCGCAACTGATGCTTCCTCAGCTGCCGACGCCGCACCAGCTGCCGTCGCCATCTTGTACAAATGCAAATGCTCACTGAACACATTCGAAATGTACAGTTGAGGCAAGATTTGCAACATATTTGTAATTTTAATTGATTTTGGTTGATATTTAACCTAAAAGTGACCACCGGTGCATTGTTTCGCAACCGTTGCTACCTCAGCTGCCGACGCCGCACCAGCTGCCGTCGCCATCTTGTACAAATGCAAATGCCCACTGAACACAGTCGAAATGTACAGTTGAGGCAAGATTTGAAAAATATTTGTATTTTTAATTGATTTTGATTGATATTTAACCAAAACGTGATTACCGGTGCATTGTTTCACAACCGTTGCTACCTCAGCTGCCGACGCCGCACTAGCTGCCGTCGCCATCTTGTACAAATGCAAATGCTCACTGCACACAGTGGAAATGTACAGTTGAGGCAAGATTTGCAATATATATGTAATTTTAATTGTTTTTGATTGATATTTAACCAAAACGTGACTACCGGTGCATTGTTTCGCAACCGTTGCTACCTCAGCTGCCGAAGCCGCACCAGCTGCCGTCGCCATCTTTTACAAATGCAAATGCTCACTGAACACAGTGGAAATGTACAGTTGAGGCAAGATTTGCAATATATTTGTAATTTTAATTGATTTTGATTGATATTTAACCAAAACGTGACCACCGGTGCATTGTTTCGCAACTGTTGCTACCTCAGCTGCCGACGCCGCACCAGCTGCCGTCGCCATCTTGTACAAATGCAAATGCTCACTGAACACATTGGAAATGTACAGTTGAGGCAAGATTTGCAATATATTTGTAATTTTAATTGATTTTGATTGATATTTAACCAAAACGTGACCACCGGTGCATTGTTTCGCAACTGTTGCTACCTCAGCTGCCGACGCCGCACCAGCTGCCGTCGCCATCTTGTACAAATGCAAATGCTCACTGAACACAGTGGAAATGTACAGTTGAGGCAAGATTTGCAATATATGTGTAATTTTAATTGATTTTGGTTGATATTTAACCAAAACGTGACCACCGGTGCATTGTTTCGCAACTGTTGCTACCTCAGCTGCCGACGCCGCACCAGCTGCCGTCGCCATCTTGTACAAATGCAAATGCTCACTGAACACAGTGGAAATGTACAGTTGAGGCAAGATTTGCAATATATTTGTAATTTTAATTGATTTTGATTGATATTTAACCAAAACGTGACCACCGGTGCATTGTTTCGCAACCGTTGCTACCTCAGCTGCCGACGCCGCACCAGCTGCCGTCGCCATCTTGTACAAATGCAAATGCTCACTGAACACATTCGAAATGTACAGTTAAGGCAAGATTTGCAATATATTTGTAATTTTAATTGATTTTGATTGATATTTAACCAAAACGTGACCACCGGTGCATTGTTTCGCAACTGTTGCTACCTCAGCTGCCGACGCCGCACCAGCTGCCGTCGCCATCTTGTACAAATGCAAATGCTCACTGAACACAGTGGAAATGTACAGTTGAGGCAAGATTTGCAATATATTTGTAATTTTAATTGATTTTGGTTGATATTTAACCAAAACGTGACCACCGGTGCATTGTTTCGCAACCGTTGCTACCTCAGCTGCCGACGCCGCACCAGCTGCCGTCGCCATCTTGTACAAATGCAAATGCTCACTGAACACAGTCGAAATGTACAGTTGAGGCAAGATTTGCAATATATTTGTAATTTTAATTGATTTTGATTGATATTTAACCAAAACGTGACCACCGGTGCATTGTTTCGCAACTGTTGCTACCTCAGCTGCCGACGCCGCACCAGCTGCCGTCGCCATCTTGTACAAATGCAAATGCTCACTGAACACATTCGAAATGTACAGTTAAGGCAAGATTTGCAATATATTTGTAATTTTAATTGATTTTGATTGATATTTAACCAAAACGTGACCACCGGTGCATTGTTTCGCAACTGTTGCTACCTCAGCTGCCGACGCCGCACCAGCTGCCGTCGCCATCTTGTACAAATGCAAATGCTCACTGAACACAGTGGAAATGTACAGTTGAGGCAAGATTTGCAATATATTTGTAATTTTAATTGATTTTGGTTGATATTTAACCAAAACGTGACCACCGGTGCATTGTTTCGCAACCGTTGCTACCTCAGCTGCCGACGCCGCACCAGCTGCCGTCGCCATCTTGTACAAATGCAAATGCTCACTGAACACATTCGAAATGTACAGTTGAGGCAAGATTTGCAACATATTTGTAATTTTAATTGATTTTGGTTGATATTTAACCAAAACGTGACCACTGGTGCATTGTTTCGCAACTGATGCTTCCTCAGCTGCCGACGCCGCACCAGCTGCCGTCGCCATCTTGTACAAATGCAAATGCTCACTGAACACATTCGAAATGTACAGTTGAGGCAAGATTTGCAACATATTTGTAATTTTAATTGATTTTGGTTGATATTTAACCAAAAAGTGACCACCGGTGCATTGTTTCGCAACCGTTGCTACCTCAGCTGCCGACGCCGCACCAGCTGCCGTCGCCATCTTGTACAAATGCAAATGCCCACTGAACACAGTCGAAATGTACAGTTGAGGCAAGATTTGAAAAATATTTGTATTTTTAATTGATTTTGATTGATATTTAACCAAAACGTGATTACCGGTGCATTGTTTCACAACCGTTGCTACCTCAGCTGCCGACGCCGCACTAGCTGCCGTCGCCATCTTGTACAAATGCAAATGCTCACTGCACACAGTGGAAATGTACAGTTGAGGCAAGATTTGCAATATATATGTAATTTTAATTGTTTTTGATTGATATTTAACCAAAACGTGACTACCGGTGCATTGTTTCGCAACCGTTGCTACCTCAGCTGCCGACGCCGCACCAGCTGCCGTCGCCATCTTGTACAAATGCAAATGCTCACTGAACACAGTGGAAATGTACAGTTGAGGCAAGATTTGCAATATATTTGTAATTTTAATTGATTTTGATTGATATTTAACCAAAACGTGACCACCGGTGCATTGTTTCGCAACTGTTGCTACCTCAGCTGCCGACGCCGCACCAGCTGCCGTCGCCATCTTGTACAAATGCAAATGCTCACTGAACACAGTGGAAATGTACAGTTGAGGCAAGATTTGCAATATATTTGTAATTTTAATTGATTTTGGTTGATATTTAACCAAAACGTGACCACCGGTGCATTGTTTCGCAACTGTTGCTACCTCAGCTGCCGACGCCGCACCAGCTGCCGTCGCCATCTTGTACAAATGCAAATGCTCACTGAACACAGTGGAAATGTACAGTTGAGGCAAGATTTGCAATATATGTGTAATTTTAATTGATTTTGGTTGATATTTAACCAAAACGTGACCACCGGTGCATTGTTTCGCAACTGTTGCTACCTCAGCTGCCGACGCCGCACCAGCTGCCGTCGCCATCTTGTACAAATGCAAATGCTCACTGAACACAGTGGAAATGTACAGTTGAGGCAAGATTTGCAATATATTTGTAATTTTAATTGATTTTGATTGATATTTAACCAAAACGTGACCACCGGTGCATTGTTTCGCAACTGTTGCTACCTCAGCTGCCGACGCCGCACCAGCTGCCGTCGCCATCTTGTACAAATGCAAATGCTCACTGAACACATTGGAAATGTACAGTTAAGGCAAGATTTGCAATATATTTGTAATTTTAATTGATTTTGATTGATATTTAACCAAAACGTGACCACCGGTGCATTGTTTCGCAACTGTTGCTACCTCAGCTGCCGACGCCGCACCAGCTGCCGTCGCCATCTTGTACAAATGCAAATGCTCACTGAACACAGTGGAAATGTACAGTTGAGGCAAGATTTGCAATATATTTGTAATTTTAATTGATTTTGGTTGATATTTAACCAAAACGTGACCACCGGTGCATTGTTTCGCAACCGTTGCTACCTCAGCTGCCGACGCCGCACCAGCTGCCGTCGCCATCTTGTACAAATGCAAATGCTCACTGAACACATTCGAAATGTACAGTTGAGGCAAGATTTGCAATATATTTGTAATTTTAATTGATTTTGGTTGATATTTAACCAAAACGTGACCACCGGTGCATTGTTTCGCAACTGTTGCTACCTCAGCTGCCGACGCCGCACCAGCTGCCGTCGCCATCTTGTACAAATGCAAATGCTCACTGAACACAGTCGAAATGTACAGTTGAGGCAAGATTTGCAACATATTTGTAATTTTAATTGATTTTGGTTGATATTTAACCAAAAAGTGACCACCGGTGCATTGTTTCGCAACCGTTGCTACCTCAGCTGCCGACGCCGCACCAGCTGCCGTCGCCATCTTGTACAAATGCAAATGCCCACTGAACACAGTCGAAATGTACAGTTGAGGCAAGATTTGAAAAATATTTGTAATTTTAATTGATTTTGATTGATATTTAACCAAAACGTGACTACCGGTGCATTGTTTCGCAACCGTTGCTACCTCAGCTGCCGACGCCGCACCAGCTGCCGTCGCCATCTTGTACAAATGCAAATGCTCACTGAACACAGTGGAAATGTACAGTTGAGGCAAGATTTGCAATATATTTGTAATTTTAATTGATTTTGATTGATATTTAACCAAAACGTGACCACCGGTGCATTGTTTCGCAACTGTTGCTACCTCAGCTGCCGACGCCGCACCAGCTGCCGTCGCCATCTTGTACAAATGCAAATGCTCACTGAACACAGTGGAAATTTACAGTTGAGGCAAGATTTGCAATATATTTGTGATTTTAATTGATTTTGATTGATATTTAACCAAAACGTGACCACCGGTGCATTGTTTCGCAACTGTTGCTACCTCAGCTGCCGACGCCGCACCAGCTGCCGTCGCCATCTTGTACAAATGCAAATGCTCACTGAACACATTCGAAATGTACAGTTAAGGCAAGATTTGCAATATATTTGTAATTTTAATTGATTTCGATTGATATTTAACCAAAACGTGACCACCGGTGCATTGTTTCGCAACTGTTGCTACCTCAGCTGCCGACGCCGCACCAGCTGCCGTCGCCATCTTGTACAAATGCAAATGCTCACTGAACACAGTGGAAATGTACAGTTGAGGCAAGATTTGCAATATACGTGTAATTTTAATTGATTTTGGTTGATATTTAACCAAAACGTGACCACCGGTGCATTGTTTCGCAACCGTTGCTACCTCTGCTGCCGACGCCGCACCAGCCGCCGTCGCCATCTTGTACAAATGCAAATGCTCACTGAACACATTCGAAATGTACAGTTGAGGCAAGATTTGCAACATATTTGTAATTTTAATTGATTTTGGTTGATATTTAACCAAAACGTGACCACTGGTGCATTGTTTCGCAACTGATGCTTCCTCAGCTGCCGACGCCGCACCAGCTGCCGTCGCCATCTTGTACAAATGCAAATGCTCACTGAACACATTCGAAATGTACAGTTGAGGCAAGATTTGCAACATATTTGTAATTTTAATTGATTTTGGTTGATATTTAACCTAAAAGTGACCACCGGTGCATTGTTTCGCAACCGTTGCTACCTCAGCTGCCGACGCCGCACCAGCTGCCGTCGCCATCTTGTACAAATGCAAATGCCCACTGAACACAGTCGAAATGTACAGTTGAGGCAAGATTTGAAAAATATTTGTATTTTTAATTGATTTTGATTGATATTTAACCAAAACGTGATTACCGGTGCATTGTTTCACAACCGTTGCTACCTCAGCTGCCGACGCCGCACTAGCTGCCGTCGCCATCTTGTACAAATGCAAATGCTCACTGCACACAGTGGAAATGTACAGTTGAGGCAAGATTTGCAATATATATGTAATTTTAATTGTTTTTGATTGATATTTAACCAAAACGTGACTACCGGTGCATTGTTTCGCAACCGTTGCTACCTCAGCTGCCGAAGCCGCACCAGCTGCCGTCGCCATCTTTTACAAATGCAAATGCTCACTGAACACAGTCGAAATGTACAGTTGAGGCAAGATTTGCAATATATTTGTAATTTTAATTGATTTTGATTGATATTTAACCAAAACGTGACCACCGGTGCATTGTTTCGCAACTGTTGCTACCTCAGCTGCCGACGCCGCACTAGCTGCCGTCGCCATCTTGTACAAATGCAAATGCTCACTGAACACAGTGGAAATGTACAGTTGAGGCAAGATTTGCAATATATTTGTAATTTTAATTGATTTTGGTTGATATTTAACCAAAACGTGACCACCGGTGCATTGTTTCGCAACCGTTGCTACCTCAGCTGCCGACGCCGCACCAGCTGCCGTCGCCATCTTGTACAAATGCAAATGCTCACTGAACACAGTGGAAATGTACAGTTGAGGCAAGATTTGCAATATATGTGTAATTTTAATTGATTTTGGTTGATATTTAACCAAAACGTGACCACCGGTGCATTGTTTCGCAACTGTTGCTACCTCAGCTGCCGACGCCGCACCAGCTGCCGTCGCCATCTTGTACAAATGCAAATGCTCACTGAACACAGTGGAAATGTACAGTTGAGGCAAGATTTGCAATATATTTGTAATTTTAATTGATTTTGGTTGATATTTAACCAAAACGTGACCACCGGTGCATTGTTTCGCAACCGTTGCTACCTCAGCTGCCGACGCCGCACCAGCTGCCGTCGCCATCTTGTACAAATGCAAATGCCCACTGAACACAGTCGAAATGTACAGTTGAGGCAAGATTTGAAAAATATTTGTATTTTTAATTGATTTTGATTGATATTTAACCAAAACGTGACTACCGGTGCATTGTTTCACAACCGTTGCTACCTCAGCTGCCGACGCCGCACTAGCTGCCGTCGCCATCTTGTACAAATGCAAATGCTCACTGAACACAGTGGAAATGTACAGTTGAGGCAAGATTTGCAATATATTTGTAATTTTAATTGATTTTGATTGATATTTAACCAAAACGTGACTACCGGTGCATTGTTTCGCAACCGTTGCTACCTCAGCTGCCGACGCCGCACCAGCTGCCGTCGCCATCTTGTACAAATGCAAATGCTCACTGAACACAGTGGAAATGTACAGTTGAGGCAAGATTTGCAATATATTTGTAATTTTAATTGATTTTGGTTGATATTTAACCAAAACGTGACCACCGGTGCATTGTTTCGCAACTGTTGCTACCTCAGCTGCCGACGCCGCACCAGCTGCCGTCGCCATCTTGTACAAATGCAAATGCTCACTGAACACAGTGGAAATGTACAGTTGAGGCAAGATTTGCAATATATTTGTAATTTTAATTGATTTTGATTGATATTTAACCAAAACGTGACCACCGGTGCATTGTTTCGCAACCGTTGCTACCTCAGCTGCCGACGCCGCACCAGCTGCCGTCGCCATCTTGTACAAATGCAAATGCTCACTGAACACAGTGGAAATGTACAGTTGAGGCAAGATTTGCAATATATGTGTAATTTTAATTGATTTTGGTTGATATTTAACCAAAACGTGACCACCGGTGCATTGTTTCGCAACCGTTGCTACCTCAGCTGCCGACGCCGCACCAGCTGCCGTCGCCATCTTGTACAAATGCAAATGCTCACTGAACACAGTGGAAATGTACAGTTGAGGCAAGATTTGCAATATATTTGTAATTTTAATTGATTTTGATTGATATTTAACCAAAACGTGACCACCGGTGCATTGTTTCGCAACCGTTGCTACCTCAGCTGCCGACGCCGCACCAGCTGCCGTCGCCATCTTGTACAAATGCAAATGCTCACTGAACACAGTGGAAATGTACAGTTGAGGCAAGATTTGCAATATATGTGTAATTTTAATTGATTTTGATTGATATTTAACCAAAACGTGACCACCGGTGCATTGTTTCGCAACTGTTGCTACCTCAGCTGCCGACGCCGCACCAGCTGCCGTCGCCATCTTGTACAAATGCAAATGCTCACTGAACACAGTGGAAATGTACAGTTGAGGCAAGATTTGCAATATATTTGTAATTTTAATTGATTTTGATTGATATTTAACCAAAACGTGACCACCGGTGCATTGTTTCGCAACTGTTGCTACCTCAGCTGCCGACGCCGCACCAGCTGCCGTCGCCATCTTGTACAAATGCAAATGCTCACTGAACACAGTCGAAATGTACAGTTAAGGCAAGATTTGCAATATATTTGTAATTTTAATTGATTTTGATTGATATTTAACCAAAACGTGACCACCGGTGCATTGTTTCGCAACTGTTGCTACCTCAGCTGCCGACGCCGCACCAGCTGCCGTCGCCATCTTGTACAAATGCAAATGCTCACTGAACACAGTGGAAATGTACAGTTGAGGCAAGATTTGCAATATATGTGTAATTTTAATTGATTTTGGTTGATATTTAACCAAAACGTGACCACCGGTGCATTGTTTCGCAACTGTTGCTACCTCAGCTGACGACGCCGCACCAGCTGCCGTCGCCATCTTGTACAAATGCAAATGCTCACTGAACACAGTGGAAATTTACAGTTGAGGCAAGATTTGCAATATATTTGTAATTTTAATTGATTTTGATTGATATTTAACCAAAACGTGACCACCGGTGCATTGTTTCGCAACTGTTGCTACCTCAGCTGCCGACGCCGCACCAGCTGCCGTCGCCATCTTGTACAAATGCAAATGCTCACTGAACACATTCGAAATGTACAGTTAAGGCAAGATTTGCAATATATTTGTAATTTTAATTGATTTCGATTGATATTTAACCAAAACGTGACCACCGGTGCATTGTTTCGCAACTGTTGCTACCTCAGCTGCCGACGCCGCACCAGCTGCCGTCGCCATCTTGTACAAATGCAAATGCTCACTGAACACAGTGGAAATGTACAGTTGAGGCAAGATTTGCAATATACGTGTAATTTTAATTGATTTTGGTTGATATTTAACCAAAACGTGACCACCGGTGCATTGTTTCGCAACCGTTGCTACCTCTGCTGCCGACGCCGCACCAGCCGCCGTCGCCATCTTGTACAAATGCAAATGCTCACTGAACACATTCGAAATGTACAGTTGAGGCAAGATTTGCAACATATTTGTAATTTTAATTGATTTTGGTTGATATTTAACCAAAACGTGACCACTGGTGCATTGTTTCGCAACTGATGCTTCCTCAGCTGCCGACGCCGCACCAGCTGCCGTCGCCATCTTGTACAAATGCAAATGCTCACTGAACACATTCGAAATGTACAGTTGAGGCAAGATTTGCAACATATTTGTAATTTTAATTGATTTTGGTTGATATTTAACCTAAAAGTGACCACCGGTGCATTGTTTCGCAACCGTTGCTACCTCAGCTGCCGACGCCGCACCAGCTGCCGTCGCCATCTTGTACAAATGCAAATGCCCACTGAACACAGTCGAAATGTACAGTTGAGGCAAGATTTGAAAAATATTTGTATTTTTAATTGATTTTGATTGATATTTAACCAAAACGTGATTACCGGTGCATTGTTTCACAACCGTTGCTACCTCAGCTGCCGACGCCGCACTAGCTGCCGTCGCCATCTTGTACAAATGCAAATGCTCACTGCACACAGTGGAAATGTACAGTTGAGGCAAGATTTGCAATATATATGTAATTTTAATTGTTTTTGATTGATATTTAACCAAAACGTGACTACCGGTGCATTGTTTCGCAACTGTTGCTACCTCAGCTGCCGACGCCGCACCAGCTGCCGTCGCCATCTTGTACAAATGCAAATGCTCACTGAACACAGTCGAAATGTACAGTTGAGGCAAGATTTGCAATATATTTGTAATTTTAATTGATTTTGATTGATATTTAACCAAAACGTGACCACCGGTGCATTGTTTCGCAACTGTTGCTACCTCAGCTGCCGACGCCGCACCAGCTGCCGTCGCCATCTTGTACAAATGCAAATGCTCACTGAACACAGTGGAAATGTACAGTTGAGGCAAGATTTGCAATATATTTGTAATTTTAATTGATTTTGGTTGATATTTAACCAAAACGTGACCACCGGTGCATTGTTTCGCAACCGTTGCTACCTCAGCTGCCGACGCCGCACCAGCTGCCGTCGCCATCTTGTACAAATGCAAATGCTCACTGAACACAGTGGAAATGTACAGTTGAGGCAAGATTTGCAATATATTTGTAATTTTAATTGATTTTGGTTGATATTTAACCAAAACGTGACCACCGGTGCATTGTTTCGCAACTGTTGCTACCTCAGCTGCCGACGCCGCACCAGCTGCCGTCGCCATCTTGTACAAATGCAAATGCTCACTGAACACAGTGGAAATGTACAGTTGAGGCAAGATTTGCAATATATTTGTAATTTTAATTGATTTTGATTGATATTTAACCAAAACGTGACCACCGGTGCATTGTTTCGCAACTGTTGCTACCTCAGCTGCCGACGCCGCACCAGCTGCCGTCGCCATCTTGTACAAATGCAAATGCTCACTGAACACATTCGAAATGTACAGTTAAGGCAAGATTTGCAATATATTTGTAATTTTAATTGATTTCGATTGATATTTAACCAAAACGTGACCACCGGTGCATTGTTTCGCAACTGTTGCTACCTCAGCTGCCGACGCCGCACCAGCTGCCGTCGCCATCTTGTACAAATGCAAATGCTCACTGAACACAGTGGAAATGTACAGTTGAGGCAAGATTTGCAATATACGTGTAATTTTAATTGATTTTGGTTGATATTTAACCAAAACGTGACCACCGGTGCATTGTTTCGCAACCGTTGCTACCTCTGCTGCCGACGCCGCACCAGCCGCCGTCGCCATCTTGTACAAATGCAAATGCTCACTGAACACATTCGAAATGTACAGTTGAGGCAAGATTTGCAACATATTTGTAATTTTAATTGATTTTGGTTGATATTTAACCAAAACGTGACCACTGGTGCATTGTTTCGCAACTGATGCTTCCTCAGCTGCCGACGCCGCACCAGCTGCCGTCGCCATCTTGTACAAATGCAAATGCTCACTGAACACATTCGAAATGTACAGTTGAGGCAAGATTTGCAACATATTTGTAATTTTAATTGATTTTGGTTGATATTTAACCTAAAAGTGACCACCGGTGCATTGTTTCGCAACCGTTGCTACCTCAGCTGCCGACGCCGCACCAGCTGCCGTCGCCATCTTGTACAAATGCAAATGCCCACTGAACACAGTCGAAATGTACAGTTGAGGCAAGATTTGAAAAATATTTGTATTTTTAATTGATTTTGATTGATATTTAACCAAAACGTGATTACCGGTGCATTGTTTCACAACCGTTGCTACCTCAGCTGCCGACGCCGCACTAGCTGCCGTCGCCATCTTGTACAAATGCAAATGCTCACTGCACACAGTGGAAATGTACAGTTGAGGCAAGATTTGCAATATATATGTAATTTTAATTGTTTTTGATTGATATTTAACCAAAACGTGACTACCGGTGCATTGTTTCGCAACCGTTGCTACCTCAGCTGCCGAAGCCGCACCAGCTGCCGTCGCCATCTTTTACAAATGCAAATGCTCACTGAACACAGTCGAAATGTACAGTTGAGGCAAGATTTGCAATATATTTGTAATTTTAATTGATTTTGATTGATATTTAACCAAAACGTGACCACCGGTGCATTGTTTCGCAACTGTTGCTACCTCAGCTGCCGACGCCGCACCAGCTGCCGTCGCCATCTTGTACAAATGCAAATGCTCACTGAACACAGTGGAAATGTACAGTTGAGGCAAGATTTGCAATATATTTGTAATTTTAATTGATTTTGGTTGATATTTAACCAAAACGTGACCACCGGTGCATTGTTTCGCAACCGTTGCTACCTCAGCTGCCGACGCCGCACCAGCTGCCGTCGCCATCTTGTACAAATGCAAATGCTCACTGAACACAGTGGAAATGTACAGTTGAGGCAAGATTTGCAATATATGTGTAATTTTAATTGATTTTGGTTGATATTTAACCAAAACGTGACCACCGGTGCATTGTTTCGCAACTGTTGCTACCTCAGCTGCCGACGCCGCACCAGCTGCCGTCGCCATCTTGTACAAATGCAAATGCTCACTGAACACAGTGGAAATGTACAGTTGAGGCAAGATTTGCAATATATTTGTAATTTTAATTGATTTTGGTTGATATTTAACCAAAACGTGACCACCGGTGCATTGTTTCGCAACCGTTGCTACCTCAGCTGCCGACGCCGCACCAGCTGCCGTCGCCATCTTGTACAAATGCAAATGCTCACTGAACACATTCGAAATGTACAGTTAAGGCAAGATTTGCAATATATTTGTAATTTTAATTGATTTTGATTGATATTTAACCAAAACGTGACCACCGGTGCATTGTTTCGCAACTGTTGCTACCTCAGCTGCCGACGCCGCACCAGCTGCCGTCGCCATCTTGTACAAATGCAAATGCTCACTGAACACAGTGGAAATGTACAGTTGAGGCAAGATTTGCAATATATTTGTAATTTTAATTGATTTTGGTTGATATTTAACCAAAACGTGACCACCGGTGCATTGTTTCGCAACTGTTGCTACCTCAGCTGCCGACGCCGCACCAGCTGCCGTCGCCATCTTGTACAAATGCAAATGCTCACTGAACACAGTGGAAATTTACAGTTGAGGCAAGATTTGCAATATATTTGTAATTTTAATTGATTTTGATTGATATTTAACCAAAACGTGACCACCGGTGCATTGTTTCGCAACTGTTGCTACCTCAGCTGCCGACGCCGCACCAGCTGCCGTCGCCATCTTGTACAAATGCAAATGCTCACTGAACACATTCGAAATGTACAGTTAAGGCAAGATTTGCAATATATTTGTAATTTTAATTGATTTCGATTGATATTTAACCAAAACGTGACCACCGGTGCATTGTTTCGCAACTGTTGCTACCTCAGCTGCCGACGCCGCACCAGCTGCCGTCGCCATCTTGTACAAATGCAAATGCTCACTGAACACAGTGGAAATGTACAGTTGAGGCAAGATTTGCAATATACGTGTAATTTTAATTGATTTTGGTTGATATTTAACCAAAACGTGACCACCGGTGCATTGTTTCGCAACCGTTGCTACCTCTGCTGCCGACGCCGCACCAGCCGCCGTCGCCATCTTGTACAAATGCAAATGCTCACTGAACACATTCGAAATGTACAGTTGAGGCAAGATTTGCAACATATTTGTAATTTTAATTGATTTTGGTTGATATTTAACCAAAACGTGACCACTGGTGCATTGTTTCGCAACTGATGCTTCCTCAGCTGCCGACGCCGCACCAGCTGCCGTCGCCATCTTGTACAAATGCAAATGCTCACTGAACACATTCGAAATGTACAGTTGAGGCAAGATTTGCAACATATTTGTAATTTTAATTGATTTTGGTTGATATTTAACCTAAAAGTGACCACCGGTGCATTGTTTCGCAACCGTTGCTACCTCAGCTGCCGACGCCGCACCAGCTGCCGTCGCCATCTTGTACAAATGCAAATGCCCACTGAACACAGTCGAAATGTACAGTTGAGGCAAGATTTGAAAAATATTTGTATTTTTAATTGATTTTGATTGATATTTAACCAAAACGTGATTACCGGTGCATTGTTTCACAACCGTTGCTACCTCAGCTGCCGACGCCGCACTAGCTGCCGTCGCCATCTTGTACAAATGCAAATGCTCACTGCACA
>JAEIFK010000665.1:0-37661 GCA_018901825.1 Drosophila funebris | reverse complement strand
AATAAACACAATTTTTAATGAAAATTACAACAAACGGATTTACAAATAAGTTTGCCAATTACCTATTATTTAATTGACATTTAAAATAGTTTGTTGTTCGATATTTATATGGTAAAGTATTTCACTATTGTATTAAATGTTCAATCCACAAAATACAACTTATTTCATTTTCATATCATTATTCACGGATTTCAAATAACAGACTAAATCTTAACTTTGTATAATCGCAAATCAAATTATCGCTTTGAACATATTTTTTTAATATAAGTACAAATTAAACTTTAATAAATATGATTGAAAAAATATACCTTGAACAATTCTATTTGGAACTGTGAACATTTATTTGAATATAATTAACGATTTTTATTTTTAAATTTGTTTTATAGTTGACCATCTCCTGTTAAAATCTCGATAACTCAGAGTGCAAGTAGTATCAGAAATATAGCTCAAAATATTATAAAATGTTTTAAAACATTGAAATCTTTACAATATTGTTAAATATATATGTTTTCCTCTTTAATTAAATACATTTCCATTTAAATACATATTAATGTATATAATAAAACTACCATTTAGGAAAACGATTTGTACAGACAAGATCAACATGTATATTAGTCGCGATACAAGCAACATCAGATTGGCGCAATTTAGACCGATATTTTTAAACAAATATACTTTTAAACAATAGATTGATACTTTAATTTACCTTATATAATAAGTTAAGGATAAATATAATATTTTCAGTTTAGTTTTCATTTAACGTTCTTTATATTCAGTACATTTAAACCATACGAAAATCTAAATTCAACTCAAAATTCAAGACAAAACTTTAATAAAATATAATACATTACATAAAAATATCAACAGGTGGTATCGATAGTGGGTAATGCTGTAGATAATGTACCATTATAGACAAATCCTCGAAGAAGAAATAATTATGAGCTCGATTTCTTATTTAAAAGAAAATCAATTATTTGCCCCAATCAAAATCGCTGTTCGACTTTTGCTACCTTGAGATTTGGCCAAACATCATTGGCGTCAGTGAGGGAATCAAACTTGTAACCACCAAGTATAGACTTTCAGGTTGATGTAAATTGTGCAAATAGTAACCCAAGGCAAAAGTACCTTCTAAGGGTCAGAAATAACTTCTCCAAAGACTTGAAGTTTCAAATATTAGTTTAAATTAAAATTTAAAATACTCGCACATATTACACCTTAATTTAAAAATAATTAACTACATACCGTAGTTAATTATACTGCACTGGAACTGCACTTACTTTGGTGGCATTCTGCATGTTATTAAATAATTTTGAGCACAAGCAATATAATTTCTTCTTTTCTGCTGTTGCATTGTTGTCAAATGAATTATAATTTTTCATGGCTACAGGAGAAGCTTTCTTTGACGTTGAATATAAAACAATTGTGAATTATTATATACTATGAAAATAAAAATTTTCTTTGACAAATGAAGTTGTGGTCCTGAAAAGGACCGATTTGATTTAATTACTCCTTAACAGAGCACAATTTAAGCACGTTCGCCACGAATACGTCTGGCCAATTGAATATCTTTCGGCATGATTGTTACACGCTTAGCATGGATAGCGCACAAGTTAGTATCTTCAAATAGGCCAACAAGGTAAGCTTCACTAGCTTCCTGCAAAGCCATTACAGCAGAGCTCTGGAAACGTAAATCGGTCTTGAAGTCCTGAGCAATTTCACGTACTAAACGCTGGAACGGCAGCTTACGAATGAGCAACTCTGTGCTCTTCTGGTAGCGACGGATTTCACGAAGTGCAACAGTTCCTGGACGATAACGATGAGGCTTCTTCACACCACCGGTGGCTGGAGCACTTTTACGTGCCGCCTTAGTAGCCAAATGGCAAAATAACGGATTTTTTCAACAAGAATCAGATATGGGAAAAAATGGCAAAAATAGCGGTTATTCCGACAAAAAATTAAATATATCCAAAAATTACATAATAACGGATTTTTCCGACAAAAATCAGACATGTCGAACAATGGCAAAATAACGGTTTTTGCGACGAAAATCAGATATGTGCAAAAATGGCAAAAATCCAGATTTTTCCAACAAGAATCAGATATGGGAAAAAAACGGCAAAAATAACGTTTATTTCGGCAAAAAATCAAATGTATCTAAAAATGACAAAGCAACGGACTTTTCGACGAAAATCAGATATGTGCAAAAATGGCAAAAATCCGGATTTTTTCGACAAGAATCAGATATGGGAAAAAATGACAAAAATAGCGGTTATTCCGACAAAAATCAAATATATCAAAAAAATGACATAATAACGGATTTTTCCGAAAAAATCAGACATGTCGAACAATGGCAAAATAACGGTTTTTTTTGACGAAAATCAGATATGTGCAATAATAGCAAAATAACGGATTTTTCCAACAATAATCAGATATGGGAAAGAATAAAAAAAATAGCGGTTATTTCGACAAAAATAAAATATATCCAAAAATGACAATATAGCGGATTTTTCGACGAAAATCAGATATGTGCAAAAATGGCAAAAATCCGGATATTTCCGACAAGAATCAGATATGGGAAACAATGGCAAAAATAGCGGTTATTCCGACAAAAATCAAATATATCCAAAAATAACATAATAACGGATTTTTCCGACAAAAATCAGACATGTCGAACAATGACAAAATAACGTATTTTTTCGACGAAAATCAGATATGTGCAAAAATGGCAAAATGACGGATTTTTTCAGCAAAAAATCAGATATGGGAAAAAATGGCAAAAATAGCGGTTATTCCGACAAAAAATCAAATGTATCTAAAAATGAGAAAGCAACGGATTTTTCGACGAAAATCAGATATGTGCAAAAATGGCAAAATTCCGGATTTTTCCGACAAGAATCAGATATAATAAAAAATGGCAAAAATAGCGGTTATTCCGAAAAAATCAATAACGGATTTTTCCGAAAAAAATCAGACATGTGGCAAAATAACGTTTTTTTCGACGAAAATCAGTTATGTGCAAAAATGGTAAAATAACGGATTTTTCCAACAAGAATCAGATATGGAAAAAATGACAAAAATTGCGGTTATTCCGACAAAAAATCAAATATATCCAAAAATGACATAATAACGGATTTTTCCGAAAAAAAATCAGACATGTCGAACAATGGCAAAATATCGGATTTTTCGACGAAAATCAGATATGTGCAAAAATGGCAAAATAACGGATTTTTCCTTCAAGAATCAGATATGGGAAAAAATGGAAAAAATAGCGGTTATTCCGACAAACATCAAATGTATCTAAAAATGACAAAGCAACGGATTTTTCGACGAAAATCAGATATGTCCAAAAATGACAAAAAAACGGATTTTTCGAAGAAAATCAGATATGTTCAAAAATGGCGAAAATCCGGATTTTTCCGACAAGAATCAGATATGGGAAAAAATGGCAAAAATAGCGGTTATTCCGACAAAAATCAAATATATTCAAAAATGACATAATAACGGATTTTTCCGACAAAAATCCGACATTTCGAACAATGGCAAAATATCGGATTTTTCGACGAAAATCAAATATGTGCAAAAATGGCAAAATAACGGATTTTTCCTTCAAGAATCAGATATGGGAAAAAATGGAAATAATAGCGGTTATTCCGACAAACATCAAATGTATCTAAAAATGACAAAGCAACGGATTTTTCGACGAAAATCAGATATGTCCAAAAATGACAAAAAAAACGGATTTTTCGAAGAAAATCAGATATGTTCAAAAATGGCGAAAATCCGGATTTTTCCGACAAGAATCAGATATGGGAAAAAATGGCAAAAATAGCGGTTATTCCGACAAAAATCAAATATATTCAAAAATGACATAATAACGGATTTTTCCGACAAAAATCGGACATTTCGAACAATGGTCAAATAACGGTTTTTTCGACGAAAATCAAATATGTGCAAAAATGGCAAAATAACGGATTTTTTCGACAAAAATCGGACATGTCGAACAATGGCAAAATAACGGTTTTTCGACGAAAATCAGATATGTGCAAAAATGGCAAAATAACGGATGTTTCCGACAAGAATCAGATATGGGCAAAAATAGCGTTTATTCCGACAAAAATCAAATGTATCTAAAAATGACAAAGCAACGGATTTTTCGACGAAAATCGGATATGTCCAAAAATGACAAAATAACGGATTTTTCGAAGAAAATCAGATATGTTCAAAAATGTTAAAAATATCAGATTTTTCCAACAAGAATAAGATATGGGAAAAAATGGCAAAAATAGCGGTTATTCCGAAAAAATCAAATATATCCAAAAATGAGATAATAACGGATTTTTCCGACAAAAATCAGACATGTCGAACAATGACAAACTAACGGATTTTTCGACGAAGATCAGATATGTGCAAAAATGGCAAAATAACGTTTTTTTCCGACAAGAATCAGATATGGGAAAAAATGGCAAAAATAGCGGTTATTCCGACAAAAATCAAATATATCCAAAAAGGACATAATAACGGATTTTTCCGACAAAAATCAGACATGTCGAACAATGGCAAAATAATGGTTTTTGCGACAAAAATCAGATATGTGCAAAAATGGCAAAAATCCGGATGTTTCCGACAAGAATCAGATATGGGCAAAAATGGCAAAAATAGCGTTTATTCCGACAAAAATAAAATGTATCTAAAAATGACAAAGCAACGGATTTTTCGACGAAAATCGGATATGTCCAAAAATGACAAAATAACGGATTTTTCGAAGAAAATCAGATATGTTCAAAAATGGCAAAATAACGGATTTTTCCAACAAGAATAAGATATGCGAAAAAAATGGCAAATATAGCGGTTATTCCGACAAAAATCAAATATAACCAAAAATGAGATAATAACGGAATTTTCCGACAAAAATCAGACATGTCGAACAATGACAAAATAACGGATTTTTCGACGAAGATCAGATATGTGCAAAAATGGCAAAATAACGTTTTTTTCCGACAACAATCAGATATGGGAAAAAATGGCAAAATTAGCGGTTAATCCAACAAAAATCAAATATATCCAAAAAGGACAAAATAACGGATTTTTCCGACAAAAATCAGACATGTCGAACAATGGCAAAATAACGGATTTTTCGACAAAAAACAGATATGTGCAAAAATGGCAAAAATAACGGATTTTTCCGACAAAAATCAGATATGTCCAACAATGGCAAAATAACGGTTTTTTCGACGAAAAACAGATATGTGCAAAAATGGCAAAATAACGGATTTTTCCGACAAGAATCAGATACGGGAAAAAATGGCAAAAATAACGGTTATTAAGACAAAAATTTAAATATATCCAAAAATGACAAAACAACGGTTTTGTCGACGAAAATCAGATATGTCCAAAAATGACAAAATAACGAATTTTTCGACGAAGATCAGATATGTGAAAAAGGCAAACAAGAATCAGAAATGGGAAAAAATGGCAAAAATAGCGGTTATTCCGACAAAAATCAAATATATCCAAAAAGGACATAATAACGGATTTTTCCGGCAAAAATCAGACATATCGAACAATGGCAAAATAACGGATTTTTCAGACAAAAATCAGATATGTGCAAAAATGGCAAAATAACGGTTTTTTCGACCAAGAATCAGATATGGGCAAAAATGGCAAAAATAGCGGATTATTCCGACAAAAATCAAATATACGAAAAAGGACAAAAATAGCGGATTTTTCCGACAAAAACAAAATATATCCAAAAATGACAAAATAACGGTTTTTTCGACAAAAAACAGATATGTGCAAAAATGGCAAAATAACGGATTTTTCCGACAAGAATCAGATATGGGAATAAATGGCAAAAATAGCGGTTATTCCGACAAAAATCAAATGTATCTAAAAACCAGTCGAAAAGGCTACAGTCGACCGCGTTCGACAGTATAATACCCTGTACAGGCTTCTATATTAAAAGTATTTTGATAATAGGTACTTTGATTAAAATAAAAGTAAGAACATAACAGGTGTTTAAAGAATACTCTTTTCAGACTGTCATTTAGCATATGAATTCGTTGTATGCTTATATCAGCAAGATGAAAAGCTTAGTGCTACGTTATTTCATATACGTCTGCACGTTCGCTGTCTCGCTCGCACACATGTGCTGCTTGACGCAACCGCAACGATTAAATGGAAAAAAAAACATCTCCGTTTTTTCATGGACTTCACTTACTCGCCAATATTTAAAATGCAAATGATCATTAGAATAATCAATTCTTGAAAGACAAAATCTAATATTACAAATATCATACTAATTATTATTCTTACAAATCTCTGCATACATTACGTTTTGACTTGCAATATAATTTTCGGCAAGCAGTACGACATTTGAAGTAACACAACTCAGCAACGGCGAGAATGTGCTCACTTGCAAAAAGCTAGCTGCTATAAGCATGCAATGAATTCTAATTGTTGACAAAGCAGTGCGATTCGTTGCAAAATGTTCTAGTCTTTTCCATCTACTTTCTTTTCTAAATTTCTTCTTTATTCCTGGACCGATCTTTTTGAAACTTTCACATATGTTTCAGAACAGTATTTTTTAAACACCTGTTAAGTTAGAAATATGTATGTTCAGAAATACATGCTGTTAACAGGGTATAAAGAGTTTTGATCGATTTGCGGGGGAAGGCGGGGAGGTATTCAAAATTTGAAACAAACTTGATCTGCGGACGGTATAGAGGAACCTTCATGCCAAATTTGGAGTCTCTAGCTCTTATAGTTGCTGAGATCGACGCGTTCATACAGACGGACAGACAGACAGACAGACAGACAGACAGACAGACAGACAGACGGACATTTTTGCACAAAGTTAATATATCCCTGTACAGGGTATAATGACAAAGCAACGGATTTTTCCGACGAAAATCAGGATATGTCCAAAAATGACAAAATAACGGATTTTTCGAAGAAAATCAGATATGTTCAAAAATGTTAAAAATATAGGATTTTTCCAACAAGAATAAGATATGGGAAAAAATGGCAAAAATAGCGAAGTTATTCCGAAAAAAATCAAATATATCCAAAAATGAGATAATAACGGATTTTTCCGACAAAAATCAGACATGTCGAGCAATGACAAAATAACGGATTTTTCGACAAAAATCAGATATGGGAAAAAATGGCAAAAATCCGGATGTTTCCGACAAGAATCAGATATGGGCAAAAATGGCAAAAATAGCGTTTATTTCGACAAAAATCAAATGTATCTAAAAATGACAAAAGCAACGGATTTTTCGACGAAAATCGGATATGTCCAAAAATGACAAAATAACGGATTTTTCGAAGAAAATCAGATATGTTCAAAAATGGCAAAATAACGGATTTTTCCAACAAGAATAAGATATGGGAAAAAATGGCAAAAATAGCGGTTATTCCGACAAAAATCAGACATGTCGAACAATGGCAAAATAACGGTTTTTTCGACAAAAATCAGATATGTGCAAAAATGGCAAAATAACGGATGTTTCCGACAAGAATCAGATATGGGCAAAAATGGCAAAAATAGCGTTTATTCCGACAAAAATCAAATGTATCTAAAAATGACAAAGCAACGGGTTTTTCGACGAAAATCGGATATGTCCAAAAATGGCAAAATAACGGATTTTTCGAAGAAAATCAGATATGTTCAAAAATGTTAAAAATAACGGATTTTTCCAACAAGAATCAAGATATGGGAAAAAATGGCAAAAATAGCGGTTATTCCGAAAAAAATCAAATATATCCAAAAATGAGATAATAACGGATTTTTCCGACAAAAATCAGACATGTCGAACAATGACAAAATAACGGATTTTTCGACGAAGATCAGATATGTTCAAAAATGGCAAAATAACGGATTTTTCCAACAAGAATAAGATATGGGAAAAAATGGCATAAATAGCGGTTATTCCGATAAAAATCTAATGTATTTAAAAATGACAAAGCAACGGATTTTTCGACGAAAATCAGATATGTCCAAAAATGACAAAATAACGAATTTTTCGACGAAAATCAGATATGTGCAAAAATGGCAAAATAACGGTTTTTCCGACAAGAATCAGATATGGGAAAAAATGAAAAAAATAGCGGTTATTCCGACAAAAATCAAATATATCCAAAAATGAGATAATAACGGATTTTTCCGACAAAAATCGGACATGTCGAACAATGGCAAAATAACGGTTTTTCGACGAAAATCAGATATGTGCAAAAATGGCAAAATAACGGATTTTTCCAACAAGAATCAGATACGAGAAAAAAATGGCATAAATAGCGGTTATTCCGATAAAAAATCTAATGTATCTAAAAATGACAAAGCAACGGATTTTTCGACGAAAATCAGATATGTCCAAAAATGACAAAATAACGAATTTTTCGACGAAAATCAGATATGTGCAAAAATGGCAAAATAACGGTTTTTTCGACAAGAATCAGATATGGGAAAAAATGAAAAAAAATAGCGGTTATTCCGACAAAAATCAAATATATCCAAAAATGACATAATAACGAATTTTTCCGACAAAAATCAGACATGTCGAACAATGGCAAAATAACGGTTTTTGCGACAAAAATCAGATATGTGCAAAAATGGCAAAAATCCGGATTTTTCCGACAAGAATCAGATATGGGCAAAAATGGCAAAAATAGCGGCTATTCCGACAAAAAACAAATATATCCAAAAATGACATAATAACGGATTTTTCCGATTAAAATCAGACATGTCGAACAATGGCAAAATAACGGTTTTTTCGACAAGAATCAGATATGTGCAAAAATGGCAAAAATCACGGATGCTTCCGACAAGAATCAGATATGGGCAAAAATGGCAAAAATACCGTTTATTCCGACAAACATCAAATGTATCTAAAAATGACAAAGCAACGGATTTTTCGACGAAAATCAGATATGTCCAAAAATGACAAAATAACGAATTTTTCGACGAAAATCAGATATGTGCAAAAATGGCAAAATAACGGTTTTTTCGACAAGAATCAGATATGGGAAAAAATGAAAAAAATAGTGGTTATTCCGACAAAAATCAAATATATCCAAAAATGACATAATAACGGATTTTTCCGACAAAAATCAGACATGTCGAACAATGGCAAAATAACGGTTTTTGCGACAAAAATCAGATATGTGCAAAAATGGCAAAAATCCGGATTTTTCCGACAAGAATCAGATATGGGCAAAAATGGCAAAAATAGCGGCTATTCCGACAAAAAACAAATATATCCAAAAATGACATAATAACGGATTTTTCCGACAAAAATCAGACATGTCGAACAATGGCAAAATAACGGTTTTTGCGACAAAAATCAGATATGTGCAAAATGGCAAAAATCCGGATTTTTCCGACAAGAATCAGATATGGGAAAAAATGGCAAAAATAGCGGTTATTCCGACAAAAATCAAATATATTCAAAAATGACATAATAACGGATTTTTTCGACAAAAATCGGACATTTCGAACAATGGCCAAATAACGGTTTTTTCGACGAAAATCAGATATGTGCAAAAATGGCAAAATAACGGATTTTTCCGACAAAAAATCGGACATGGCAAAATAACGGATTTTTCCAACAAGAATCAGATACGAGAAAAAAATGGCAAAAATAGCGGTTATTCCGACAAAAATCTAATGTATCTAAAAATGACAAAAAATAGCGGTTATTCCGACAAAAATGAAATATATCCAAAAATGACATAATAACGGATTTTTCCGACAAAAATCGGACATGTCGAACAATGGCAAAATAACGGTTTTTCGACGAAAAATCAGATATGTGCAAAAATGGCAAAATAACGGATTTTTCCAGCAAGAATCAGATACGAGAAAAAAATGGCAAAAATAGCGGTTATCGACAAAAATTTAATGTATCTAAAAATGACAAAGCAACGGATTTGTCGACGAAAATCAGATATGTCCAAAAATGACAAATTAACGAATTTTTCGACGAAGATCAGATATGTGCAAAAATGGCAAAATAACGTTTTTTTCGACAAGAATCAGAAATGGGAAAAAATGGCAAAAATAGCGGTTATTCCGACAAAAATCAAATATATCCAAAAATGAGATAATAACGGATTTTTCCGACAAAAATCAGACATGTCGAACAATGACAAAATAACGGATTTTTCGACGAAGATCAGATATGTGCAAAAATGGCAAAATAACGTTTTTTTCGACAAGAATCAGATGTGGGAAAAAATGGCAAAAATAGCGGCTATTCCAACAAAAATCAAATATATCCAAAAAGGACATAATAACGGATTTTTCCGACAAAAATCAGACATGTCGAACAATGGCAAAATAACGGTTTTTTCGACAAAAATCAGATATGTGCAAAAATGGCAAAAATCACGGATGTTTCCGACAAGAATCAGATATGGGCAAAAATAGCGTTTATTCCGACAAAAATCAAATGTATCTAAAAATGACAAAGCAACGGATTTTTCGACGAAAATCGGATATGTCCAAAAATGACAAAATAACGGATTTTTCGAAGAAAATCAGATATGTTCAAAAATGTTAAAAATATCGGATTTTTCCAACAAGAATAAGATATGGGAAAAAATGAAAAAAATAGCGGTTATTCCGAAAAAATCAAATATATCCAAAAATGAGATAATAACGGATTTTTCCGACAAAAATCAGACATGTCGAACAATGACAAAATAACGGATTTTTCGACGAAGATCAGATATGTTCAAAAATGGCAAAATAACGGATTTTTCCAACAAGAATAAGATATGGGAAAAAATGGCAAAAATAGCGGTTATTCCGACAAAAATCAAATATATCCAAAAATGAGATAATAACGGATTTTTCCGACAAAAATCAGACATGTCGAACAATGACAAAATAACGGATTTTTCGACGAAGATCAGATATGTTCAAAAATGGCAAAATAACGGATTTTTCCAACAAGAATAAGATATGGGAAAAAATGGCAAAAATAGGGGTTATTCCGACAAAAATCAAATATATCCAAAAATGAGATAATAACGGATTTTTCCGACAAAAATCGGACATGTCGAACAATGGCAAAATAACGGTTTTTCGACGAAAATCAGATATGTGCAAAAATGGCAAAATAACGGATTTTTCCAACAAGAATCAGATAGGAGAAAAAAATGGCATAAATAGCGGTTATTCCGATAAAAATCTAATGTATCTAAAAATGACAAAGCAACGGATTTTTCGACGAAAATCAGATATGTCCAAAAATGACAAAATAACGAATTATTCGACGAAAATCAGATATGTGCAAAAATGGCAAAATAACGGTTTTTTCGACAAGAATCAGATATGGGAAAAAATGAAAAAAATAGCGGTTATTCCGACAAAAATCAAATATATCCAAAAATGACATAATAACGGATTTTTCCGACAAAAATCAGACATGTCGAACAATGGCAAAATAACGGTTTTTGCGACAAAAACAAATCCAGAAATGGCAAAAAACCGGATTTTTCCGACAAGAATCAGATATGGGCAAAAATAGCGGTTATTCCGACAAAAAACAAATATATCCAAAAATGACATAATAACGGATTTTTCCGATTAAAATCAGACATGTCGAACAATGGCAAAATAACGGTTTTTTCCGACAAGAATCAGATATGTGCAAAAATGGCAAAAATCCGGATGTTTCCGACAAGAATCAGATATGGGCAAAAATGGCAAAAATACCGGTTTATTCCGACAAACATCAAATGTATCTAAAAATGACAAATCAACGGATTTTTCGACGAAAATCAGATATGTCCAAAAATGACAAAAAACGGATTTTTCGAAGAAAATCAGATATGTTCAAAAATGGCAAAATAACGGATTTTTCCGACAAGAATCAGATATGGGAAAAAATGGCAAAAATAGCGGTTATTCCGACAAAAATCAAATATATTCAAAAATGACATAATAACGGATTTTTTCGACAAAAATCGGACATTTCGAACAATGGCCAAATAACGGTTTTTTCGACGAAAATCAGATATGTGCAAAAATGGCAAAATAACGGATTTTTCCGACAAAAATCGGATATGTCGAACAATGGCAAAATAACGGTTTTTCGACGAAAATCAGATATGTGCAAAAATGGCAAAATAACGGATTTTTCCAACAAGAATCAGATACGAGAAAAAAATGGCAAAAATAGCGGTTATTCCGACAAAAATCTAATGTATCTAAAAATGACAAAAAATAGCGGTTATTCCGACAAAAATGAAATATATCCAAAAATGACATAATAACGGATTTTTCCGACAAAAATCGGACATGTCGAACAATGGCAAAATAACGGTTTTTCGACGAAAATCAGATATGTGCAAAAATGGCAAAATAACGGATTTTTCCGGCAAGAATCAGGTACGAGAAAAAAATGGCAAAAATAGCTGTTATCGACAAAAATTTAATGTATCTAAAAATGACAAAATAACGGATTTGTCGACGAAAATCAGATATGTCCAAAAATGACAAATTAACGGATTTTTCCGACGAAGATCAGAAATGGGAAAAAATGGCAAAAATAGCGGTTATTCCGACAAAAATCAAATATATCCAAAAAGGACATAATAACGGATTTTTCCGACAAAAATCAGACATGTCGAACAATGGCAAAATAACGGTTTTTGAGACAAAAATCAGATATGTGCAAAAAATGGCAAAAATACGGATGTTTCCGACAAGAATCAGATATGGGCAAAAATGGCAAAATAACGCGTTTATTCCGACAAAAATAAAATGTATCTAAAAATGACAAAGTAACGGATTTTTCGACGAAAATCGGATATGTCCAAAAATGACAAAATAACGGATTTTTCGAAGAAAATCAGATATGTTCAAAAATGGCAAAATAACGGATTTTTCCAACAAGAATAAGATATGGGAAAAAATGGCAAATATAGCGGTTATTCCGACAAAAATCAAATATATCCAAAAATGAGATAATAACGGATTTTTCCGACAAAAATCAGACATGTCGAACAATGACAAAATAACGGATTTTTCGACGAAGATCAGATATGTGCAAAAATGGCAAAATAACGTTTTTTTCGACAAGAATCAGATGTGGGAAAAAATGGCAAAAATAGCGGTTATTCCAACAAAAATCAAATATATCCAAAAAGGACATAATAACGGATTTTTCCGACAAAAATCAGACATGTCGAACAATGGCAAAATAACGGTTTTTTCGACAAAAATCAGATATGTGCAAAAATGGCAAAAAAACGGATGTTTCCGACAAGAATCAGATACGAGAAAAAAATGGCATAAATAGCGGTTATTCCGATAAAAATCTAATGTATCTAAAAAATGACAAAGTAACGGATTTTTCGACGAAAATCAGATATGTCCAAAAATGACAAAATAACCGAATTTTTCGACGAAAATCAGATATGCGCAAAAATGGCAAAATAACGGATGTTTCCGACAAGAATCAGATATGGGCAAAAATAGCAAAAGTTTATTCTGACAAAAATCAAATGTATCTAAAAATGACAAAGCAACGGATTTTTCGACGAAAATCGGATATGTCCAAAAATGACAAAATAACGGATTTTTCGAAGAAAATCAGATATGTTCAAAAATGTTAAAAATATCGGATTTTTCCAACAAGAATAAGATATGGGAAAAAATGGCAAAAATAGCGGTTATTCCGAAAAAATCAAATATATCCAAAAATGAGATAATAACGGATTTTTCCGACAAAAAATCAGACATGTCGAACAATGACAAAATAACGGATTTTTCGACGAAGATCAGATATGTTCAAAAATGGCAAAATAACGGATTTTTCCAACAAGAATAAGATATGGGAAAAAATGGCAAAAATAGCGGTTATTCCGACAAAAATCAAATATATCCAAAAATGAGATAATAACGGATTTTTCCGACAAAAATCACACATGTCGAACAATGGCAAAATAACGGTTTTTCGACGAAAATCAGATATGTGCAAAAATGGAAAAATAACGGATTTTTCCAACAAGAATCAGATACGAGAAAAAAATGGCAAAAATAGCGGTTATTCCGATAAAAATCTAATGTATCTAAAAATGACAAAACAACGGATTTTTCGACGAAAATCAGATATGTTCAAAAATGGCAAAATAACGGATTTTTCCAACAAGAATAAGATATGGGAAAAAATGGCAAAAATAGCGGTTATTCCGACAAAAATCAAATATATCCAAAAATGACAAAATAACGGATTTTTCCGAAAAAATCAGACATGTCGAACAATGGCAAAATAACGGTTTTTTCGACGAAAATCAGATATGTGCAAAAATGGCAAAATAACGGATTTTTCCAACAAGAATCAGATATGGGAAAAAATGACAAAAATAGCGGTTATTCCGACAAAAATCAAATATATCCAAAAATGACAAAATAACGGATTTTTCCGAAAAAATCAGACATGTCGAAAAATGGCAAAATAACGGGTTTTTCGACAAAAATCAGATATGTGCCAAAATGGCAAAATAACGGATTTTTCGACGAAAATCAGATACGTACAAAAATGACAAAATAACGGATTTTTCCGACAAGATTCAGATATGGGAAAAAATGGCAAAAATAGCGTTTATTCCGACAAAAATCAGATATGTCGAACAATGGCAAAATAACGGTTTTTTTTGACGAAAATCAGATATGTGCAAAAATGGCAAAATAACGGATTTTTCCGACAAGAAGCAGATATGGGAAAAAATGGCAAAAATAGCGGTTATTCCGACAAAAATCAAATATATCTAAAAATGACAAAGTAACGGATTTTTCGACAAAAATCAGATATGTCCAAAAAATGACAAAAAAACGGATTTTTTCGTCGAAAATTTAGATCTGTCAAAAAGTGACAAAATAACGGATTTTTCCAACAAGAATCAGATATGGGAAAAAATGGCAAAAATAGCGGTTATTCCGACAAAAAATCAAATGTATCTAAAAATGACAAAATAACGGATTTTTCGACGAAAATCAGATATGTCCAAAAAATGACAAAATAACGGATTTTTCGACGAAAATCAAATATGTGCAAAAATGGCAAAATAACGGATTTTTCCGACAAGAATCAGTTATGGGCAAAAATGGCAAAAACGGTTATTCCGACAAAAATCAAATATATCCAAAAATGACAAAATAACGGATTTTTCCGACAAAAATCAGACATGTCGAAAAATGGCAAAATAACGGTTTTTTCGACGAAAATCAGATATGTGCAAAAATGGCAAAATAACGGATTTTTCCGACAAGAATCAGATATGGGAAAAAAATGGCAAAAATAGCGGTTATTCCGACAAAAATCTAATATATCTAAAAATGACAAAACTAACGGATTTTTCGACGAAAATCAGATATGTCCAAAAATGACAAAATAACGGATTTTTCGACGAAAATCAGATATGTGCAAAAATGGCAAAATAACGGTTTTTTCGACAAGAATCAGATATGGAAAAAAATGAAAAAAATAGCGGTTATTCCGACAACAATCAAATATATCCAAAAATGACAAAATAACGGATTTTTCCGACAAAAATCAGATATGTCGAACAATGGCAAAATAACGGTTTTTGCGACAAAAATCAGATATGTGCAAAAATGGCAAAATAACGGATTTTTCCGACAAGAATCAGATATGGGAAAAAATGACAAAAATAGCGGTTATTCCGTCAAAAATCAAATATATCCAAAAATGACAAAATAACGGATTTTTCCGACAAAAAATCAGATATGTCGAAAATTGGCAAAATAACGGGTTTTTCGACGAAAATCAGATATGTGCCCAAAAATGGCAAAAATAACGGATTTTTCCGACAATAATCAGATATGGGCAAAAATGCAAATAGCGTTTATTCTGACAAAAATCAAATGTATCTAAAAATGACAAAATAACGGATTTTTCGACGAAAATCAGATATGTCCAAAAATGACAAAATAACGGATTTTTCGACGAAAATCAGATATGTCCAAAAATGACAAAAAAACGGATTTTTCGACGAAAATCAAATATATGTGCAAAAATGGCAAAATAACGGATTTTTTCGACAAGAATCAGATATGGGCAAAAATAGCGGTTATTCCGACAAAAATCAAATATATCCAAAAATGACAAAATAACGGATTTTTCCGACAAAAATCAGATATGTCGAAAAATGGCAAAATAACGGATTTTTCGACAAAAATCAGATATGTAAAAAAATGACAAAATAACGGATTTTTCCGACAAAAATCAGATATGTCGAACAAATGGCAAAATAACGGTTTTTTCGACGAAAATCAGATATGTGCAAAAATGGCAAAATAACGGATTTTTTCCGACAAAAATCAGATATGGGACAAAATGGCAAAAATAACGATTTTCGAAAATCAGATATGTGCAAAAATGGCAAAATAACGGATTTTTTCCGACAAGAATCAGATATGGGCAAAAATGGCAAAAATAGCGGTTATTCCGACAAAAATCAAATATATCCAAAAATGACAAAATAACGGATTTTTCGGCGAAAATCAGATATGTACAAAAATGACAAAATAACGGATTTTTCCGACAAGAATCAGATATGGGAAAAATGGCAAAAATAGCGGTTATTCCGACAAAAATCAAATATATCTAAAAATGACAAAATAACGGATTTTTCGACGAAAATCAGATATGTACAAAAGGGCAAAATAACGGATTTTTTCCGACAAGAATCAGATATGGGAAAAAATGGCAAAAATAGCGGTTATTCCGACAAAAACAAAATATATCCAAAAATGACAAAATAACGGATTTTTCGACGAAAATCAGATACGTACAAAAATGACAAAATAACGGATTTTTCCGACAAGAATCAGATATGGGAAAAAATGGCAAAAATAGCGGTTATTCCGACAAAAATCAAATATATCTAAAAATGACAAAATAACGGATTTTTCGACAAAAATCAGATATGTACAAAAAGGCAAAATAACGGATTTTTCCGACGAAAATCAGATATGGGAAAAAATGGTAAAATAACGGATTTTTCGACGAAAATCAGATATGTAAAAAAATGGCAAAATAACGGATTTTTCCGACAAGAATCTGATATGGGAAAAATGGCAAAAATAGCGGTTATTCCGTCAAAAATCAAATATATCTAAAAATGACAAAATAACGGATTTTTCGACGAAAATCAGATATGTACAAAAAGGTCAAAATAACGGATTTTTTCCGACAAGAATCAGATATGGGAAAAAATGACAAAAATAGCGGTTATTCCGACAAAAACAAAATATATCCAAAAATGACATAATAACGGATTTTTCGACGAAAATCAGATATGTACAAAAATGACAAAATAACGGATTTTTCGACAAGAATCAGATATGGGAATAAATGGCAAAATACGGATGTTTCCGACAAGAATCAGATATGGGCAAAAATGCAAAATAGCGGTTTATTCCGACAAAAATCAAATGTATCTAAAAATGACAAAACAACGGATTTTTCGACGAAAATCGGATATGTCCAAAAATGACAAAATAACGGATTTTTCGAACAAAATCAGATATGTTCAAAAATGGCAAAATAACGGATTTTTCCAACAAGAATAAGATATGGGAAAAAATGGCAAAAATAGCGGTTATTCCGACAAAAATCAAATATATCCAAAAATGATATAATAACGGATTTTCCGACAAAAATCAGACATGTCGAACAATGGCAAAATAACGGTTTTTTCGACAAAAATCAGATATGTGTAAAAACGGCAAAAATAACGGATTTTTCCGACAAAAATCAGATATGGGCAAAAATGGCAAAATAACGGATTTTTCGACGAAAATCAGATATGTAAAAAAATGACAAAATAACGGATTTTTCCGACAAAAATCAGACATGTCGAACAATGGCAAAATAACGGTTTTTTCGACGAAAATCAGATATGTGCAAAAATGGCAAAATAACGGATTTTTTCGACAAGAATCAGATATGGGAAAAAAGGGCAAAAATAGCGCTAATTCCGACAAAAATCAAATATATCTAAAAATGACATAATAACGGATTTTTCCGACAAAAATCAGACATGTCGAACAATGGCAAAATAACGGATTTTCCGACGAAAATCAAATATGTCAAAAAATTACAAAATAACGGATTTTTCGACGAAAATCAGATATGTGCAAAAATGGCAAAATAACGGATTTTTCCGACAAGAATCAGATATGGGCAAAAATGGCAAAAATAGCGGTTATTCCGACAAAAATCAAATATATCCAAAAATGACAAAATAACGGATTTTTCGGCGAAAATCAGATACGTACAAAAATGACAAAATAACGGATTTTTCCGACAAGAATCTGATATGGGAAAAATGGCAAAAATAGCGGTTATTCCGACAAAAATCAAATATATCTAAATATGACAAAAAAACGGATTTTTCGACGAAAATCAGATATGTACAAAAGGCAAAATAACGGATTTTTTCCGACAAGAATCAGATATGGGAAAAAATGCCAAAAATAGCTGTTATTCCGACAAAAACAAAATATATCCAAAAATGACATAATAACGGATTTTTCGACGAAAATCAGATACGTACAAAAATGACAAAATAACGGATTTTTCCGACAAGAATCAGATATGGGAAAAAATGGCAAAAATAGCGGTTATTCCGACAAAAATCAAATATATCTAAAAATGACAAAATAACGGATTTTTCGACAAAAATCAGATATGTACAAAAAGGCAAAGTAACGGATTTTTTCGACGAAAATCAGATATGGGAAAAAATGGCAAAATAACGGATTTTTCGACGAAAATCAGATATGTAAAAATGACAAAATAACGGATTTTTCCGACAAGAATCAGATATGGGAAAAAAATTGCAAAAATAGCGGTTATTCCGACAAAAACAAAATATATCCAAAAATGACATAATAACGGATTTTTCGACGAAAATCAGATACGTACAAAAATGACAAAATAACGGATTTTTCGACAAGAATCAGATATGGGAAAAAATGGCAAAAATAGCGGTTATTCCGACAAAAATCAAATATATCCAAAAATGAGAAAATAACGGATTTTTCCGACAAAAATCAGACATGTCGAACAATGACAAAATAACGGATTTTTCGACGAAGATCAGATATGTGCAAAAATGGCAAAATAACGGTTTTTTTCGACAAGAATCAGATATGGGAAAAAATGGCAAAAATCCGGATGTTTCCGACAAGAATCAGATATGGGCAAAAATGGCAAAAATAGCGTTTATTCCGACAAAAATCAAATGTAAAAATGTAAAAACAAAATGACAAAATATCGGATTTTTCCGACAAAAATCAGACATGTCGAACAATGGCAAAATAACGGATTTTCCGACGAAAATCAAATATGTCCAAAAATGGCAAAATAACGGATTTTTCGACGAAAATCAGATATGTGCCAAAATGGCAAAATAACGGATTTTTCGACGAAAATCAGATATGTGCAAAAATGGCAAAATAACGGATTTTTTCGACAAGAATCAAGATATGGGAAAAAATGGAAAAATAGCGGTTATTCCGACAAAAATCAAATATATCCAAAATTGATATAATAGCGGATTTTCCGACAAAAATCGGACATGTCGAACAATGGCAAAATAACGGTTTTTTCGACAAAAATCAGATATGTGTAAAAACGGCAAAATTCCGGATTTTTCCGACAAGAATCAGATATGGGCAAAAATGTCAAAATAACGGATTTTTCGACGAAAATCAGATATGTAAAAAAATGACATAATAACGGATTTTTCCGACAAAAATCAGACATGTCGAACAATGGCAAAATAACGGTTTTTTCGACGAAAATCAGATATGTGCAAAAATGGCAAAATAACGGATTTTTTCGACAAGAATCAGATATGGGAAAAAATGGCAAAAATAGCGCTAATTCCGACAAAAATCAAATATATCTAAAAATGACATAATAACGGATTTTTCCGACAAAAATCAGACATGTCGAACAATGACAAAATAACGGATTTTTCGACGAAGATCAGATATGTGCAAAAATGGCAAAATAACGTTTTTTTCGACAAAAATCAGATATGGGAAAAAATGGCAAAAATAACGGATGTTTTCCGACAAGAATCAGATATGGGCAAAAATGGCAAAAATAGCGTTTATTCCGACAAAAAATCCAATGTATCTAAAAATGACAAAACAACGGATTTTTCGACGAAAATCGGATATGTCCAAAAATGACAAAATAACGGATTTTTCGAAGAAAATCAGATATGTTCAAAAATGGCAAAATAACGGATTTTTCCAACAAGAATAAGATATGGGAAAAAATGGCAAAAATAGCGGTTATTCCGACAAAAATCAAATATATCCAAAAATGAGATAATAACGGATTTTTCCGACAAAAATCAGACATGTCGAACAATGGCAAAATAACGGTTTTTGCGACAAAAATCAGATATGTGCAAAAATGGCAAAATAACGGATGTTTCCGACAAGAATCAGATATATGCAAAAATAGCGTTTATTCCGACAAAAATCAAATGTATCTAAAAATGACAAAGCAACGGATTTTTCGACGAAAATCGGATATGTTCAAAAACGACAAAATAACGGATTTTTCGAAGAAAATCAGATATGTTCAAAAATGGCAAAATAACGGATTTTTCCAAGAAGAATAAGATATGGGAAAAAATGGCAAAAATAGCGGTTATGCCGACAAAAAATCAAATATATCCAAAAATGAGATAATAACGAATTTTTCCGACAAAAAATCAGACATGTCGAACAATGGCAAAATAACGGTTTTTGCGACAAAAATCAGATATGTGCAAAAATGGCAAAAAACCGGATGTTTCCGACAAGAATCAGATATATGCAAAAATAGCGTTTATTCCGACAAAAATCAAATGTATCTAAAAATGACAAAGCAACGGACTTTTCGACGAAAATCGGATATGTCCAAAAATGACAAAATAACGGATTTTTCGAAGAAAATCAGATATGTTCAAAAATGGCAAAATAACGGATTTTTCCAACAAGAATAAGATATGGGAAAAAATGGCAAAAATAGCGGTTATGCCGACAAAAATAAAATATATCCAAAAATGAGATAATAACGGATTTTTCCGACAAAAATCAGACATGTCGAACAATGGCAAAGTAACGGATTTGCCGACAAAAATCAAATATGTCCAAAAATTACAAAATAACGGATTTTTCGACGAAAATCAGATATGTGCCAAAAATGGCAAAATAACGGATTTTTCGACGAAAATCAGATATGTGCAAAAATGGCAAAATAACGGATTTTTTCGACAAGAATAAGATATGGGAAAAAATGGAAAAATAGCGGTTATTCCGACAAAAATCAAATATATCCAAAATTGATATAATAGCGGATTTTCCGACAAAAATCGGACATGTCGAACAATGGCAAAATAACGGATTTTTCGACGAAAATCAGATATGTAAAAAAATGACATAATAACGGATTTTTCCGACAAAAATCAGACGTGTCGAACAATGGCAAAATAACGGTTTTTTCGACGAAAATCAGATATGTGCAAAAATGGCAAAATAACGGATTTTTTCGACAAGAATCAGATATGGGACAAAATGGCAAAAATAGCGAAAATCAGATATGTGCAAAAATGGCAAAATAACGGATTTTTCCGACAAGAATCAGATATGGGCAAAAAATGGCAAAAATAGCGGTTATTCCGACAAAAATCAAATATATCCAAAACTGACATAATAACGGATTTTTCGGCGAAAATCAGATACGTACAAAAATGACAAAATAACGGATTTTTCCGACAAGAATCTGATATGGGAGAAATGGCAAAAATAGCGGTTATTCCGACAAAAATCAAATATATCTAAATATGACAAAATAACGGATTTTTCGACGAAAATCAGATATGTACAAAAGGTCAAAATAACGGATTTTTTCCGACAAGAATCAGATATGGGAAAAAATTACAAAAATAGCGGTTATTCCGACAAAAACAAAATATATCCAAAACTGACATAATAACGGATTTTTCGAAGAAAATCAGATACGTACAAAAATGACAAAATAACGGATTTTTCGACAAGAATCAGATATGGGAAAAAATGGCAAAAATAGCGGTTATTCCGACAAAAATCAAATATATCTAAAAATGACAAAATAACGGATTTTTCGACAAAAATCAGATATGTACAAAAGGGCAAAGTAACGGATTTTTCCGACGAAAATCAGATATGGGAAAAAATGGTAAAATAACGGATTTTTCGACGAAAATCAGATATGTAAAAAAATGACAAAATAACGGATTTTTCCGACAAGAATCAGATACGGGAAAAAATGGCAAAAATAGCGGTTATTCCGACAAAAATCAAATATATCCAAAAATGAGATAATAACGGATTTTTCCGACAAAAATCAGACATGTCGAACAATGACAAAATAACGGATTTTTCGGCGAAGATCAGATATGTGCAAAAATGGCAAAATAACGTTTTTTTCGACAAGAATCAGATATGGGAAAAAATGGCAAAAATCCGGATGTTTCCGACAAGAATCAGATATGGGCAAAAATGGCAAAAATAGCGTTTATTCCGACAAAAATCAAATGTATCTAAAAATGACAAAGCAACGGATTTTTCGACGAAAATCGGATATGTCAAAAAATGACAAAATAACGGATTTTTCGAAGAAAATCAGATATGTTCAAAAATGGAAAAATAACGGATTTTTCCAACAAGAATCAAGATATGGGAAAAAATGGCAAAAATAGCGGTTATTCCGACAAAAATCCAATATATCCAAAAATGAGATAATAACGGATTTTTCCGACAAAAAATCAGACATGTCGAACAATGGCAAAATAACGGTTTTTGCGACAAAAATCAGATATGTGCAAAAATGGCAAAAATCCGGATGTTTCCGACAAGAATCAGATATATGCAAAAATGGCAAAAATAGCGTTTATTCCGACAAAAATCAAATGTATCTAAAAATGACAAAGCAACGGATTTTTCGACGAAAATTGGATATGTCCAAAAATGACAAAATAACGGATTTTTCGAAGAAAATCAGATATGTTCAAAAATGGCAAAATAACGGTTTTTTCGACAAGAATCAGATATGGGAAAAAATGGCAAAAATAGCGGTTAATCCGACAAAAATCAAATATATCCAAAAAGGACATAATAACGGATTTTTCCGACAAAAATCAGACATGTCGAACAATGGCAAAATAACGGTATTTTCGACAAAAATCAGATATGGGCAAAAATGGCAAAAATAGCGTTTATTCCGACAAAAATCAAATGTATCTAAAAATGAGATAATAACGGATTTTTCCGACAAAAATCAGACATGTCGAAAAATGACAAAATAACGGATTTTTCGACGAAAATCAGATATGTACAAAAGGGCAAAATAACGGATTTTTTCCGACAAGAATCAGATATGGGAAAAAATGACAAAAATAGCGGTTATTCCGACAAAAACAAAATATATCCAAAAATGACATAATAACGGATTTTTCGAAGAAAATCAGATACGTACAAAAATGACAAAATAACGGATTTTTCCGACAAGAATCTGATATGGGAGAAATGGCAAAAATAGCGTTTATTCCGACAAAAATCAAATGTATCTAAAAATGACAAAATAACGGATTTTTCGACGAAAATCGGATATGTCGAACAATGGCAAAATAACGGATTTTTCCGACGAAAATCAAATATGTCCAAAAATTGCAAAATAACGGATTTTTCGACGAAAATCAGATATGTGCCAAAATGGCAAAATAACGGATTTTTCGACGAAAATCAGATATGTGCAAAAATGGCAAAATAACGGATTTTTTCCGACAAGAATAAGATATGGGAAAAAATAGCAAAAATAGCGGTTATTCCGACAAAAATCAAATATATCCAAAAATGACATAATAGCGGATTTTTCGACAAAAATCAGATATGTCAAACAATGGCAAAATAACGGTTTTTTCGACAAAAATCAGATATGTGGAAAAAATGGCAAAATAACGGATTTTTCCGACAAAAATCAGATATGGGCAAAAATGTCAAAATAACGGATTTTTCGACGAAAATCAGATATGTAAAAAAATGACAAAATAACGGATTTTTCCGACAAAAATCAGATATGTCGAAAAATGGCAAAATAACGGTTTTTTCGACGAAAATCAGATATGTGCAAAAATGGCAAAATAACGGATTTTTTCGACAAGAATCAGATATGGGAAAAAATGGCAAAAATAGCGGTTATTCCGACAAAAATCAAATATATCTAAAAATGACAAAATAACGGATTTTTCCGACAAAAATCAGATATGTCGAAAAATGACAAAATAACGGATTTTTCGACGAAAATCAGATATGTGCAAAAATGGCAAAATAACGGTTTTTTCCGACAAGAATCAGATATGGGAAAAAATGGCAAAAATAACGGATTTTTCCGACAAGAATCAGATATGGGCAAAAATGGCAAAAATAGCGTTTATTCCGACAAAAATCAATGTATCTAAAAATGACAAAGCAACGGATTTTTCGACGAAAATCAGATATGTCCAAAAATGACAAAATAACGGATTTTTCGACGAAAATCAGATATGTTCAAAAATGGCAAAATAACGGATTTTTCCGACAAGAATAAGATATGGGAAAAAATGGCAAAAATAGCGGTTATTCCGACAAAAATCAAATATATCCAAAAATGACAAAATAACGGATTTTTCCGACAAAAATCAGATATGTCGAACAATGGCAAAATAACGGTTTTTCCGACAAAAATCAGATATGTGCAAAAATGGCAAAATAACGGATGTTTCCGACAAGAATCAGATATATGCAAAAATAGCGTTTATTCCGACAAAAATCAAATATATCTAAAAATGACAAAATAACGGATTTTTCGACGAAAATCGGATATGTCCAAAAATGACAAAATAACGGATTTTTCGAAGAAAATCAGATATGTTCAAAAATGGCAAAATAACGGATTTTTCCGACAAGAATCAGATATGGGAAAAAATGGCAAAAATAGCGGTTATTCCGACAAAAATCAAATATATCCAAAAATGAGAAAATAACGGATTTTTCCGACAAAAATCAGATATGTCGAACAAATGGCAAAATAACGGTTTTTCCGACAAAAATCAGATATGTGCAAAAATGGCAAAAATAACGGATGTTTCCGACAAGAATCAGATATATGCAAAAATGAAAATAACGTTTATTCCGACAAAAATCAAATGTATCTAAAAAATGACAAAATAACGGACTTTTCGACGAAAATCAGATATGTCCAAAAATGACAAAATAACGGATTTTTCGACGAAAATCAGATATGTGCAAAAATGGCAAAATAACGGATTTTTCCGACAAGAATCAGATATGGGAAAAAATGGCAAAAATAGCGGTTATTCCGACAAAAATCAAATATATCCAAAAATGACAAAATAACGGATTTTTCCGACAAAAATCAGATATGTCGAAAAATGGCAAAATAACGGATTTTTCCGACAAAAATCAAATATGTCCAAAAATGACAAAATAACGGATTTTTCGACGAAAATCAGATATGTGCAAAAATGGCAAAATAACGGATTTTTCGACGAAAATCAGATATGTGCAAAAATGGCAAAATAACGGATTTTTTCGACAAGAATCAGATATGGGAAAAAATGGCAAAAATAGCGGTTATTCCGACAAAAATCAAATATATCCAAAATTGACAAAATAACGGATTTTTCGACAAAAATCAGATATGTCGAAAAATGGCAAAATAACGGATTTTTCCGACAAAAATCAGATATGGAAAAAAATGACAAAATAACGGTTTTTCCGACAAAAATCAAATATATCGAAAAATGACAAAATAACGGTTTTTTCGACGAAAATCAGATATGTGCAAAAATGGCAAAATAACGGATTTTTCCGACAAGAATCAGATATGGGACAAAATGGCAAAAATAGCGGATTTTCGACAAAATCAGATATGTGCAAAAATGGCAAAATAACGGATTTTTCCGACAAGAATCAGATATGGGCAAAAATGGCAAAAATAGCGGTTATTCCGACAAAAATCAAATATATCCAAAAATGACAAAATAACGGATTTTTCGGCGAAAATCAGATATGTACAAAAATGACAAAATAACGGATTTTTCCGACAAGAATCAGATATGGGAAAAAATGGCAAAAATAGCGGTTATTCCGACAAAAATCAAATATATCTAAAAATGACAAAATAACGGATTTTTCGACGAAAATCAGATATGTACAAAAGGGCAAAATAACGGATTTTTTCCGACAAGAATCAGATATGGGAAAAAATGGCAAAAATAGCGGTTATTCCGACAAAAACAAAATATATCCAAAAATGACAAAATAACGGATTTTTCGACGAAAATCAGATATGTACAAAAAGGACAAAATAACGGATTTTTCCGACAAGAATCAGATATGGGAAAAAATGGCAAAAATAGCGGTTATTCCGACAAAAATCAAATATATCTAAAAATGACAAAATAACGGATTTTTCGACAAAAATCAGATATGTACAAAAGGGCAAAATAACGGATTTTTCCGACGAAAATCAGATATGGGAAAAAATGGCAAAATAACGGTTTTTTCGACGAAAATCAGATATGTACAAAAAATGACAAAATAACGGATTTTTCCGACAAGAATCAGATATGGGAAAAAATGGCAAAAATAGCGGTTATTCCGACAAAAATCAAATATATCCAAAAATGACAAAATAACGGATTTTTCCGACAAAAATCAGATATGTCCAAAAATGACAAAATAACGGATTTTTCGACGAAAATCAGATATGTGCAAAAATGGCAAAATAACGGTTTTTTCGACAAAAATCAGATATGGGAAAAAATGGCAAAATAACGGATTTTTCCGACAAGAATCAGATATGGGCAAAAATGGCAAAAATAACGGATTTATTCCGACAAAAATCAAATATATCTAAAAATGACAAAATAACGGATTTTTCGACGAAAATCAGATATGTCAAAAAATGACAAAATAACGGATTTTTCGACAGAAAATCAGATATGTACAAAAATGGAAAAATAACGGATTTTTCCGACAAGAATCAGATATGGGAAAAAATGGCAAAAATAGCGGTTATTCCGACAAAAATCAAATATATCCAAAAATGACATAATAACGGATTTTTCCGACAAAAATCAGATATGTCGAAAAATGGCAAAATAACGGTTTTTTCGACAAAAATCAGATATGTGCAAAAAATGGCAAAATAACCGGATTTTTCCGACAAAAATCAGATATATGCAAAAATGGCAAAAATAGCGGATTATTCCGACAAAAATCAAATGTATGTAAAAATGACAAAATAACGGATTTTTCGACGAAAATCAGATATGTCCAAAAATGACAAAATAACGGATTTTTCGAAGAAAATCAGATATGTTCAAAAATGGCAAAATAACGGTTTTTTCCGACAAGAATCAGATATGGGAAAAAATGGCAAAAATAGCGGTTATTCCGACAAAAATCAAATATATCCAAAAAGGACAAAATAACGGATTTTTCCGACAAAAATCAGATATGTCGAACAAATGGCAAAATAACGGTTTTTCCGACAAAAATCAGATATGGGCAAAAATGGCAAAAATAGCGGTTTTTTCCGACAAAAATCAAATATGTATCAAAAATGACAAAATAACGGATTTTTCCGACAAAAATCAGACATGTCGAAAAATGACAAAATAACGGATTTTTCGACGAAAATCAGATATGTACAAAAAGGCAAAATAACGGATTTTTTCCGACAAGAATCAGATATGGGAAAAAATTACAAAAATAGCGGTTATTCCGACAAAAACCAAATATATCCAAAAATGACAAAATAACGGATTTTTCGACGAAAATCAGATATGTACAAAAATGACAAAATAACGGATTTTTCCGACAAGAATCTGATATGGGAAAAATGGCAAAAATAGCGGTTATTCCGACAAAAATCAAATATATCTAAAAATGACAAAATAACGGATTTTTCGACGAAAATCAGATATGTACAAAAGGGCAAAATAACGGATTTTTTCCGACAAGAATCAGATATGGGAAAAAATGGCAAAAATAGCGGTTATTCCGACAAAAACAAAATATATCCAAAAATGACATAAATAACGGATTTTTCGACGAAAATCAGATATGTACAAAAATGACAAAATAACGGATTTTTCCGACAAGAATCAGATATGGGAAAAAATGGCAAAAATAGCGGTTATTCCGACAAAAATCAAATATATCCAAAAATGACAAAATAACGGATTTTTCGACAAAAATCAGATATGTACAAAAGGGCAAAATAACGGATTTTTCCGACGAAAATCAGATATGGGAAAAAATGGTAAAAATAACGGATTTTTCGACGAAAATCAGATATGTAAAAAAATGACAAAATAACGGATTTTTCCGACAAGAATCAGATATGGGAAAAAATGGCAAAAATAGCGGTTATTCCGACAAAAATCAAATATATCCAAAAATGACAAAATAACGGATTTTTCGACGAAAATCAGATATGTACAAAAATGACAAAATAACGGATTTTTCCGACAAGAATCAGATATGGGAAAAAATGGCAAAAATAGCGGTTATTCCGACAAAAATCAAATATATCCAAAAATGACAAAATAACGGATTTTTCCGACAAAAATCAGATATGTCGAACAATGACAAAATAACGGATTTTTCGACGAAAATCAGATATGTGCAAAAATGGCAAAATAACGTTTTTTTCGACAAAAATCAGATATGGGAAAAAATGGCAAAATAACCGGATGTTTCCGACAAGAATCAGATATGGGCAAAAATGGCAAAAATAGCGTTTATTCCGACAAAAATCAAATGTATCTAAAAATGACAAAGCAATCAAAATGTTCAAAAATGGCAAAATAACGGATTTTTCCAACAAGAATCAGATATGGGAAAAAATGGCAAAAATAGCGGTTATTCCGACAAAAATCAAATATATCCAAAAATGAGAAAATAACGGATTTTTCCGACAGAAATCAGATATGTCGAACAATGGCAAAATAACGGATTTTTGCGACAAAAATCAGATATGTGCAAAAATGGCAAAAAAGCCGGATGTTTCCGACAAGAATCAGATATGGGCAAAAATGGCAAAAATAGCGTTTATTCCGACAAAAATCAAATGTATCTAAAAATGACAAAATAACGGATTTTTCGACGAAAATCGGATATGTCCAAAAATGACAAAATAACGGATTTTTCGAAGAAAATCAGATATGTTCAAAAATGGCAAAATAACGGATTTTTCCAACAAGAATAAGATATGGGAAAAAATGGCAAAAATAGCGGTTATTCCGACAAAAATCAAATATATCCAAAAATGACATAATAACGGATTTTTCCGACAAAAATCAGACATGTCGAACAATGACAAAATAACGGATTTTTCGACGAAGATCAGATATGTGCAAAAATGGCAAAAATAACGGATTTTTCCAACAAGAATCAGATATGGGAAAAAATGGTAAAAATAACGGTTATTCCGACAAAAATCAAATATATCCAAAAATGACAAAATAACGGATTTTTCCGAAAAACATCAGACATGTCGAACAATGGCAAAATAACGGTTTTTTCGACGAAAATCAGATATGTGCAAAAATGGCAAAATAAAGGATTTTTCCGACAAGAGTCAGATATGGGAAAAAATAACAAAAATAGCGGTTATTCCGACAAAAATTAAATATATCCAAAAATGACATAATAACGGATTTTTCCGAAAAAATCAGACATGTCGAACAATGGCAAAATAACGGTTTTTCGACGAAAATCAGATATATGCAAAAATGGCAAAATAACGGATTTTTCCAACAAGAATCAGATATGGGAAAAAATGACAAAAATAGCGGTTATTCCGACAAAAATCAAATATATCCAAAAATGACATAATAACGGATTTTTCCGAAAAAAATCAGACATGTCGAACATTGGCAAAATAAAGGGTTTTTCGACGAAAATCAGATATGTGCCCAAATGGCAAAATAACGGATTTTTCGACGAAAATCAGATACGTACAAAAATGACAAAATAACGGATTTTTCCGACAAGAATCAGATATGGGAAATAATGGCAAAAATAGCGTTTATTCCGACAAAAATCAGACATGTCGAACAATGGCAAAATAACGGTTTTTTTGACGAAAATCAGATATGTGCAAAAATGGCAAAATAACGGATTTTTCCGACAAGAAGCAGATATGGGAAAAAATGGCAAAAATAGCGGTTATTCCGACAAAAAATCAAATGTATCTAAAAATGACAAAACAACGGATTTTTCGACGCAAATCAGATATGTCCAAAAATGACAAAATAACGGATTTTTCGACGAAAATCAGATATGGGAAAAAATGGTAAAATAACGGATTTTTCGACGAAAATCAGATATGTAAAAAAATGACAAAATAACGGATTTTTCCGACAAGAATCAGATACGGGAAAAAATGGCAAAAATAGCGGTTATTCCGACAAATATCAAATATATCCAAAACTGACATAATAACGGATTTTTCGAAGAAAATCAGATACATAAAAAAATGACAAAATAACGGATTTTTCGACAAGAATCAGATATGGGAAAAAATGGCAAAAATAGCGGTTATTCCGACAAAAATCAAATATATCCAAAAATGAGATAATAACGGATTTGTCCGACAAAAATCAGACATGTCGAACAATGACAAAATAACGGATTTTTCGACGAAGATCAGATATGTGCAAAAATGGCAAAATAACGTTTTTTTCGACAAGAATCAGATATGGGAAAAAATGGCAAAAAAACGGATGTTTCCGACAAGAATCAGATATGGGCAAAAATGGCAAAAATAGCGTTTATTCCGACAAAAATCAAATGTATCTAAAAATGACAAAGCAACGGATTTTTCGACGAAAATCGGATATGTCCAAAAATGACAAAATAACGGATTTTTCGAAGAAAATCAGATATGTTTAAAAATGGCAAAATAACGGATTTTTCCAACAAGAATAAGATATGGGAAAAAATGGCAAAAATAGCGGTTATTCCGACAAAAATCAAATATATCCAAAAATGAGATAATAACGGATTTTTCCGACAAAAATCAGACATGTCGAACAATGGCAAAATAACGGTTTTTGCGACAAAAATCAGATATGTGCAAAAATGGCAAAATACGGATGTTTCCGACAAGAATCAGATATATGCAAAAATGGCAAAAATAGCGTTTATTCCGACAAAAAATCAAATGTATCTAAAAATGACAAAGCAACGGATTTTTCGACGAAAATCGGATATGTCCAAAAATGACAAAATAACGGATTTTTCGAAAAAAATCAGATATGTTCAAAAATGGCAAAATAACGGATTTTTCCAACAAGAATAAGATATGGGAAAAAATGGCAAAAATAGCGGTTATTCCGACAAAAATCAAATATATCCAAAAATGAGATAATAACGGATTTTTCCGACAAAAATCAGACATGTCGAACAATGACAAAATAACGGATTTTTCGACGAAGATCAGATATGTGCAAAAATGGCAAAATAACGGATTTTTCCAACAAGAATCAGATATGGAAAAAAATGGCAAAAATAACGGTTATTCCGACAAAAAATCAAATATATCCAAAAATGACATAATAACGGATTTTTCCGAAAAAAATCAGACATGTCGAACAATGGCAAAATAACGGTTTTTCGACGAAAATCAGATATATGCAAAAATGGCAAAATAACGGATTTTTCCAACAAGAATCAGATATGGGAAAAAATGACAAAAATAGCGGTTATTCCGACAAAAATCAAATATATCCAAAAATGACATAATAACGGATTTTTCCGAAAAAAATCAGACATGTCGAACATTGGCAAAATAACGGGTTTTTCGACGAAAATCAGATATGTGCCCAAATGGCAAAATAACGGATTTTTCGACGAAAATCAGATACGTACAAAAATGACAAAATAACGGATTTTTCCGACAAGAATCAGATATGGGAAATAATGGCAAAAATAGCGTTTATTCCGACAAAAATCAGACATGTCGAACAATGGCAAAATAACGTTTTTTTTGACGAAAATCAGATATGTGCAAAAATGGCAAAATAACGGATTTTTCCGACAAGAAGCAGATATGTGAAAAAATGGGAAAAATAGCGGTTATTCCGACAAAAAATCTAATGTATCTAAAAATGACAAAGCAACGGATTTTTCGACAAAAATCTGATATGTCCAAAAATAACGAAAAAAGGTATTTTTTCGTCAAAATTTAGATCTGTCAAAAAGTGACAATATAACGGATTTTTCAAACAAGAATCAGATATGGGAAAAAATGGCAAAAATAGCGGTTATTCCGACAAAAATCAAATGTATCTAAAAATGACAAAGCAACGGATTTTTCGACGCAAATCAGATATGTCCAAAAATGACAAACTAACGGATTTTTCGACGAAAATCAGATATGTCCAAAAATGACAAAATAACGAATTTTTCGACGAAAATCAGATATGTGCAAAAATGGAAAAATAACGGATTTTTTCGACAATAATCAGATATGGGAAAAAATGGCAAAAATAGCGCTAATTCCGACAAAAATGAAATATATCTAAAAATGACATAATAACGGATTTTTACGACAAAAATCGAACAATGGCAAAATAACGGATTTTTCGACGAAAATCAGATATGTGCCAAAATGGCAAAATAACGGATTTTTCGACGAAAATCAGATATGTGCAAAAATGGCAAAATAACGGATTTTTTCGACAAGAATAAGATATGGGAAAAAAATGGAAAAATAGCGGTTATTCCGACAAAAATCAAATATATCCAAAATTGATATAATAGCGGATTTTCCGACAAAAATCGGACATGTCGAACAATGGCAAAATAACGGTTTTTGCGACAAAAAATCAAATATGTGTAAAAACGGCAAAAATCCGGATTTTTCCGACAAGAATCAGATATGGGCCAAAATGGCAAAATAACGGATTTTTCGACGAAAATCAGATATGTAAAAAAATGACATAATAACGGACTTTTCCGACAAAAATCAGACATGTCGAACAATGGCAAAATAACGTTTTTTTCAACGAAAATCAGATATGTGCAAAAATGGCAAAATAACGGATTTTTTCGACAAGAATCAGATATGGGAAAAAAATGGAAAAAATAGCGCTAATTCCGAAAAAATCAAATATATCTAAAAATGACATAATAACGGATTTTTCCGACAAAAATCAGACATGTCGAACAATGGCAAAATAACGAATTTTCCGACGAAAATCAAATATGTCCAAAAATTACAAAATAACGGATTTTTCGACGAAAATCAGATATGTGCAAAAATGGCAAAATAACGAATTTTTCCGACAAGAATCAGATATGGGCAAAAATGGAAAAAATAGCGCTTAATTCCGAAAAAAATCAAATATATCTAAAAATGATATAATAACGGATTTTTCCGACAAAAATCAGACATGTCGAACAATGGCAAAGTAACGGATTTTCCGACAAAAATCAAATATATCCAAAACTGACATATTAACGGATTTTTCGGCGAAAATCAGATACGTACAAAAATGACAAAATAACGGATTTTTCGACGAAAAACAGATATCTGCAAAAATGGCAAAATAACGGATTTTTCCGACAAGAATCTGATATGGGAAAAAAGACAAAAATAGCGGTTATTCCGACAAAAACAAAATATATCCAAAACTGACATAATAACGGATTTTTCGAAGAAAATCAGATACGTACAAAAATGACAAAATAACGGATTTTTCCGACAAGAATCAGATATGGGAAAAAATGGCAAAAATAGCGGTTATTCCGACAAAAATCAAATATATCTAAAAATGACAAAATAACGGATTTTTCGACAAAAATCAGATATGTACAAAAGGGCAAAGTAACGGATTTTTCCGACGAAAATCAGATATGGGAAAAAATGGCAAAATAACGGATTTTTCGACGAAAATCAGATATGTAAAAAAATGACAAAATAACGGATTTTTCCGACAAGAATCAGATACGGGAGGAAAAATGGCAAAAATAGCGGTTATTCCGACAAATATCAAATATATCCAAAACTGACATAATAACGGATTTTTCAGACAAAAATCAGACATGTCCAACAATGGCAAAATAACGGTTTTTCGACGAAAATCAGATATGTGCAAAAATGGCAAAATAACGGATTTTTCCAACAAGAATCAGATACGAGAAAAAAATGGCATAAATAGCGGTTATTCCGATAAAAATCTAATGTATCTAAAAATGACAAAGCAACGGATTTTTCGACGAAAATCAGATATGTCCAAAAATGACAAAATAACGAATTTTTCGACGAAAATCAGATATGTGCAAAAATGGCAAAATAACGGTTTTTTTCGACAAGAATCAGATATGGGAAAAAATGCAAAAAATAACGGTTATTCCGACAAAAATCAAATATATCCAAAAATGACATAATAACGGATTTTTCCGACAAAAATTAGACATGTCGAACAATGGCAAAATAACGGTTTTTGCGACAAAAATCAGATATGTGCAAAAATGGCAAAAATCCGGATTTTTCCGACAAGAATCAGATATGGGCAAAAATGGCAAAAATAGCGGTTATTCCGACAAAAATCAAATATATCCAAAAATGACATAATAACGGATTTTTCCGACAAAAATCAGATATGTCGAACAATGACAAAATAACGGTTTTTTCGACGAAAATCAGATATGTGCAAAATGGCAAAATAACGGATTTGTCCGACAAGAAAAAGATATGGGAAAAAATGGAAAAATAGCGGTTATTCCGATAAAAATCAAATATATCGAAAATTGACATAATAACGGATTTTTCCGAAAAAAATTAGACATGTCGCACAATGGCAAAATAACGGTTTTTTCGACGAAAATAAGATATGTGCAAAAATGGCAAAATAACGGATTTTTCGACGAAAATCAGATACGTACAAGAATAATGGCAAAAATAGCGTTTATTCCGACAAAAATCAGACATGTCGAACAATGGCAAAATAACGGTTTTTTCGACGAAAATCAGATATGTGCAAAAATGGCAAAATAACGGATTTTTCGACAAGAATCAGATATGGGAAAAAAATGGCAAAAATAGCGGTTATTCCGACAAAAATCTAATGTATCTAAAAATGACAAAACAACGGATTTTTCGACAAAAATCTGATATGTCCAAAAATAACAAAAAAGGTATTTTTTCGTCAAAATTTAGATCTGTCAAAAAGTGACAATATAACGGATTTTTCAAACAAGAATCAGATATGGGAAAAAATGGCAAAAATAGCGGTTATTCCGACAAAAATCAAATGTATCTAAAAATGACAAAGTAACGGATTTTTCGACGCAAATCAGATGTGTCCAAAAATTACAAAATAACGGATTTTTCGAAGAAAATCAAAAATGTGCAAAAATGGCAAAATAACGGATTTTTTCGACAAGAATCAGATATGGGCAAAAATCAAAATAGCGGTTATTCCGACAAAAATCAAATATATCCAAAAATGACATAATAACGGATTTTTCCGACAAAAATCAGACATGTCCAAAAATGACAAAATAACGGATTTTCGACGAAATTCAGATATGTGCAAAAATGGCAAAATAACGAATTTTTTCCGATAAAAATCAGACATTTCGAACAATGGCAAAATAACGGTTTTTTCGACGAAAATCAGATATGTGCAAAAATGGAAAAATAACGGATTTTTTCGACAAGAATCAGATATGGGAAAAAATGGCAAAAATAGCGCTTAATTCCGACAAAAATAAAATATATCTAAAAATGACATAATAACGGATTTTTACGACAAAAATCGAACAATCGCAAAATAACGGATTTTTCGACGAAAATCAGATATGTGCCAAAAATGGCAAAATAACGGATTTTTCGACGAAAATCAGATATGTGCAAAAATGGCAAAATAACGGATTTTTTCGACAAGAATAAGATATGGGAAAAAATGGAAAAATAGCGGTTATTCCGACAAAAATCAAATATATCCAAAATTGATATAATACCGGATTTTCCGACAAAAATCGGACATGTCGAACAATGGCAAAATAACGGTTTTTGCGACAAAAATCAGATATGTGTAAAAAATGGCAAAAATAGCGGATTTTTCCGACAAGAATCAGATATGGGCAAAAATGGCAAAATAACGGATTTTTCGACGAAAATCAGATATGTAAAAAATGACATAATAACGGATTTTTCCGACAAAAATCAGACATGTCGAACAATGGCAAAATAACGGTTTTTTCGACGAAAATCAGATATGTGCAAAAATGGCAAAATAACGGATTTTTTCGACAAGAATCAGATATGGGAAAAAATGGCAAAAATAGTGGTTATTCCGACAAAAATCAAATATATCTAAAAATGACATAATAACGGATTTTTCCGACAAAAATCAGACATGTCGAACAATGGCAAAATAACGGATTTTCCGACGAAAATCAAATATGTCCAAAAATTGACAAAATAACGGAATTTTTCGACGATAATCAGATATGTGCAAAAATGGCAAAATAACGAATTTTTCAGACGAGAATCAGATATGGGCAAAAAATGGCAAAAATAGCGGTTATTCCGACAAAAATCAAATATATCCAAAACATGACATAATAACGGATTTTTCGGCGAAAATCAGATACGTACAAAAATGACAAAATAACGGATTTTTCGACGAAAAACAGATATCTGCAAAAATGGCAACATAACGGATTTTTCCGACAAGAATCTGATATGGGAGAAAATGGCAAAAATAGCGGTTATTCCGACAAAAATCAAATATATCTAAATATGACAAAATAACGGATTTTTCGACGAAAATCAGATATGTACAAAAGGTCAAAATAACGGAATCAGATATGGGAAAAATTACAAAAATAGCGGTTATTCCGACAAAAAACAAAATATATCCAAAACTGACATAATAACGGATTTTTCGAAGAAAATCAGATACGTACAAAAATGACAAAATAACGGATTTTTCGACAAGAATCAGATATGGGAAAAAATGGCAAAAATAGCGGTTATTCCGACAAATATCAAATATATCCAAAACTGACATAATAACGGATTTTTCGACGAAAATCAGATATGTACAAAAGGGAAAAAGTAACGGATTTTTCCGACGAAAATCAGATATGGGAAAAAAATGGTAATATAACGAATTTTTCGACGAAAATCAGATATGTAAAAAAATGACAAAATAACGGATTTTTCCGACAAGAATCAGATACGTGAAAAATGGCAAAAATAGCGGTTATTCCGACAAATATCAAATATATCCAAAACTGACATAATAACGGATTTTTCGACGAAAATCAGATATCGTACAAAAATGACAAAATAACGGATTTTTCAGACAAAAATCAGACATGTCCAACAATGGAAAAATAACGATTTTTTCCACGAAAAAACAGATATCTGCAAAAATGGCAAAATAACGAATTTTTCCGACAAGAATCAGATATGGGAAAAAATGGCAAAATAGCGGTTATTCCGAAAAAAAAATAAAAATATATCGAAAACTGACATAATAACGGA